>RQTK01000111.1:309821-384821 GCA_003991915.1 Elysia chlorotica | reverse complement strand
CTTGTTTATTGTCGACGTTTTTTTCCTCTCCTCAAGCTATAAAGTTTTAATAGCAATGCAGTTGTTTTGTTTTGATGAGGTAGAGATAAAAAGTAAAACCAAGTTTTTTTTTAACTCACGGAAAGTAAAATAATGTAACCATTGGGTACTTTCCCGTCCTTGTTTTCTTCCTCGACCCGTTATGGAGACGGAGGTACCAGCTGATATCTGAACTGCGGAGCTACTGCTCGTCAGCACACCGCTCTGCTCTGGACCTCACCAACAGCCTTTATGGATAGTGTAGTTGGTCTGGAAGATCTAGGTCCAATGAGTTTTTCAGTGATTAACCATCCACTTATTTTCACCCACACCTGCAAACGAGCCACTTTGAAAAACATGAACTTAGGCTGAAGGTCTGAAATGGAATATCCCCCTCTGTATTAATTTGAAGCTTTACGCGTACTCCTGCTGTCTTGATAAACAGAGACTCCTCTATGCTGGAATAGAGAAAACTAAATTGGAAGTGAGGGAGGCCGGCAGAACACCAATTTTAAAGAGAATTTTGCGACCTCTGTTGACAGAGAGCAGCAAGGAACCTGTTTCGCTTATACTCGCAAAAAGGTTAGAGAGTGGGATGCATTTTTCAAGGAGACAATGGGTAAACGCCAGCATTACCAATGCAGGTCAAACCAGCCGCCAATCGGTTTGATTGAAAACGTGGACAGTGCGACGATGGTGGCCACATTATTAGCCCCATCAAGATGTCGGATGCGTTTGGACTAACAGCACTAGATCTAGATCTAGCACCGTCCGGTGCCACCAGTCTAATGGACTCGGCATCAACTCACAGGCCTGAAGAAAGTTGTCAAGAGGAGTTAAATGGACTTTCTCGCTAGCGTATCACGAGCGGCCCAAATTGAAATTGATTTGCTTTTAGTCTCTCAGGCCTCGCGACGTCATAGGGCAGTTCAGTCCTCACTAAGGCCGCTTCTGTGCTCGTCTCATGGTTCCATTGGCTACCCGCTCGTCTATAGAGTTGTTTTTCTATCTTCTTTCTTTTTCTTCCTTCTTCACAGCTTAATCTTGCCGGTAGTGAAAACTAATGATGGCTTGCCACAGAAGAGAGAGAGAGAGAGAGAGAGAGAGAGAGAGAGAGAGAGAGAGAGAGAGAGAGAGAGAGAGAGAGAGAGAGAGTCACACAGACTAGATAGGTAGGAAATGAGAGATAAATAAGGAGAGAAGGGTGTGCGCATTACAAATGTTGGCAGAGAACTCACCTAGAACCTTGGGAAATCATCGTGAGGGGGGGTTAACAATAAGGACCTGCAGCAGGGAGGGAGTTCAGTGCCCGCTACAGCAGATCGATGCCACTGGCTCCGAGAGAGAGAGAGAGAGAGAGAGAGAGAGAGAGAGAGATAAGCGGAGAGGAAGGGAGGTAGAGAGGTACTGGAGAGACACCGGGAGACAGCCACAGAGAGCCAGTCACCGGAGAGCTGAACTGAGGGTACTCTTGAGGCCGCGGAAATCTTAGTCTCGGGTTGCCTCCTCATTCCGTTCATTCTGTTAAGCCGGCTTTTGTTTCTCGTTGTGGCCGGCTCCGATTTGTGTAGGTTTTCATTACTTTGTCGCCTTTGACATTTTCCTTTGTACCATGGAAGGCAATCTTGGGTCAAATGAACTATTTTGCTGATTAGAATGTTGATGTGAAGTAAAATAAGAAAAGAAAAAAAGAATCTAATAATTAGAAGTAATATGTAATGTACATGATGCTAACGAAACGGGATACATTTATTAATTTTTTAACCTTTAGACGCCAATGACGCAGATCTTTTTCCTATTATTTTAAGCGCTTTTGTAAAAGGCAATAGACAGAAGCCAAGATCTATAAGGCTAAGGGGTTCAGGGCCTATCCTAATTCTGACCTTAACACGGAGTAAGGTACTTTTGTGGGTAAAGCGCCCGACCTTTACAAAGGAGACTGAGTTCGCATCCGAATTTGGCTACCGCTTTTTTCTGCTGTTCGGGTTGGTGACAGTATAGCGTTACTGACTGGGGCAGAAGTCCTGGTGTCCGCGCTATGTATCTCTTTGTCGGTGTGTGAAATAGTCGGACTATGGTACATGCATCAGGGACTTGTCTGTGATAAAGCCAGTTACTGAACATGGACGTTGAGAAACGAACCAAGAATCAAGCAAAACTGGTTTAAGCGGAGACAGTTATTTCAGAAAGAATAGTCAAGGAAAAAACAAAAAACAATAAAAACAACAACAAAACCACACACAAATTCCCACCAGCAACATAAGCACCACCACCACTACCACCACCGCATCAATAAACACAAAACGTGGCTGGCAAGTGCTGTTTTAATAGTCTAACAATTAAACAGAGATAGAAATGAAACCATCCCAGTGTAAACGCACTAACTGTCCATAAAAATGAGTGCATGGATGTATCTGAATGCATGTGCTAATGAAATGCACTCCCTGGGATTGAGTAATATGCTGTGGTTTTCTGAGAGCATAGGCACACAATTTCATGGCACACACACAAGAGCTTTGTTAGCTGTCTTAATTTTTTACCAGACTTTTATAGCTCATAGATATATCTGGCTTTGACTCATACTTGAAAATGTTTTCCCTTCTGCTTCGGTGACTTTGCCTTCTAGTTAAGGAAGCCTTGCTACATACACATCAGTAGTGATGGCATGACTGTGTGCACCTAATGTAATAGTATTGAGTATGAATGCCGTGGTACAACAACTTACGTGCCCATGATGTGCTTTGTGAGAATCGCTTGGCCAATAACCTTTTGATGTAGAACTAATTCTTCTTGAACTTTCATTCACTATAATAATAGCATTGCTCGTGAATGGTTTGAACAGTTTGACTTTGTATTGCATTCTTTAACAAGAAGTGTCTAATCATATTCTTTGTACTTGCTGTTTAATTTTAAATCGCCCTTCCATAGTTGAAGTGTGTGAACCTAGCGTTGTTACTTTATAATGCACCATTAGGCTATCTAAACCACGTGTTGGAGATATTTTCTTCACCATCGATTTTTATAACTTTATAACAAGTTTTAACATGAAAGAGTCTTGACAACAATTCTTAATTTAAAAAAGACATTTGCGCTGCTATGATTTAATTATTGAAGCATTGGTTTATCTCATTTCAATTCAATTATACTTTTGTTCCAGAGTCATGAGTTATGATAATGATGTAATGATGTAGTAGTAGTAGTAGTAGTAGTAGTAGTAGTAGTAGTAGTAGTAGTAGTAGTAGTAGTAGTAGTAGTAGTAGTAGTAGTAGTAGTAGTAGTAGTAGTAGTAGTAGTAGTAGTAGTAGTAGTAGTAGTAGTAGTAGTAGTAGTAGTAGTAGTAGTAGTAGTAGTAGCAGCAGCAGCAGTAGTGGTGGTGGTAGTAGTAATCGTTGTAGTCGTAGTAGTTATAGTAGTAGTTGTATATAGCAGCACTAATGAACCACATGATGATGTGGAGGAGGAGGAGGAGGAGGAGGAGTATGAGAACGAGGATGAGGATGATGACGATGATGATGATAGCAAAAAGCAAAGAACAACAAAAGCTACAAAGAAGCAAAAGGCTCTGAAAACCCTTCCATTTCCTTAAGCCTTGGTTGCGAGTGATCGTCGAAAGAGCTTTCTGTCTTCGCCCCAGCTTGAAACTGTCTATCACATGTCAGAGACATCTTTTGCATTATCAAGATAAGCAACTCTTTCAGAGGAGAGGAACATATGCATAATACAAGAAAGGAGATGTATTATTAGACCTGAGATTTAGGAATTGGAAAGTATATTGCAGGTCTATTGATTGGACGAAAATAGGCGGCTCTTTCAAAATATTTGTAAAACAAAAGATTTGAATAATCCCGCTATTTTAATCCCCGCGATAAAAAGAAATGCCACATTAAAAAATAGTAATCGATAATTCCAAGTGTGGAACGCCATTTCGTCTTTTCATTCAAGCTTCAAAGTGGCATGTGCCACATATGTCAGCCCTCAAAACGGAAATTTGATCATTTATGCATTTCATGAATTTTCTTCGTTTGCAAATCTAGAGTGCCTGCAGCGTATCCGGAAGGTTACTTATTTTACATCCCTCCTAATACACGATGTAAATATCTTTCCCTTTCGAGAGACTTCCCCTGCTTATCGATCTTTGAACTTTAAAAAATATGTTTCCCTATTTTAATATTAGGACACCAGCCCGAGTATGATATTAATGTAAAGAAAGCAGCCACAACATAACATATAAATAATGGCCACAATAGAAGTGGCGTCGGTGGGAAGAGAAATTAAAAAAAACAACAAAAAAAACAAACAAACCCAAAAACGGCGATAATTATCCTTTACCTAAAGATAGCACATTATAAATCCTCAATGATGCAACGGACGCTTTCACTGACAACGGCTCATAAAAGATAAATCGTCTTCGAAGTGCATTTTAGTTCAATTCATTCATATTATGCATACGGGGAAACAGTGATTGATATCAAATGGTAATGCCCGTAGAAGATTGGAATAGAAGTATTGGTGGATGTGCGTAGGCGTCATCTTCCAATGGGGACTAGTGGAGATATAGCTGTGTAGGATCTAGAGAGCGGCATGAAAATATATAATCATTGTGTCGCTCTTTGTGGCGTCCACGGCGTGGGCGAGGAGGAGTGGAGGGAGGTAAAGGGGGTAAGAGAGAGAGAGAGAGAGAGAGAGAGAGAGAGAGAGAGAGAGAGAGAGAGAGAGGAGAGAGAGAGAGAGAGAGAGAGAGAGATGGCGGAGAGGAGAAGGAGAAAGAAAGAATGAGGAAAGGAGTGATTTACGTTGTGCGACGAAGCGCCGATCTACGCGAAAGACTATTAGACAAGCAAGGAGGCAGACAGAAACACTGGCAAACATGCAGACCGATAGATAGACAAAGAGAAAAACAGACGAAAAGACAGCAGGTGGACAGGAAGAGAGACCGACAGACTGCTGAGAAGCCATCACGCGCCTCTCCAGTCTCTGATCCCCCAATCATTTTTCCGAGACGCTACAAGTCAGTCAACAGGCAATTTCACAATTTTTGCCCGTGTCTCCAAAATTGGCCATGCAAATTAGATTCTGAAAAGCTTCCTTGCACTTTCCCAATAATATTGCAAACTTTTCTTTTCTCACAACTTTAAACTTGTTGCGAGTCTGCTTAAATGAAATTATATTTTTGTTATTGTTTCTCTTATTCCATTTTAAAAGATTTTATATAAACAAAATGTATACGTGTATTTCTGAGTGTCATGAAATTTTTTAAATTTTAATTTATTAAAAATAAAAACCACTTAATAGAACTTTCCAATTAAAAAATGTTAATGACAGAGTCTGTATAACTTGCCGGTCTGTATTGAACCACTGTGTTTGACATGACTTTTCCTGCTCTTGTTTCCCGACAGGCTGATCCGAAAGCCACTACAGAAAAGGAGATTAGTCGAGTTGGTCCTGGAGGCTTCTTTGGAGGTGAGTACATACACGCCGGTTGCGCCCGTCTTACCTGTTGACGTCAGAAACATAGTCTGTTTGAGCTTTTATCCAACTGACCATGGGCGCAGATATAACTCAATGTAACATGTGCCTCTCTTTTCACGACCCCCCCTAGGGTTTTTAAAGTTTCAAAGTTATTCCGAGACGGGGGCATCAGTTGAGATTCGAGATTCGAACCCCGAACCTAGTGCTCCTCAGCCCAGCAGAGCACTAACTGAGTGAGTTGGAGAAGCTTTCACGTAGATTGCCCTCTCTTCTATTTTTATACACGAACAACTGAAACCCTCCACGCCAACAATAAAAAGGGAGTTCATTTGGCTTAGCCCCCTTGCCTCCCCAATCCCCCAAAGTGAATGCGCTTCTGAAATTGGTAAGTTGGTCTGTTTCTTTGTGAAGCTGTTTGGCTTCCACATTTGCCCGCAAAGTAAACTCGCTCTTTTTAAGTTTCAAGTAATGAAGGACGCCAGGATGATATTTCTGTTGGAATTAAAGTCATTGGCCTTAAACTAGCTACACGCTGTAAATGGGGAAGTGGAGCGAAGAGACGACACCCTATTTTGCACTCCAGTTAGATTGACTCTTTGAACATAACCAGACTGCTTTTTAATGTAATTAGTCATAGACTTTGTGCGTGTGTGTGTGAGTGGTTTTTTTTTTTGGTTTTTTTTTTTTGGGGGGGGGGGGGTGAAGACTTCAAAGAGGAAAAGAAGTTGCCACAACACTGTCGATGAATATCATTCCCGCTTTGTTTATTTGTGGTAGCACGTTAAATTCTTAGATCTACGATTGGTCCCGGTCACAATATTGTTAAGTTGCTGACTTCGGATGTTGAAAAATCAGAAGCTTGCAAACCAAACTGTGTTAAAATGAAAGATAGAAAACATCCCCATACAAACAGCAACCAAAAAAAAAACAAACAAACAAAAAAAACAACAACAAGCAAACAACAGCAAAACAACGACAAAAAAAAAAAAGAACTGGGGGAAACTTGTCGCTTAAAATGTTTCATTTGGTTCATCCACCGCCAGTTGTCTAACCTCAACATTGTGTAATCAAGTATGCATGATTCAAAAACAAAATGTCGGGTGATCCGCCCAGACAATAAATCGATCCTTGTTAGTTTCGGATTTGTTCCCACATAATGTCTGAGCGATTGATATCTATTATACTGAATTCAAGTCCCACAGGAAGCTCAGGAGTCAGCAGTGATCGAGTTTCTGTCTCTCTGTCTTCCTGTCTGTCTGTCTGTCTGTCTGTCTCTCTGTCTGTCTGTCTGTCTGTCTGTTTGCCTGTCTGTCTGTCTGTCTGTCTGTCTGTCTGTCTGTCCGTCCGTATGTCAGTTTGTTTGTCTATCTTCTCTCTCTCTTTCTTTCTCTCTCTCTCTCTCTCTCTCTCTCTCTCTCTCTCTCCCGTATACATCTCTATATCTATATATTTCTCTTTAAATATATCTCGAACTCGCCTCCTCCCCACCTACCCTTATCCCAGTATTTGGATGGATGTACTCTTTGATTATATAACTGTAAGGCATCTTCTCTTGGTTGTTTCAGAGCTTGCCCTAGTGACGCGTAAGCCTAGAGCAGCCTCTGTCTATGCCATCGGCCCTACCAAGTGTGCAAGTAAGTACTAAATTTTGATCACACAGTCAAAAAGGTCTTTTGATCTGATGGTGTACTTGTAATGGTTGTAGTGCCTGCTCAGTTATGATAAAGAATGTAGACTTTCACCCACTTTGGTCGTTTTAACTAACTTTTTGGCCTGTGCAGAAAACACTGAGTAACGATAACCCTTTGGAGAGGGAAACAACAACAATAAAAACATTTTTTTTTTTAAACCAAGGAACAGTGTGTAATAACTATAAGCCCTCGCAACATGCAAAGTTTAGCGATATACCAATATATCTGTGACTAACAAAACAAAGAGCAAGCAAGTTTCTAAAGCTTTCTCTCTTGCTTCACTCCTTCGCTTCTGCCAGTTCTGGACGTGCACGCCTTTGAGCGGCTGATGGGCCCTTGCATGGACATCATGAAGAGGAACATCGACAACTACGAGTCCCAGCTGACCACCATCTTCGGTGGCAAGACCAACATCTCAGACCTGCGGTGAAAGCGGCCGCTGCTAGCTTACAAACTATTATTAATATTATTATTAAAACTTCATACATATACATATATACCCAAATAGAAAGTGAACGGTAGTGAGTGTTAACAGCTGTTGTGGTTTGGGAGAAAGGGGGTGTCTACTTGTAGAGTCAAGTTATGGATGTTTAACTGCGTGCATGTTTGTGTGGACGAGTACAGATTTTTTTGGTTTTGTTTTATTTTGGTAAGTCTTTTTCTTCTTTTTTTGTGTGTGCGTTTTTCCTTAGTTTCAATTGTTTGAGTGTTAAAGGGACAAAAAGATGGATGTGAGCAGTTTACATATTATATGTAACATATTAATTTATAATTATACTACATGTTTCACATGCTTACCCAAATTAGTGAGAACATTTTTTTTCTTATTAACTGTTGCCCATAAACTATCACTAATTAATATATATATTAATCTTTTCCCTTCAAATTTGCCAAAGCTCACTTCACTACTCGTCAGCTTTATTTTCCTCTCTTAAATTCCTCGTATAGTGTATTTGGTAGATGTGTGTATGTATGCTGCATGGTTTCACCATATATTCAGCACCACACATATGTTTGTCTTTTAAAAGAGAATGTGAGGAAAACAGCCCTAATGTGTTGTTATATTTCTCATTCCATTTAAGATAAGCTTAATATGCATTTTTTGTATGTACAGTATGTTCTACATTTCTAACAATTTTAGGTTTAATTAAGAAGAATAGACGTAAAAAAATATTTAGAGAATAGGCTTTCTACACATTACTAAATTTGTAGCCTTTTTTTTTTTAAACCAAAGAGAACAGTTGGCTAAAACTATTTTTTCTAATTACCATGAGTAGATTTAATGGTATGGAGAATTAAACAGATGGCAGTCTATAATGTGCCAGGCTAAAACGATCATTGCAGGTCTGTTCATAATCTTTTTCTGAAGAAAAAAAATGTATTTTCCATTTCTTTTTTTGAGTAGCCTTTCCATCTATTTTATTATATTTAGCCAATAACGCTGTAGATCAGCATATCATTTAGTTCATTTACTAATTCGTACTAATATTTGACTTTCATATCTTGTTTAATGCC
The DNA here is from genome assembly GCA_003991915.1 of Elysia chlorotica. NCBI lineage: Eukaryota > Metazoa > Mollusca > Gastropoda > Plakobranchidae > Elysia > Elysia chlorotica. The sequence goes on along the minus strand of RQTK01000111.1, from coordinate 376,128 downwards.
GTTGTGCTGTTTGTTTCTAAGCCTAAAAACGTCTAGTGGTTTATATGGGTAGAGAGACATTAGGGCATAAAGTCATAAGCTTAGGTTGTTCTGTGTACTGACTGTGTTTAAACCTGGCTGTCTGGCTGTCTATTAGTTATCCCAGCGAGTTGCCAATCCTCATCAAACTTTGCTCAATTTGTGGCAAGAGATATTTCTATGTGGGTTTCATCCTCAAACTGTGATTGCTTGTAAGTTGTCGACATGTGTCCCTAACTCATCTTTGATCCACTATTTTGGATCTAAAAAACAAGTGAAGCTTGGGTGTGTACATTTGTGATTTGTGTGTAGACCAGAATGCAGTGGCTCTGCACAGTCTGCAACAGGCTGTGTTTAGATTACATGTGTAATGCTGCGGTTCTTACTGCACATTCTGTGACAGACTGTGATTGTGTTATATTATTATCTTTTAATTGATTTACAAAACATTTATTGTTCTAAATATTTACCCCTTTGTTTTTTTTCCTCCTTTGCTAAATACTGGTTGCATGCAGCGGTTGCAGCACAATCAGTTGCTTAAGTCAATAACTCTCACTATACTAGCAAGTGTAATCTAGCAGCTCTGTCATTAATCAAGCAGATTGTGTTTTAATGATTTAATCTATTGAGAAGGCAATCGTCAATTTTTCAATTCTGTATTTTTTCTTAAGAATCAAAATCTTAGTTTCATTGCTGGAGAGATGTCCCAAGGCATGCTTTGTGGTATTTACACTGCTTGCGACTTCAAATCTTGCTAAATTCAATAATTCCATAATTTGTATCTATATGAAATATTACCTGCACATCTAATGTTCAAATTCATGTATTGCATGCAAGGGAACCTGTCATTTAGCTGATATTGATGAAGTAGTATACTTCCAGGCACAACATGGCCTCTGTCATATATATTTTTGCCAGGTATATAACAGTTTGCAGCATGAAGTAATATTTTCCATCTTTGAAGTCTTTTTGCTCAAGAGCCTTGTTCTTTGTTTTGCGTGCAGCATATTGGTACATACTGAGAACCAATCAGGGTAAAACGTATAGCTTTGAACCAGCATTTTCTTCTGGTTTGATGTAGAAAACTCACATGCTTGTCTACCCCAGGTTATGTTCAGTTTCAGCCTTCTCTTACTTGTTGAACCTTTCTTTTAGTTTTATGCTTATGACTTTCCATAGAAATCTTCGTAATTATGTTTAAGGTAGTCATTTTGTTTGTATTTAATTCTCATATTCTCATTGTGGCTAAGAATGACTGTATTTTAGAGTTTTTTTGGGTGTTGGAACTATTGAATGTGGAATGTGTGTGCGGAGGGAAGTATCTAGTTTGAGAAATTAAATCATACAGAAACTGTTGGATTTAGGAAAATTTGATATGCAGTTTTTCTTTTTTCTCTGAAAATGGTTTAAACCACTGGCACTAAAAGTGCGTAGACACATTATTTTATATCTTTTTTTAACTTTGAGACTAAAATTGTAAGCTAGCTTTACCCAAACTGAGATGTAATTTGGTCGCTATTAACGCAGCAGCTGGGAATGTCGATACAAGGAGCCTCATGATTAAATGACTAGTCTCGGTCTGTAGCTGGGAGTTTGACGGCCCCCATCTTGCTGACATGGACTCAAAAAAATCTAAACAGGTGTAAGACACACAAGAGGTGAAAATGATTAGGAAAAAAGAGTCAAATCATTGCGATCTGTTCATTTTTCTTCCTTTAAAAACTGGATATTTATCTGATCAAAGTTAAATCTTTATTGATTTGTTCTAGATAATGAGCCAATTTTTAATGCTTGCCCTGCAAAAGTCACCCAATGTGGTTTACGTTAGGGATGGATTGGGTGGGAGAATGGGGAAATGGATAATGCTGGTGCAAAAACACTCTCACCTTTATTATGAAATGTTACTCTGTCTGTGGTCATTGTATAATTGTTCATGCTGTAACTCTAGCCAAACTCTTGCTATAACTAGATCTATCTATAAGGTTTCCATTGTACAGCGTGTTATATAGTGGGACTATACTGTGACAGACTATTAACATTAACCCAGTGAGGGGCTATAGTGTGAAGATACCCAGCTCGTTCTGAAGTCACTGAGCAGATCACATTTATTGTGACAAAAGACTTGGTTTAATTTTGGACATCTAAGCCATTGTCATTAAAATGACTAAGAGAAGAGGTGAGATTGTTTCCAGCACAATATGTGTACTTTTGATATTTCATTTCTAGGAATCACTTAGGGTGTGTGGATATAATATACTGCTATCAGAAGTTTGTAGTTGTCCATCTGATATCTTGGCTTCATAACCGAACAAAGCATATACTTTCTTTAATGCCTCAATGTTAGCACATCTATTATTAACAAGTCAAAATCACAGACCAATTTTAAAGTATGTCTTTTGTTCTATAGTTTCTCCTGTGGATGTTTAAAAAATGTAACATGAATTTATACGATTTTTTAAAGAATATTAACACTATATGGAGAAATAAGATTTCATTTTTCGGAATGTTATTTCATGGTACATGTATGTAGGTTTTTTTTCTCAGTGTGTATAGATGTGCCCTTTTGTAACGCTTTCCTCTCCCTTTTTATGTTTTGTTGTTGAAGGGAGAACATGAAACAATGAAAAGGAACATAATCATAGAACATTGGTAATATTTTACGTGTGTTTTTTTTTTCTTTTAATTTTGTTTCATTAAAAAAAATTCATTTTGTTCTTACAATCTTGTTGCGGCCATACCATCAATGGGCTGAATTTATTTTGAGACTTGAGAGATTTTTGAGACAGAGGGTATATGCTGTATTTGGGTTATCCTTTAGAAAGATGCCAAATAAATACACTTGAAAATTTTTGTGTGGCCTATTCATGTCTTTGACTTGATTTTCTTTATTTTAGTATGGTGTGGCAGAAGACTTGCTTCAACTCGTATAGTGTGATAGAGCCAGCTGAAGACTAGAAGGGGTACAGGCGGCAGCTTAACTTTGAAAACTTTGGTTATCAAACGTGAAATTGGCGTCTTTAGAGAAATATCTCTCATGGCTTTTCTCGGTTTATAAGTTCAAAAGCCTTACAGTTACGAGTTGGGTAATTTGGATAGCAAAGTTAATAATGCCTTGTAGTAAAACCAAGGTTCAAATCTGAGTTGGTGCCCCTGTCTGAGTGTAAGATTCTTTAGAAAAGCACATCTTCCATCTCGTGGTCTGAGCTGCCTGAGTCATAGCGCCATTTTTTTACTGGTACATGTAGTTTTATCAGAGCAAAGTCAAACTGTATGGCGCGCTGCCAAGACTAACATAAAAAAAACTATAATCAGAAACACCATCAACGTTAGGGGGCCTGAAGTTGTGTCAAATAACTGTGTGCCAGAACGAAGCAAGGAATCAAAAGGCTTAAACTAACTAAAGTCAAACTGCCGTATTTTAGTCACACGTAATTATCTTTGCGAGATATCTAGTTGCAACACCTAAACAGGAGTTATGGTAATACAAGAGGCTCTTAGTATGCTTAATCATCTAACAAAATAATATTAATGATAATAATAATAATAATAATAATAATAATAATAATAATAATAATAATAATAATAATAATAATAATAATAATAATAATAATAAATTGGAGCTAAGCCCAAAATTGATATGCTTAAGGCTTTTTAGCGGAGGGACAGAATCTACAAGATTATTTGATGCATTAGTATAAAATAGTAATGTTTCATAGATTTACCTAGGTATAGTGTTTAAGTTATGCAGACTCTCTTCATTTTTGTCGTATGACACTATGAACATATTAGTCGAAAATCGAGACGGAAGCTCTTACCCGCCGACATTTAAACACACAGTACCAATAAGGAGTAAAATGCACAAACAAGACGTAGCTTACATCTCGTCGTAACAATATAAGAATAAGAAGGCTTACTATGTGACGTTAGCTACGTCATGTTTGTGCATTCTACCTTCATGCGGATGTTTACGACAGAAACGAATCTGTCACAATATTATTGATTTTTAACGCGCCCGCTGCATCGTCTCATTGGAATGCTGGGTTGATAATCAGAGAATAAGATTATGACTCCTTTAAGAAACAACTAACAGCATGTGGTTCAAATGTTTGCTACTTATGAAAATGTTTAAACAAAAGATCACAATATAGCATTCAAACGCAAAAAAAAAAAAAAAATCAAGGGAAAAAACGTTACAAGTAATTTATGTCCTATCATCGATTATCTCAGCATGGAAGAGTTTGTGTATCTCGCCGTAAAATCATTTTAAGAGGACGGAAGTTTAAAAAATTCGGAGTTTCGGCCAGAAACGAACCCAGTTAATAAAACCTGCTACACTTTGTAGATCTTTGTTTACGGAGCCATATATGGTTCAACCCTCGGGATAATAATTTAAGTCTGAATATTTTTAGAGCGCGCAATGCACCGTGCGTTCACACAGAATGCTTGGTTAATAATTAAAAAAAAATTAGGCCTACTCAAAAGAATTCAATTGCTTATCAATACCACAAACAGTTCGTGGATCGTTTTACTTATTAAAAATCATGATTTATTAAAATTTGACCCTAAAAAAAGTTTACATATTGCACACACATTATGCAAAGACAAGAAAACAAAAACTACAGGGATGTCTCATCGTCGTTTTTACAGCATCAAAGATGTATATTTTAGATAATCATTTACCTCCCAATGGTTTCTGTACTTTTTCTGAAGAGGCATAATATTGAGTTTAGCACAGCATAAATTCATCATAGATCCTATCAATATCAGCTTTGTCCACAATGCTAATAATAACAACAACAATAATACTGATAATAATATGTCATCAATGTGCTGTAGCCATGGGATACAAAATCGGCTTCCGGCGCAGGAGGTTAGGTCGGTTAATGTGATCGGCTGAGACAGGAGTCATGGTATCCCCGCCCTGTCTCGTGTGTGGCAGCACAATCTCCTTGGGCTTCTCTCATCCCCCCCCTCCCCAAACCCTCTTTATTGGTTGTCCATGATCAACAGCTTAGTTATCTTGTGGATGGGTCCCGAAATCAACGCCTGGTTATGTTACATAGCACTCTGAGGTTCAGATTCTGCTGTCCTGATTAATATTCATGAGGGTCCACTTATAAGTGCGTGCAACGTCTCGTCGGATTGTCGAGCTCTGTGTTTTATGATTCATTCTTTTGTTTTCGAAACCGTAATTAACTTTTGTATTAATGCGATACATACAGTGTAAAGGAGCAAGTTTTGCCAAGTAAAATTGTAAAGTATTTTCTAGCCCTTCATTGGCCAATTCACTTATATTTTAGTATAGAGAGCGCATATTAATTAAACATTTCTGTAGATTAGATATTGTATATACTGAGTTCGGATAATTTTCTCATAAGACATATGGATCTGTTATGTCCTTGCTAGACAATGGTATTGTATTGTTGTAAAGACTACCTGACAGATACTGAAAAACGTTTTCATTGTTTAATTGTGAGGCAAGCTCGAAAAGGAGATTCCTTCCAGATGAGACCTCTGCATATCACAAGTCGACAGAACCACATGTATACTTTTTGTAACTCGTCTTATTACAAATTATACTGACCTGGGCCCGACCAGTACACAAAAAGGCATTTGGTATAATCTATCAATCACATAAAGAAATGGAGCAATCACAGTCAAACAGATAAACTCAAAATGTTCATAGCATGTTTTTTATTTAGGAAAAAAATATTACAAAAATAATTTAAACATAAACAAGATTTTCATTTTTCAGTAATTGATACATTCGTTCTTTACAGGTTCGATCTAAGTAATCTGACTTAGATACTTCTGAGCACGCTCTGCGTAGATTAATATAAATAGTAGATTTCAATTGCCACACGACCTAGAATCCAACAAACATTATTTTTTGAATTGTAAATCTCTTAAACCAGACCATAATCAAATGTATCATGATAAATTACATATTGTGCCTATGCACCACGATTTGCGATATTGACCCCTCTCAGTCTTTGGTGTGTGGAAGCGAAGCTCTCTCTTAGTTAATCACCTCATAGGTCAAAAAAATGTTCCTAAATTAGTACAGTGCCCCAGGGCGGGGTATCCAGAAATAGGCAGATTACACTAAACACATATTTATACTGTCACCGACCCAACCAGTAGTTGGCTTGAATCACATACCTCCTGCATCTGAGGCCGACGTTCTAACCCCAGCGCCACCAGGCTCCACCAATTAAAGAAAAAACAAAACACTTTTCTAACAAGACTGCCTGATAAATTGGATGCCTCCCTGGTGCTTAGATTGAGTAAATCACAACATATATCTAACATGTTTATTAATCCGGCTAACCCAAGCCAGAAGCAATTAATGGACTTAATAAACTACAAGTGCATACAATCTATAGCCATGTATAATCAACGATTATATCTTATTGGTATGGATAATCAAAAAATAGTAATCACAATTAGGAGAATACATTTAAAAAAAGGACAGTTGAAGTAAATTTGAAGAAAAATTATTTTGAGCATAAGGGAAGAGACACTTTGGACGGAGAAATCAATTTATTTTAAAAAAATTGTACATGAAAAGTCCAGTATGTAATACATTTAAAGACATCAAATTATCAAAGACCTGTAAAAATGAGTGGCATGAATACTATCACATTGCAGTATCACGAAAAAGGTTAACTTATGTTCCACATAATTATAACATAACAAGGAAGGACATTAACAATAACGTGGAAAAGTTAACCTTTTATCATCACAGTAAACGCTTCATAAAGCATTAAAATATTCGTTGGCCCACAATAAGGTTACATTAAATCAAATTACCCATAGATGTATCATTTTAATAATTATTATAAAAAGGGAATGCTATTTCCCCAACAGTTATGTAACTAATTTGGAAGACACAAGCTCCACTTCAACTTTCACTTTTCCCATCAAGCACTAGCGGTCACAGTCGTGTTTCTGAGTAAAGTTAAACAGCGCGCCTTTGTCCAGTCTTTAAAAGAGGGCTTAAAGGGCATACTCGGAAGAAAAAAAGATTCTACACAATACAAAAGGACACGATTACGACGCTTTTGCTTGTTGAACTACACTCCTGTCTTCCAACAAAATGACATTAAAAAAATAAAATCGCATTGCCTGTATACATGTTGTGATATCATTGACTTTAGAAACTGAATATAAACCCTTGAATGAAAACAAAACCCCGCATAAAACAAGAAAAGAAGAAAGAAAGGGTCGACGAGTGCATCAGTCGTCCAGCTGACACAGCATGGCCACGCCCCTGTTGATCCAGTGGCTCTCTGGCTGGTCGCTGGGCAGGGTCATGGTCAACACGTAGTTAGTGGAGTGACCAGTAGTGGACAGCACCCCTCGCCGGGCGCTCGTCTTGTACACTGGGGACGATGGGAAATAGATAGGGACGACTTTTTTGTCATGACGTGTTTTGGTATTTTTATACACATACTGAATGATTTAAAGCTGAGTGAAGCCCTCCGAACAACTTACTTAAAACAGAGGATGATGGAGAAAAGTGGTTTCCCGATTATCCTTGATACCACAACGATCTTCTAGACTAAGGGCTAAGTAAAGTACAAAAAGTACATCTGTTTTTAATGTATTTTTCTCTGTCATGCGATAAATACTTTTCAATAGATGAAAAGTAGAATTTAGCTATGAGAAAGGGAAAATATTAAAACTCAAATTGACAATTAAAAAACAGCAACACCAGTACAGTGCGGTGGCAATCAGAACTGATCAGTGGCTCATACTATTCACTTTTTCTATAATTTTACAGACTTTTAAAGCTCGGTCACATTATACACAAAGAGTACAAAAATGCGCCAATGCAAATGGTCTGTTCTAATGTATAATTTGTTTCCTTGTATCCAGAACCGTTTTATATCATTGTTATTTTTCTTACCTGGACATTGGTAGGAACTTTTCTCTTCAAATGTAGCTCTATCACCAGGCTTTAGCCATATCTACAAGTGGTTAAAGGCTCATTCACTCGATGAAAATACTTAGACACCTATAGTTCTCAATAGCAAAAACTTTATGATCAGGCACCACTATTAATCGTATACCTTATAGTTACTGTGCGAATTTAACGAGGACTTAAAATTTGAAATGAAAGACCACATCTTTGAGAGTCTAAGAAACACAACCCATGACAATAGAATAAATAGGCTGAGGGTCGGCGTTCGAATCCAACGCAAAAGGAAAAAACATAGCAAGAAGCTATGGACTAGCTGGGGCCGCCCTCTTGAAGTGTCAGGAGTTTAGAGGTCTACAGACTTTGTGCTATTGAATACTTAATTACATAGTGAAATTAAAAAAAAACTCTCGTGTTTTTCTGTTGAAGTTCTATTAATCCAGTGCTTCATATAAGAATATCAACGATCATCAGTTACGTCAACAGCTGTAAGTCTAGCACCAAACACCAAGTATTGCTCCCCTTAAGTTCCATATACCGCCGATTTCATTCAAAATTATGGAGTTACCCATTTTTTTTCAATTATCTCAAAACTACCACAACAAATTGCCTATCAGTTAGGTTGGTACTGGCTCATGCCTAATCAGTGAAACTAAAACATGTATGTGGACTTTGAAAGGATACAACAGGCACTTGATCATACAAAATCTTTGGAAGACTCTCTGCGATGACGCATGTCTTGCGATCCCACCTGGCACCTTCCATGAAGAGTCCCTTGATGTAGGCACCAGTGGTCTGGTGAAATAAAAAGTAGAATTAGTAGCAACAGAAGCAGCAACAACAGCAACCTCAGCAGCAGCAGTACTACTACTGTAGTATTAGTAGTAGTAGTAGTAGTAGTAGTAGTAGTAGTAGTAGTAGTAGTAGTAGTAGTAGAAGTAGTAGTAGTAGTAGTAGTAGTTTGTTGCTGTTGTTCCACTAAGTTAGGTCAATACTGCTTTATGGTTATACATGTAGTAGCAATACAATGCGTTATGCACAGTGTTAAGATTAAATACAGAATGAGGGAAATTTAGTCAGTCTACTCACCGGCTTCTGAGGTACGTTTGTCTCAAACTTCGTCACATCGAACTGGAATCCAAGATGGTCGATAGGAATTTTCATTCGTCTTGCATAGTTCTGAAGGACTCCAGTTAGAAACGACTGAGTGAAATAAAACCCTGAGATCCAAAATATTGAGGGAGTGCCTCCGTTTATCCAGTCCTGTAAGATTAAAAAAAGTTGTATTGTATAGGAATGAGTAAATCACTCATAAAATACCCTGATCAAAAGAAAAAAGGATACTTTTGTTTATACAAACGCACATTCTATCTGTAGTAGTAGTAGTAGTAGTAGTAGTAGTAGTAGTAGTAGTAGTAGTAGTAGTAGTAGTAGTAGTAGTAGTAGTAGTAGTAGTAGTAGTAGTAGTAGTAGTAGTAGTAGTAGTAGTAGTAGTAGTAGTAGTAGTAGTAGTAGTAGTAGTAGAAGTAGTAATAGTAGTAAAAGTTGTCGCTGTTGTTGGAATAAGTTATGCCAAAACTGTTTTATGGTAATAGTAACAATATAATGCGTTATGTGCAGTGTTAAGATACGTTACAAAAAAATGAGAAATATTTAGTGAGTCCACTCACCGGCTTCTGAGGTACGTTTGTCTCAAATTTCGTCACATCGAACTGGAATCCAAGATGGTCGATAGGAATTTTCATTCGTCTTGCATAGTTCTGAAGGACTCCAGTCAGAAACGACTGAGTGAAATAAAACCCTGAGATCCAAAATATTGAGGGAGTGCCTCCGTTTATCCAGTCCTGTAGATTATAAAAAAGTTGTATGGTGTAGGAATGAGTAAATCACTCATAAAATACCCAGATCAAAAGAAAAGAGGATACATATTTTTATACAAACGCACATTGTATCAAACGAACATCTATTAGTTCTCCCCTTCACTTTTCAGAATACATGTATAAATTGGTTTATAAAAAATGAATGGAAATTAAACAAAATGCGTAAAGAATGACATAGAAAAAGCCAATTAAAACTATAAAAAAGAGCATGAAAGGAGAAGGAGACGAGGAATAAGACAAAACAGAGGAGGCGAGTGAAGAGAAGGAAGAGAATGAGGAAAATGGATCATAACTATTTTATGATTATAATACTTAATAATTTACCTTGAAAAATGCCAGTCTGGCAAGCAAGTCAGTTACATAGCTGCCGAGAGGTTTCAAAGACGGATATGACTTTGCCGCCCATATTGCTGGTACCTATTACATGGGGTATTATTTAGAGAAAGAAACAGTCATATTTTTACTAAAGTTGAAATTTGAAAAAAAAAAAAAAAACTTGGTTCATAACTATAACAACACTAGGTCCTTTTGATCTATTCGCACATTTGCATTTCGAGGACAGGACTTTAATTAATGTGAATTTTTAAAAACAAATAATTAATATTCACAATTATTCTCTAATTTCTTTTTACATTAATCCCATGGTATCCTTCCTCTAAATATATCTAAATTCTATCTCACTATTTTAAAGTCAGTCTCATCATAACGTTACTGCGCTGGCATGTCATATGAACAAATCCTAACTCTAACTCTTCTTCTGGCAGTAACTCCTACCAACCTTGCCAACCATCATGCTGTCAAACACGTCCTCCAGCTCGCTGGACATGACGACCAGACCTTTGATGGCCTTGCGGATGTCCTGCAGGCTGGACCGGACCACCTTGGTCAATCTGTTGAAGCGAATCAGCTCCTGGATGAGCACAGTGTTCATCGACTCCATGTACATTACCTTGAACTTGTTCTGGGAGGAATGAAGGGATTTATCGAGTAAGGCTATGGGAGCTTCTCGTGAACTTTTCTATTATAATAATTAGAATGAACTTTACAACATGAACTTCTCTATGTGAAATTTTCTTCACGAGTTTCTCTATGAGATTCTCTATCACAGGGTTAACAGGTCAGCATAGCAGAGGGATATACCATTTAGCTATTATGATACGTCAATTTTTGTTTTTACAAAAAGAAACGAAAAAAACACAACAAAAACAACTGCACAATTTGTATTTATAACACAGAGATCCATGTATCTGCCCCAGTGACGTTGTATAGATTTTAATATTACTTTTTTTTTACTAGAAACAGGACAGTTTACTTTTTTATATCTGCAACTTGTAAAATGCACTATTTTGTCAATAATGCAGTAAAAACGTAAAAGAAAATATATCGGCCTCTTAGGATGCACAGGTAAGAAGCGTATTTTGCTAAGGTAAGTTACAATTTGCCTCAGGGATTCACACATTCGTACCTGGATCTCTTCCAGATTAAAGTCTTGAGGGATTTTTTGAAGAATATCATAGGCCAAGTCCTCAATGATTTCTTGAGATGATTTTCCACCTCCAGATGTCTAAAAAAATACACACAATAAACAAAAAATGAAAGCAAAACAACATTAACGGTAATACAAACCAATACAGGTTCGCTGTTTAAAAAACAACAACATTTCTCACAACTTTGCACTGTTCGTGGCATGAAGAAAACAGACACTAAATTGTATTATAAAAATGATAAAAAAAAATTAAAGCTCTTTTTACTGTACGTAATGGATCAGTATACACCATTTAAAGGGTTTAGAGCTCCACATGGACTTTTGTAGAAAGTCAATGGGCTGAATGTTATTGACAACCTGCTTATAAATATAATTATTATACACCCAATTATTTTGACCAGTTTTGATTTAAAGGTGTGCATATTTACAAAGACACAATGTCTTAACACGTTTTTCTTTTAAAGAAACAGTGACCATTCATTAGAAGTTACAACGGCTGAAATATATGAATTCTGATAGCCCTTAAAATGGTAGATAAAAAAGTAAGTGATGAAAAGACAGCAGCTGCTGCGGGTGTAAAAGTTTGGAAGATTGTGAAAACTGCTCAAAATTACACAAGTTATCGACACTTGGACAAACTAACACGTTAAGAAGACATATGCACCGACCAAAAAAAATCAACAAACACATTGTAAACAATTGCAGTAAAAATTTGCGCCAGTTGCACCCATTGCAAAAAGAGTCAAACGGTACGGCACACCAAACATGTGCGTTACCATAACTGCTCAAAACAAAGTGATTGGTAGATAGTGCAATGTGCTGTAGTTATTGGTGCTTGGTGTTGTTTAAAACCACCAAGTGGTACACAATTATTATCTATAAACGGGACATTGTGAACCTAACATTGGCACCGAAGTGGAATATCATGATTGTAAAACTTTTATCACAGCAAAAACATACCAGATCCTGTACAGAGAAAAAAAAGTTGAATAACGTTAAAGTCATAAATTAATTATAATAATGTCTACGCAATTACTAAAACCCTTTGGTTGGATAATTACAAAGTACATGAAACATAGGTTTAAGGTACAATTTCAGGTTTTGAAAATCACACCATATAAAATCATCAACGTTCGACATTTCAGAGATTAGAAAGGGTAAGTTGATAGCCGCGGAAAGCTACAGAAGGCGAGGAAGATCGAGTACTCTAAGCCCATGGACTGCAACTTTAGTGTTAGTGAGCCCACTTGTCTCATGTTTTATGTGTTAGCCCACCGGTCTCATATAATAAGCATATGTTATGCGTTGACCCACCTGTCTAAAAATAAGTAATATGAAATGATATATCCCACCTATCTAACAATTATACTATGGGTTAGCATACCTTTCTATTGTAAAATGTTTGGCCTACGTTTCTAATGTGAAATGTCTTAGCTCACTTATTTAACAAGCTATGGGCTAGCTTACCTGTCGAGGTAAAGTAAGCAAAATGCCATCAAATAACTGCTGTGTTTCCTGTTGATCTTTGGATATATCGGCATTCTCGTGCAGTCCGAAGATCTAGATAAACATGCAGTGATCGAGAAAATGGAATTGCAGAATAAAACATTAATCTCATGTATCTTCAAAAAAATAATACAACGAAAAAAGGGAAAAAAACCCAATACATTTTGTTATCGATATTAAAAATACTCCACACAAAAAAGACATAACACTGGAGAGAAATATTTATTTAAATCCATACAATGAAAAAAAATAGTAATATAAAACGGGTAAAATAATAAATTGTATCAGGTTGAAAAAGGTACAATTTTAAAATGCCAGAATTTGATTCGATTGATTTAATTTATTTCAAATAATGTTTGTTTTTTGTGTGTGGCAAAAATGACCTTTGATGCTGAGTGTCCATAATAAGATAATAGTGAAAGAGAATGGGGGAAAACGATTGTAAACTGTACCTCGGGGTGTGGGACAAGCGGTAAGCTCCTTATATATTCCACGTAGTCATCGTAAGTTCCCTTCGCTGGTGCAAAATACATGTCGCTGTTAGAGAACCGGTACTTGTCATCGTCGATAATCTTGGAGTTGTAGAAAATGTTCAAGAGAGACATGATGAGGCGTCGGTCAAGGTCGTCTGTTACCCTGCCGCCATAATTGCACTCCCCAGTCAGATAGCGCAGCGCCTCCAGTGGGGTCTTCTCGTATTTGTCAATGAACATCTGAAGTTGAAAGGTTGGGATTTTAAGTTTCATAAATAAAGAAAAACAAATTAACAAACAACAAAACATTACTAACTATAGATGAAATATACAAAAAAAGAATTTTGTTATATATCTCAAGGTATATATAACATTAAAAAATACATTTGCATTTTTTACAGAAAAGAGTCGTGAATGACCAAAAGCCTTTAGTTATAAATTTGTGAAGTTTTGATTTTACTAACACTGCGGCAGCATGAAATGAAACGAAAGGCATGGATAAAAACCCGACTATGGCGGCACCAACTCAAACAACTAGAACAAATTAACTAGTAAATATACGGCTTTCACTGGTAATTAAGTAGGATTTTTCAAAATGAATGTTCAGATCAATTGTTTTGACGTTCACCTGTAACTGCTGTACAGAGACTCTCAGATCTGACTCGTTGAACTCGTAAGGGATGTTCCAGCCCAGAGGCCCAAACTTGCGCCTCTCCTGCACCAGTGCGTGGAAGAAGCAAAGACCGAACAGAAGCTTCTCGAATACCTGGTAAGAAGAGGTTAGGTGTTGGAAAGCTGTTTTATTGAATACTGAGGCGGCCATAAATTTGATAGCTGCCAACCCAACAAGTTCATTATAGTGTACATTTTTAGGCAAAAAGTGTGGACAATGCTCTCAAATAACCTTTTGGCGGTGGAATTGACAGTTTTAAGTAACGCTAGGCAAGAAAAAAGGTTTCCATTTAAGTTACACCAAAATTTCCGAAATAGCAAAAATGATCGCAGTGTAAACATAAAATAAAAGGTTTTCCAAATGAAGCGAAGTCTAAATTTACGCATAATGAATTTCATATTTTATTTTCAAATTTCTCTCACTTTCCATTTCATTCTTAACGTCTCTTGATACAGATGTATTAAGAAAACCTTTATCCCATGTTAGACACGATCTTTTTTGTTATCTTGGAAATATTTGGTGAACTATATTTTACTTCGAACCTAAGCAAAGCGTTATGCAGAGATGCCAATTCTAGTTTACTTTAATTTTCCTTCTGTTTACAAAACTGACGCCTAACTTACTATGACAATGACACTTCAAGTTGAAAAAAGTAATATTTTCCCTTTTCTGTTGAACTCTTATTACTAAAATGTAAAGAAATTAAATAAAAATAGTTTAGGTTTCTTCACTATCACCTTCTAGTAATAATTATACTTACAACGTGACTTCTAAAACGCATTTGAATTTGGATGCCATATTTCTCACCATTTATTTCCGTCTCTGGGCACTAAATTGTAGATAGAGTGCCCAATACAGTCAATGTTAATAATATGTTGCTCAACTAATCTTACCTTGGGCTTATTGCAACTGTTGAAGAACTCTGAATTGGATATAGGATCATTTAAATATGATCGCAAAAGGTTTGCCCTAAGACCAGCTGGCGGTTCGTTGGTCATCTTCACCCCGTTTTGGAGCACGGAAACTGGAAATACTGGAGAAGGGTAGCTAGTCAACCAGAGACGGAACCCAGGGTTTGTCACAGTTGGATCTGTTATGACCTAAATGCAGGGAAGGAAAAGGGTAAGAAATAGATTTTTTTTCAGGTTTTAAAGATAAGAAATTGCATTGAGAATAATTCATGAAACAAATTGCAGTCACTGGTTGTTTAGTTAACAAACAATAATTTCAACATACCAACAATTATACAAAATTGAGAATTTTGAAACAACAATGCAGCTGTAAATCAATACATTGATATACACAATCAACAATTATGGAAATTATTTGTCCTAGAAAAATTTTCCCTAGAAATTTTGTATGAAATAATGGGGAAAAAAGCCTCACTTACTGTCTCACAAATCCTTTCCAACTCGGGCAGCCATGACGCTGCTAAGTGACAGTTCTGTAAAACAACCCAGGTTCCGGCTTGGACAGCCTTGGAATTGAAACAAAGAAAAAAACATGTTTCTGACATTTTTCTGCATTTGGATCCTCTGGTTAGCGTCTGACTAACAATAAAACACACACCATTCACACTATACCATACATCATACACCATAATCCATACGCATTACACAAGTCATACAGCATACATCTCAGACCATACATCATACTATGTTCCCATTACACCCGACAAGTTCCATCATAAACATAACACCGTGGGCCTTACACCACACATCATACACAATATAAACATACGGTTAATGATTTCTGCGAGTCTTACTGGCCATACAGCATAGACTTTAGGCAACACAGCAGGCACAACAAGTCACGAACCTTATAGCTATCACCGTACATACCTTATACTATACATAGGGCTGGTGTGAATTTATAATTTCCATGCTTTGCAAAATATAACTAAGCAGCTACACTTGCAGTTACACCTTACACCATTCACCCTTACACCTTACACAATACACCATACAGATTGCCTAATACATCATCTTCGACATGATTATCTTAGATTGAGAGCAAAGAGAGAAATATATGATCAATATAGCAGTATGAAATGTCAGTTCTAAGCAAAAGTGGTCAGTGTCTTGAGACGAAGTTGTGTTACTGGGTGTGTCTCACCTCCATGACCATTCTCTCTGCGATTGGACCCTGGCCTTGTCCCAAAGAGATCGTCTGGAGTTTGCTTTTGCTGGTTCCTGAGAGAAACGCACAATGAATTAAAAGCTATTACATTAAACAAAAATTGAATCAAGTAAAAATATGCAAATGTTTTAGTAAATACAATGAACTTGTAGAACTAGCCTGGTCTATTTTACAAAAACAACATAATTAATTTCTCTTTCTTCGTGAAGGCTCATTAAAACCAAAACGTTTCTTTTTTTTCATATATACTCTTTACAAAATTCTTTGTAATTCAATTCAAGTTGGAGATGATTTCTTTTAAAATATGTTATGTCATTCCTACATTTTCAGTTACTCCAGAGTCCTAATTGATACTTGTACTAAAAACATGCCCAGTCTTTAAAGAGTTGTAATCCAGCCATTCCATATCATTATAATAATTACATCTCTGGAGCCGTATTCAAATATTAATTATAACTAATACCAAACAGCATTTCTTTGTTTATCATTGCCATACTTCAAAAGATATAAGGTAAAACATTTTAATATCAAAATTTTTATTGGTAATATGTTTTCTTTCAAAAATAATTATATCAATAAAGCAAAATGACCTTTGTTTATTTTCCTTTATCCTTTTTTACATCTGTAGATAATTTTTCAACTTTAGCAAGCAGGCGGGGCAAAACCAAGGCGTCCAAAACATTATTACTAGAAAGCCAAGTCACCGAATTAAAATAAGTGGAAAGATTTTTGCTTACCAGGGGTAAAAGTGATTTTATTTCTTTTAATTCTTAGCATAGATAAGACAAGAGTAATACTTAGAGAGTACATTTCAGCCTACCAGCCTACACTGCAAAAATGTGGACTGTCCTATCTATGTGCGCACTATTTTGGATTATTTTTTAAAATTTATGAATGATCGGTTATTTTATGTCTAATGTGTCCCTCTATTCTTGTTTAATACAAGTTGCGCGGCGCGATGCGAAGTTGTTGAAAATATAGCTCACTTTAAAACTTGCTGCAAGTTTATGAATATTTCGGTGACTTTGCCTTCTATTTCTGGACGCCTTGGGAAAACCCAACACTTTAACTTTGTAAAACACAAAATACTGCTCTACAAATGGGTTCATTAACAAAGAAGTAAACATAAGAAGTGAGGATAAAAATAAATGACGTGGTTAAGACAAAAAATTGTGTAAAAAATATAATAGGCACGTTAATTTTCTCTCTTAAAATTGTTCCCAAAAGTACAATGATTAACATGAAAAATATAGGTTAAAAGAATTATTTGACACAGACTACAGAAAAAACCGACAACGCAAAGAGAAGCTGGAGCAAAAAAAAAAAAAAAGAAACACAAAAGCACCCAACAAAAAACAGACACAAAACAAACAAACAAAACAACAAAACTAAACAAAAACCAACAACCCGGCGTTGTGGATTGACTAAAGTTTTCAATCGAAAGTGGCTGAAAAGAATACTCATCAAATAATAGCAAAAATTAAAAGAAACATTCAGCCAAATGTAAATACCAATAATTTTTATCATGATTTTGATAACCTAAATTATGGCAAACAAATCAGTGCTTTATTACTTTTTCACGTATAATTAACACAACAATGATTTGCAAATAATTGTCGTATAATAGCAAATGCATTATAATATCCTTTTAGAAACAGAATATAGATGAGCAAGTGGATATAGCTTATTATAAGCGTGACCAACATTAGCAGACAGTGTTAGGGCTCTTAATATGGTAGAGAAAAGCAGAAGAAGGTGACAAATATTTTTGATGGAGTTTCAGTGGGTCATTTTAAATATTGGTGTAAAAGCAAGAACGCTTCTACAGGTCCTCTAGGCTTAAAAACAAAACAACACAACCACCACTCTTTTTCTAGATTAAAATACCATACTTTAAGAACTAAAATCCCAATACAAAGCAGATTGTTTCGGAAAGATTTGGTTAGAAAGGCGAAAATGAAGGAAAACAACTTGCAGGAAAGCATGCTGCTTTTCTTTCGCTTTTCGTTGCGATTAAAAGGTTTTGAAGCAGGAGTGTTACAAACACTAAGTCTTACTTTGACAAAAATGAATTAAAAAAGGATATGCTACGTTTTGAATAGAAAACATGTACAAATCATTGAAACATTAAAAGCGTCAATAATTATAAGATAAGCCAATACGGGCATGCAGCTGGGACCGTCAAATTATGTCGCGAGTCCCCATTTGTTATGATTGGCAGCCGATTTTATGTTCACCTTCACGAGGCGAAAAGCAGTACATGTATATAGCGACAAATAATTATGTGAGGAATCTACGACAAAAAAATTACCATGGACATATTCTTTTAGGTAAATTTGTAAATCATTAAAATAAAAAGAAACAGGATGACCAAAAAATTTAAATAAATTATCAAACCACATAGATGAATATGTTATTAAAATAAAGCAGAAGAACCCGCAGGTAAAAAAAAAAATTAATACTATAAAACGTTGAAAAATAACCAGGGAAAAGAAAATATCAATCTAACCCGCTTTAAGGAAAACAAAATTTATAACAGACTAAACATAATCAAAGAAAAAATTAAGGAAAAAAGTAATAAATAATGATCTATTGATGAAGTGTTGGTGCGTGTAGGAACATACTAGCCAGCAGTTCGGCAGGGTTAACCTCGCCCACAACGCTTATTTTCCGGTGCTTCGCTGAAACAGAAAGCTCGCTATGTTTGTTCGCCTGCGAGCCTGGAGGGGGGAGCATTCCTAAGGGATGGGGGAAAGTCAGTTAGGCATGCAGGTGTTTCCCTCCTGAGTGAGGACATTTGTGTTTTCTGAATCACACCCATAATTTTGCAGTCTAATAATACGTCATTAAGTCACGTATACATAAGAATACTTTTTGTTCGATGTGTCATCCTAAACGTTATAATATTTATACTAGGAATGTGATTCTGTAACTTTGTTGTAAGAACTAAGCTGATGAAGCAACAACTAAAGTAACCCAGAAACGTGCGTTATGCTAAATGGTGTTGCTTATTCTAGTCTTTGAAAGATAAAGCGCATAAAACTGAAAAATATTAATTTTACTGCAAAATGAACTAAACAGCTTTGGGTTGTTGAACACAGCTCATGTTCCCAACAAAGTGGAATAACTTTGATTGCAACCTGGTTCCCTATAATTTCTTTCATTTCTTTGAGGACATAATTATGTGGCCCTAAAAAAATTTTTATATTTTGAAAATAATATATTCTGACGTCTGCTTCCTCTTTTTGTTGGCAGTGTGTGTTTTGTTGTTTTTTTTGCGTTTTTTTTTAAATTTTAATTAAAAGATAATTTAAGCCTTCCTACATAATGCGCCAATGTAATTCAGACTAAGTAGCAAAAATCATATCTAAATATTGTCACTTACAACACCACATAATTCAAGAGTAATGAGGGAATATTAATTCAATCATTCAATCATTGTAAAAGACAATAATTTTTCTAGCCGTAAGCAATCAACACGTGTCGTTGCAGATGTGTGCAAATGCAATGAGCATTCTATGATCAGAAAAAAATGGACAAAAGTGTATGTGAAAGAAACTCTCATGATAACATTAAGGCTTTAATGGACGTGCACAAAAGTATTGAACACATAATTATGTCAATTTTGACTGAAAGAAGTACTAGATTTATGAAGTATACGGATAATCAACACTCATATTGGAAAGTTGATATACAGAAATTAATAGAAATAAACACGCATTGGGTAATGCAAATGTTAGAAAATGTGATTACTTCAACGATTACACGCAAACAACGACCATTTACGATCATATAGATACATAACAATAGACCGCTGTTTTTGTCATCACATTGTTTGTTTTTGTTTTGTAATTTCCTAGCAGAGATTTTTAGCTTCCTTAAAAGACGAAATGTTGAGATGATCACTAGAGAAAAGAAAGATCTAAAGGCGTTAAACCTGTTAAAATCAAACGTACTCGCGTTAGTGCACAAGTGAGCATTTTATTGTGATGAAGCCTCAGTGAAAATTTCCTTTAGTTTTTCAAACCAGAATCCAACAAAGACAGTCATGAATACTGTTTCATCATAATAAAAAAATATGCGAATTCACGCGGAGACAGCTTTTGGTTTTTATGTTTTTCCATTTTTAAATAAAATGCTATTCATTCACTATTTTAAAAATGCATTATCTGGGTTAAAATGCAATCAAACAAATTTTAGGCGACACTATTAACTTTCTCAATAGTAACTACGAGATTATGTCTCGTACCTTTTTCCTCGGCAAATCTGTAAAGTCCGGCCATTGGGTCGGCCCCAGGGGAGAGCACAAAGATGAGAGGAGAAAAGAAGTTGGAGTCCTGGTAGCAGAGGGACAGGTCGAAGGTTGGGGGCTCGATGTACTTCTGGCTCATTCTCTCCACGATGAAGTTCTGAACAGCGGGCACCATCTATGGAGCGAACAGATACAAACAGAATAGTTTACCATCCATAGAGTGAACGAATACAAACATAATGGTTTACCATCTATAGAGTGAACGAATACAAACATTACGATATCCTGAATTCCATAGCTTAAAGCGCTGCGGATTCTACCTGTCTAAGATCACAGAATTAGCGTAGGACATCGACAAATCAGCGATAGTGAAACATGCCACATTCACAGACAATGAACTTAGACGAGCCACGGCCATAAACGAAGAAGTTAAAGTTTAAATTTCTTGACAGAAAACAAATCCATAACTGAATTGCAAATTAAACGGTGAGAATATTTTTAAATTCCCTACTGCCTGGTTTCTTTTTTCTGATTGGTCTATCTACTTATTAAATGATGCAAATTTATTTATGACGCTGTTTTATATTACATTATTCAAATATTGAAGACGGAGGCTAAAACCCTATGGAAACTGAACATAAGTATACCGCACCTTGTCTGGCCTGAGACAGCGCAGCACTATGAGCTCCTCCATTCTGGTCAGCGTGTCTGCCAGCGGGGCCGGGCATTTCTCTGTGTGAGGAGATTGTGAATCGTACATCTTCTTCCATTCATCGGGCTGAGGATAAAAAGTGAACATAACTTGAAAACTCGAGTTCCTTTGTTGTTCAATCGTGTGAAAAATATAAAAAAAAGGCATAGGATAACATTACAGATAACACTAGTTCAATAAGATAACATTAACAGGGGGAAATCAAGACAGGTGAGAGGATAGAGAGGTGATATTTTCCAGCACAATTGTATGATCATGATGTAAAACAGAGCAATCAAAAACAGAAAAGAGTCAGCGGGAGTTTGAGGGTTACATCATAGATAGAGAGAGCCTTGTGGGAACCATAGACAGGTGGGAAAATAATATATTATATACATGTAGCATAACCGTACAACGATCTTTGAAAGATCATGTAATGTCAGTTTGGGGACAACATCAAAATACACAATAATATCAATGCTCTCCTGTGAGTTCATGAGTTTTCAGTTGCTTTTTTATTTAAATCAGCACCGACAGTTACATCCTAGAAAAGTAGAACTAAGTAATAACGGCAACGAACACTTTTACAAGCTGTATGGAAAAGAAGAAAAGTTTCCAGGTCGTGCGACACATAATATCTCAGTCTGTGTAGGAGGTCTAAGGTTTGAAACCTATCTGTTTCCTCCACCTTCATTGACTATGGTTCAGAAAACAAAGGGGATGTATATCGAACCAAAGATTTCAGTGTACACGTCGACACATCAACACATATTCCAGATTCAAAAGTTATGTATTGTCATTTGCAAGTACTTCCTTTTGGTTTGCACGACGACATTACTAAATGATAAATAAAAAAAACTTGCAGAAAGGAGGGGTAGAGGACGTCCTTAAGTAGGATACATGGACAGCACCAAGAATGGACCAGAAGAAAAAGCGCAGAGGTATACAACTATACAGATAGACGAGATGTATGGAGATCGAAGTATAGAACGCAGTGCCGACAGCAAACATTTCTACAATGATTCTGTAGACAGTATAACATAACCCTGGACGCAATAATAAAATGGATGCAACTAAACTTCATGTAATAATTATGTTCTCACCGCATTTTGCACCATCTCCATGAAGCCTTTGAAGGCAGGCAGCTGAGACGCTCTCACAATCTCGGCCCACGACTTGTCACTCAACCAAGAAGGGGCGGGGTTGGCAAACGGGTTCTCCAGAGCCACGCCTCCAGTGAGCAAGAAACGCCACTCCTGATCATCAATTTCACCTCTGTAAGGTAACATTATGGAAGAACGTTTTTTTTTCTTACTTGTAAACTTGCATTTATTATAAAATGCTTCAATTTTTATTTGGCCTTAAAATACTTAAGTTCAAAAGAGAAAGGTTTAAGACAGAGGCTTAAGAGCGCGGTACTACTACTAACACTGACTTTACCACTATACAAAAATCTCACTACTAATACCATTACTACTTCTACTGCTGCTTCTGTTGCTGCTACTACTACTACGGTAACTAATATCACCACCACCATCACTAACACCGTCCATATAACAATAATAATAGTAATAGTAATAATAATAATAATAATAATAATAATAATAATAATAATAATAATAATAATAACAACAAAACACAACAACAACAACAACAACAACAACAACAACAACAACAACAGTAACACATAGACTGCTCAGTTTTACCCACCTTCCCTTCGCTAAGCCAATACAAAGCAAAAAGGAGAACAGGAGCTTGTCCTTCTCGAAGAGCGAGCGACACACGTTGATGTAGATGCTGTAGGTGAAATGCTGGTTCAGATTCTCTATACGCTCCTCCAGCTGTTGGGACGGCTTGCTATGCAGGATGGACTAAGATCGGGACAGAAATGGTGAAAATTAATATGAATGGTAACTTCCTCTTTCCAGTAGTGATACTAAAAAACATCGAAAAGCAATAATACTATAGGTGAGAAATAAGCAAAATAGAAATTTCTTCAACTTAATTTTTAACTTCAGTCAACTGCGACTCAAACGTTTAAACAATAAACATTTATCAACGGCTAACCACGTCAGATTGATTAGAATAAATCAAAGTTGAATTTTAGTTAAAAATCAAACGTGAGTTCACAATGTTGATCCGGTTGTGTTACGTATATGTCAAGAAGACTATATCGTGAATAGATCCTCAGACTTAACCTCTGAGAATTTGAAGATTGAACGTCAGAGCCGGTGCGGGAATACCAGGACTATAGTCTCAGCTGGTCACATTTACTGACATCAAGCCAACTGGTAGAGGACACAATTGTATCCATATTTTTGCCCTATTATGTGTTCCAATCAAGGACTTTTCAAACAAAAGCCCATAACCCTACCACTTAAACGTCCATGTTTTTTACAACCACCCCAAACGTATCAAAATAATGTGTTCGTAGACTAAAAGGCATGCATTAACGCACACGAACAGAAACAAAATCCTCATTGATTTCCGAAAAAAAATCCACATATAAAGGAGAGAGGTGAGAGTGAGAGATGGAGGGGCAGAGTGAGAGATAATACGAGAAAGGGAGAGAGAGAGAGAGAGAGAGAGAGAGAGAGAGAGAGAGAGAGAGAGAGAGAGATTCCGAGGGTGAATAAGGGAGGAGAGGGGAGATGGAGATAGCGATAGAGAGATGGCAAGAGGAGGGAGTGAGAGAGATGCGTGAAGAAAGAGACACCAATAAAGTTGGAGAAGGAGAGTAACAGAGAAAGGTAGTGAGAGGTAGTGGGAGGGCTAGGTATAGATAGAAGATTAAAGAGAGAGTGTGTAGAGAGATAGAGAAAGGGAAAGAGGGAGACGAGAGAGATAGAGAGAGATAGAGAGACAGAGAGAGAGACAGAGAGAGACAGAGAAAGACAAAGAAAAATAAAGAGAGAGACAAACAGACAAACAGACAGATTGGGATAATTCATATGCAAACTTCTTGTCTTAATCTTTAAACGACAATGTTGAAACCGAACTTACCTGGAGATACAGATTGATAAACCAAGTGAGCGAGTACTGGTACATGGGATCGATGTTGGCCAGATCAGAGATGGTGAAGAACAACATGCTGCCATGTATAGCCACCTTGAGAGAAAACATTCAAGTGGAACTTTTTAATCTTTGATCATACTAAAATAGGTGAAAAATTAATAGTTATAAAAAAGTAATTACTCTACTGTTTTACATTCGAAGTTTCAGAATTCAACAGTACTGCTACTTCCCCACTTCCTTTTTCACATCTACTTTTCACGTCACCTTTTCCTCCTACTCACCTCCACCTCTTCTCATACCTCTTCTAATTTTCTTTTTTTCTTCTTATTCCTCCTCCTAGTTCTCCTCTTCCACTTCCCCCTCCTTCTCCTCCCCTCATCTCAATGTTCACTTACTTATTATTTTATCTTTTTCTTTCTCTTCTGTTCTCTACTATCTATTCTAAATGATTAACACCTATTGTTTTATTGAGTATTCACATTCTGGGACACCGAAAAACGAGTTGATTAAGTACAAACATCCATGTACGTTAAGACACCTACTGGTTTGTAGCCATTCCTTGTAACATCGATCTCCTCTTCTGTCTTTGTGGCGATTGTCTGCTTCTCAGAGATCTCTATGGACAGAACTTTACTGGAAGACAGAATCTCTATCGCTGTTTCGTCCTCAAGGATGTTGCCCTGTTTGGAAGGCAGACGCGCAAATGAGAAAAAATGAATACACGGCTTACCTGATAATTATAAGCGCATAGGTATGTTAAATGATGCTTATTCTATTATGATTTAAACACAGCTTGGTATTAATATAATTGAATAAAAGTGTGAACGTTTTAAATTTAGTTTAGAGGCCATTATATTAACTTCCTACTGTATTTAAATAATTTAAGGGACACTGTTTTACCAAAAAACAACAACAACAACAATGGGCTCTGAAGCCATCGACTTTTTTGTACCAACTAAAAATATACACACACAATAACGCATCTGGAATGAAAACAAGAAATCTTCTGTCGTGCCTTCAATATTTTTGAGTTGGCGGATCATCGTAATATTACATCATTTCATATTTTTAAAGGAATGGTATGTGCACCAACTAAAACCAAAACTAAAAATTATCGAGCAAAACACGGACGCACCTGAGATGTGGACAACACCTCTAGAATTTTGTCCTCGATGTCCTTGAGTTGGCGGCGGTTCTGGGCACTCTCTAGGATGAGCTGGTTTTTCTTCTCCTCCAGGTCGGGCTTCTCTTTGGCGGCCACCAGTCCCAGGAGCTGATCCTCCAGCCCCAGCGGTGTGATCATGAAGTTTAGCAGTGTCACCTGTTGTGTGGGAGGGTAGACGCTATACCTTAGGAATAGAATGTCTCCTTAAATAAATATAATTTCGCAAAGTAAAACAGTCTTTGGTCTAAGAAATTGAAGCTCACATGCCTTAAGAAAAGACCTTTTCGGTGATGGGATGCCAGAGCTGGATGCTCGGGTTTAGGTTGGTCACATAATACTGACACCCACCCATCCAGTATTGGAAGAAGGTGGCTTAATCAGTTCCAAACCCGGAACTCCTGCACCGAGATTTTGCTCTTTAGTCCCAGCGTCCCCAGACTCCTACGTATAATTTTATGACTTTGAAATGCAAAGCGCACGAATCAAAACTATTCCATGCGCCAGTGTAAGCAAGGTTAAAGTCGCATTCTGAAAAACACGATCCATGTGCCTGATGAAAAGACATGATTATAGCTTAGTCAGTGGAATAATTTTCTATAGATTGCACACCACATGGTGACATTTTACCTAGATACCATCTAACCATGTAAACCTTGAATTGATAGAAGCAATCATTTCCTCATAGACACACCAATACACTCATTAAACTTTCTACAGAACAAGGTTAATAATCATGATTGCTGTTAGACCAGGATGTGATATGCTGGATTAATGAGAACTCTTCTTTTGTTGCTTTCTTCATCAAGATAACGGATAATCACATACACATACCGACATAAGATTTGGCTATTATGTACAAACTTATTCTCCATCACTATTTGAAATACGCTGGCAGACTATTCTTATTTAATTTAACATTGCACATATTTGATTCTGTATTGCATTATTAACGAGTAAGCTGCAGCTTTTTGCATCCCAGCGAATATCCTCTTTTTTCCACTTTAACTGAAAATATAGAGACGAGCAAAAGTTTTCGCTAGCTAGCAAGTCAGCCAGACCAAGTCCTAATGTTTTACCTTCACAGACACTTCAGGCAGATAGTGAGGATTCCTCAGCGAAGTGGTGATGTAGAACTTAAAATCCCGGCTGAATTCTATCACCGAGTCTCCTAGACGGATGTACTCCAGGTTATTCTGAGAAGAAACAAGAAGATTGCAATGTAAGCACACGCTGACTCTTAGCAGAATGTTAAAAATACCAAGAAGTTATGCACAGTAAGTTATATTTAGGCACTCTGTAAATCATGACCAAAATAAGTACACAGACATATAAAATAATGTTTTAATTCAGTACAGTAAGCGTCAATTAATTTTTTAAATTTTAATTAAGAAAAAGAAGAAATTTGAAAAAAAAAACACGCCTAAATATTTGAAACTCTACAAAATTGTTCTCTAATTAATTTCATCAACGAATTTTTCTTAAATACCTTTTTTCATGTCGCTTTCATGTAAATGAAACCCTTTTTAGTTACATTAAAAATTAATGAATGACATAATACCTTTAGAAACATTACTTTTCATAATATCAATTATGATTTGCCATGATTATATCGCAGATTACCTGCTTAAAAGTCTGCTTCAGCAAGATACTCTCTAGAATAGGGTCCAACTCCTCTCCAATGTTTTCCAAAAGACAAGGGTTTCCAAACTGAAGAGCATACAAAACATGATGGATTGATTATTTTTGTTTGGATTTTTCAAACTTCATACACGCAAGTGCTAGTTAAAGTCTTGGAAATCTTGTGTTAAGATTAACAAAACCGGTTGATTAAAATTGTTCTCTACATCTAAATCATATTATAAAACGACCTTAGACCATCCATCCATTGTTTGGCTTTACCGTCTCAATACTAGAGTAAAGTTCGTAAGTGAAGCTCAGATAACATACTCTGATTCATTGTGACAAAGCAATACATGTTCTCTTCTTAAAAAACTCCAAGGTATATTCCTGAAATTTCACCGCAATATGTATGTCTGTATACATGTTAACCAATTTAAAACATAATTATAAGGCACTTCTTAAGCGTTTTAGCAAAGCAGAGACATATCTTTATTCTTATGTGCCCAGTGAGTACGTAAGATAGCTACAATGTACATGTACTAATAATGAAAATCACATCGTCCTCATTTTATGTTAATGTTTATGTCGTTTTAGTTTATTTTGCAAAAGACAAATGAATGTGGAAAAAAAAACATTTCGTTGGGTTTCTTTGTTGTGAGTTACTTGGAATGTAAGATAATATAGTATTGATAGGATTTAAGAAAATTTTATCTGGTACAAGGAAAGCGGAAAAGCTGCGGATAGCAGGGTGACTACTCAGCCAACTGCAGGTGATCTTATTTCATAAAAGAGCTCCAAGAAAGAACATTTTGTGAGAACCCCCATTCTACAAACACTTTTTCCAAAATACAAAACCAACCTAATGCTACAACAATTATTTCCAAGACTAGACTCACCTGTAGACAGTTCTCCAGTGAGCGTACAAAGTTTGGATTGCTGAATTTGATGACCTCCAGCTTGTTGCTCTTCTCCATGTTCTTGATCCACTTGTTAGCCTGGCCCTGCGGGTCGATCATCAGCGGCCATCGATTGGCGTTCGTCACGATGATAGCGTTGTCCACGGAGTAACTGGCACAACACAATAATCAACACGGATTGTTAAAATCAAGCAGGATTCCTCGTTCACTGGGCGGACGTTGAGGACATTTTACAATGAAGAAAAGAACCGGTGATTTTAAAGAAGATTTAATTAATTTTTCAAATGAACAAGTGTGACAGAAATGCTCATTGAAGAAAAAAATCCAAGCAGCTGCAGACGAAGTCCTTTAGAGTCATTCAACAAATAATTGTAAAGTATTATCAAGGACCAGTATTATTTTCACATCAGTCAATAATATAGTAGTTATATGCGCTTTCACACCAACCAATAAAATAATGCTAACGTGCAGTTTAAGACTAGTTAATAAAATAGTAGATATGTGCGGTTTCCAGCCAGTCAATAAAATAGTAGTGCTATGCGCTTTCACACAAGTTAATAGAATAATAGTGATATGTGCTTTCAAACCAGTCAAATAGTAGTGCTATGCGCTTTCACACCAGTTAATAATGTAGTGATCTGCGCTTTCAAACTAGTAGTGATATGCGCTTTCACACCAGTTTAATGATCTTACTTGTCAGCGGGAAGTCCCGCTATTTGCCACTCGCGTATCTTGACTGGATCGCCCAGGGTGGCCGACAGGGAAAACGATTCCGATACAGGCACTTCTTTTTCTTTGCACAGATCATACCAATCGTGGATGCAGTCCTGGACAAGGAGCAAGAGGAAAAAAACCAACATAGATTTTAATGAACAATAAAGCTTTGAGTGATGGAGAGCTGGTCTTTTCTTTCTGAAGGTCCACAACCAGATTGCTCGATCGAGCAAAAACTAGCCAAAAATAATGTGTTGAATTTTGATCATGAGTCATTCAGACACAGCATCAGCTAAGTCTATCAAATAAAACTTATACTTTAAAAAAAAAAATCCACCCCCGAGAGAGGTCCTGCTATATCGCTCTGCTCTGTGTGTCAGATGTTAGTCTTGAGACCCGTCCACGATATAGACATTATGTAGATTATAGACGTAAAGAAAGCAACAAGGCAAGGAAAGCTTACCTGGCGGTAGTCCAGAATAAAGGTGCCGAGGTATGCAACAACTCCAGCCGAGAGTAGCACATCCCCAACTATGTTGTCATAAGTTTCATTCAGCTGATCCACATTCTAGTTTGATAAATATAGATGAAGAGGACATCAGGTTTATATGTGAATGTTTCAATACAAACATTAGACATAGCCTATGTTAGATGAAAGACGGAAGAGGTTACATTTTGAAGTAAGTGACAGACAACTGGTACAATGATTTAATTTCTTGTGATCATGTTTGTACCTAGTAGTTTAAATTTCTCAGTCACCTCCCCCCTCTCTCTTTGTCTTTATTTTCTCTATTCCTCTCTCTCTCTCTCTCTCTCTCTCTCTCTCTCTTTCCCGCTTTCTCTTTCTCCCCTGTCTCTTTGTCTACATGTACCATCATTTACTTCAGAATGCAGTGCTTGATCCGACAGTGAAGGTAATAAATCACCTTTGAAACTTTCAACCATTTGCTACCCTTTCCTACTTATGCTTCAAATTTGGTACTGTATTACATGTACGTAACTCACACATCAATTGCAACCATCCAAATTTTTCCTCTAACCATTCTCTCTCTTCCCCAAAACGTTCTAAAACCTTTTGCACGTTTTTATCGAAATGCACATATTAAAATGAGTAAAACTTACCTTTGTCCACCGGTCTTTCTCTCCGCCCAGACCACTGATTAGTTTGTTTGCCCGGTCGATCTTCACCTTGGTCAGTTCAATGTTGTCCTCCAAGTTCTTTTATACAGTTTGAAACCAGAAGATAATTTATTTTCTCCAAAGATACAAACTCAAGTTGGCTAGATGTATTGATGTTTTAACGAGTGTATTTTAAATATAAACATGCAATTATGTGGTACTTGTTCTCAAAAGAATAAAACCGGTAATATCAGACAATAATTTATTGATCAAGGTGAGAGGAATTTTTTAAAATGATTTGGGCAACTTTAGAAATCTAGGTTCCGAACAATGATACAACAAAGTTAAGGCTGTTTTTATATCTAAGTGTTTTTTAAACAAACTTTACATTCTATCATCTTCTCTGATACTTTTCACTCCAAAAGAGCTCTAACGTGCCTCAATCAGCTTTGTTGGCGATAACCAAAGGTGCCACTACGCATTTATCTGCTGCTGCTTATCAATAACTAAAGAAGTTATATTGTTTATACAATTTTGTCAACTCGGTTGTATAATGGGAGAGTTTTTTTTAAATGAATAGGATAGTATACAAATGAGGTAAGGGTTTATCGAACATTTAATGTGTGCAAATATACCCTACCTTTTTCTCTGTCTGTTTCTGTACGAGGTTATCATTGAGGGCCTGAAGCTTGTCCGTGACAGACTTGAGCTCTGCCTGTTTGACCTTCAGCTTGGACATTTGTTCCTCAAGGACACCCTCTGCCTCGGCAAGACTCTCGCGCTTGGGTGCCACTACCTGCAAAACCACGCAAAAATTTCACATTTACATTTTACTGGAAAAGACGGAAGAGGGAATTGGTGAGGAACTTTTAAGAAAATGATGATTTTTAACTTTGCTAACTACAAAGTTAACAATTTCTGTTGAAGGTTTGCAGAAATGCTGTTAGAATATGTGATCTTTCAAACATTTCATTACTTCCTGGAAATTTTACCTTAGTGTGTGCTTTGTGTTTATATCTAAGCATTTACTTTCAACGTTATCAACCCAATACACTTATGTTACATACATGAGAAAAGTGCATAACAAAGTCTTCATGAGAGGATAAAAAGGCAGAACATTATCTGAAGATTTCCAGAAAGAGTTTCAGATTCTCCTGAATTATGAGATGATCATCCCACCTTTATGACTCCGTCGTACACGTCAATAGCCTTGACCCATTTACAAAGCCCCTCACAAGCAGACGACACGTTTTTGATGATGGCAGGATCAAATTCCTTGTTGCTGATGAACTTGTCACGGATTTTCTTGATGGTTGGCGCGGGGATATGATCCTTGTCATATTCCTTCAAAGATTCCAAGAACTTCATGTCGCTCAGCATCTTAGATAAAAAGGCACCGCAAAAACATGCTTGAAATAAACAAGAGCTTCATTTTAGTATTAAAACGACCCATTAAGGTTCAGAAACGTTATTTCGGGCTGTTTAAAAAAAAGCGAGGCTAATAGTTAGACTCTCTGTCTTTGTCTGTCTCCCCGTATATCCCTCCCTCACCCTTTCTTTCAACCCTTTCAAAAATAATACAAAGTAATACAAGCAAATGTAGGAGTAAGGCAGAATAATTATATCACACAAATCACACAGTAAATTGGCTTGTGTTATGGCAGTAGTATGGAGTTTGTTGAGAGCAATAAACGCACTTTGAAAAATGATAACTATACGGTTTGCTATTCTTTTTTTGCTTTAATGGAAACTATTTACCTTCTTCGCAGCAGACCAGTAGTCTTCAAATGGTTTTCCATTCGCATCTATCTTTCTATCAGGTTTTATACCCTGTGAAATAGAGAATTTTGTCTTACGTTTTAGTATTTCATTTAGAAACAGCAGTTTAACAAATGCAAGTTCATCGTATAAAATAGAAAAATGAAAATAATGTTTTTTAATAAAGGCAATCATGTAGTTAATTTTAACATTGGTAATTCTACAACGTAATTGTTTTATCAATTATACAAATAGGTGATAAAGTTGTTGAAGTACATAAGAACTTGAATAATGATGTGTCCTTTAAAGAATACGTATATATTTGGAGAGATTAAAACAACAACTGCACCTTCATAATACAGATGGACTCCATAACCAGGCGTACACCTGCAGGGGGGTTGGTCATGGTCTTCACAATAGTGATATCGATTTGTTTAAGAGTGTCAAGAGCTGCCAAGGCTGCGTTCATTGCTGGCATAGCAATGTTGAGCTTCTCTTCACAGTCAATCTGTTCAGATGAAAGAAAACACGGGCATCGTTGTATTCAAAAGTAAGGTTTTTCTTAGAAAGTGAATCGCTCTCCTAGATCTTACACGGCGACAGGAGTTGGAGTTACGTTAGTTTAACGCCCAACGTTATGACTATAAAGGCCATATTATGGGCTCCAAGATTGACGTCCGACATTTTTATTTATTGCCACACACCAGACACGGCGGGGATGCCATGGCTCCTGCTGTCTCAACCGGTCACATTATACGGACACCAACCCAACCTGTTACAGGGGACGAAATAGGACAAATAAATCTGCCGTGGGATTCGAACCTCCCTATCTACAGACCAACGCTCTACCATTATGAGCCAGTTTGTCCACCCGCCCCCCTTCACAAACACACACACACATGGCGACAGAATAGTCAGGACTGGATCGGTCTCATTACAGTAGATTAGCAGTTTTATAGTTTGAGTGTGGATACATTTACACTGCTATTACCCGTACCATTACAGCACTTGGCTTGGAGCAGACATATTGTCCCTTCGCCCCATTTCGTTCCTTTACGACTGGATTAATGGTATCCCGCTCTGGCTATATATGGCAGCACATAAAATCGTTTAAGGTATAGACTAAGTGCTGACGTGAGGCGTAAAAATAGATTACCTTTATTGCTTCAGCTTCTCTGGCTGCTTTATTAGCCACCGCCTCGTCGACCTCCACAATGCGCTTGATGTCCTCAACATCGATAGTCTCCCTCTCAATGATGCCAATTAGCTCTTCGGTTTCTTTGCTTGTCTCGATGAGCTTTGGTTGTAGCTCAACCAGTTCTTGCTGCATCACATTTACCTGGGAAAATATTTAATGAAAACAATAATGGTAATAGTAGTAGCATTACATTGTAGTAGTGTTGGTAGTCGAAGAAGAAGAAGTAGTAGTAGTAGTAGTAGTAGTAGTAGTAGTAGTAGTAGTAGTAGTAGTAGTAGTAGTAGTAGTAGTAGTAGTAGTAGTAGATGTAGTAGTCGTAACACTATTTATTCAGATGATTTATACAGTGTTATCTAAAAAAAAACAGCTCTAGGCGCCTTTGCTCATTACAATCTCACTCAAAAGAACACAACATAAAAATGTAAAATTCTCTCTGTGTCTTTAAAAACATTGTTTTATACGAGAACATAGAAATCCTTGCAAAAAAAAAAATAAAAAAATGGAGAGAAAAAAATAAAAAAAACCTGTAACAAAAATTTTTTTTTGTATACATATTTTAGAAAACAACATCGCTAAAGTTAAAGTTGAAAGATCCAATACACAATGTCATAGAATACAAATAATAAGTAAAAAAAAATCAGACAACCAAACCTGATTTTCTGAAAACTGGAGTTTCTCCAGCCCTACTATGTATCTGTTTTTGAGGGTGAGAATGTCCAAGCGCTTCTTTCCCAACAAACTCTTGAAGGTCTTGATGAGCTCTAGGTAGGATGTTGGAGTCACGTAGTTAACGCGACGCATCACGTCGTAGTACCTGAGAAAAAAACAGATGCAAGTACAGAGTCTTATAGAGAATGTGATTGCATCAAGATTTATTTCTCTTACTCTTAGTATGAAGACATAACCTCTACATAAAGTTTTAGTTCGCTTATCAAGTAATATCGTTCACAGACCTGGTAGAAATGCTTAGTGTGCGGCTAGTTCTAGTCTTTGAAAAAAGACATACAGGGCACTTGCGGGAAACAATTCTACAAAATGGTACCATCACATTTCTAATCATCGAACATAACTCACATCATCCAACAAATGGATTCACTTTTGTTCATAAAAAGAGAAGAAAACAATCTCCAATTTTAAGTAACTGTGATGATTTAACCATTATGTCAATTTGAGAGACAAAACACCAAAGAACGATAAAACTTGTTGTTCATAACGGATACGTTAAAAAAAGTGGAGTCATTCCCCGCTGGAGCAGACCTTAGTCTGTCAAAAACAATTCAACTACCCGCTAAACGTTTTTCAAAGATAACATTTAGTCTAAGAAAGATATCTCTATCTCCATCTCTCTCTCTCTCTCTCTCTCTCTCTCTCTCTCTCTCTCTCTCTCTCTCTCTCTCTCTCTTCTCTTTCTCTTCTCTCTCTCCCCTCCCCTCTCTCTCTCTCTCTCTCTCTCTCTCTCTCTCTCTCTCTCTCTCTCTCTCTCTCCTCTCTCTCTTTCTCTTCTTTCTTATCCTCTCTCAAGCAGGATCCCACACGGCGACGGGCTTCAAGACTTAAAAAATCTGACAACTGTTTACGTTTTTGCATGGCTTTGTCTCAGCCTGTCACACAATACTGACTATGTCTCAACAAGTAGATGGAATGTGACAATGTTTTTCATGATTGTGTAGCAGAACCTGGATCATCTGACGTGAAGCCGAACGCTCTAACGTTTAAGCCAGCTACACCCCCCCAAAAAAACACCACCACCTCCCTAAAAAAACCCAGCATACTCACTACTTTAGAAGACGAACTTGCGCAAATCGTAGAGTGTTGGTCTCAAAACGGGAGCTCCATGGTTCAAAACCCATGAACGATTATTTTATTGGTCCAATTTAGTTTTTTACTGGTTGGGTAGGTGTCAGTATAAAGTGACCGGCTGAGACATGAGTAATGGTATCTTCTCATAGTCTGTGCATGGCAGTACGTGAAATTGTCAGACCTTTGTCTTGGAACCCATCAGCAATATAGCCTATAGAGTGCTGATGCTGCACGCTAAGCAGCAAACTCAAACTCTTCCTACTTTTCCAGAGATTGAATGTTTGCTTACTTCTGTGACAGAGCTCTGACGCTCTCGTGGAAAGTCTTGCATATGCTGACTGTGCTCTCACGGACTTCCGTCTTCATCTCCACATCATCCAGGAACTTGTTGGCTACCAGTTGGAGGGCGTCCTGAGGCCATGCCTTTCACACAAACATTTTATAAATTAAATATAATTGATCCAAACCTTTATTCATTATGTTAAACAAATAAATACACTATCGAAACTAAACAATGTTCTGGTACAACCAGCAATACATGTAATTAAGCAGCAACCTCGTGTGTGAAATCTTTTATAAATGTCATCATGAAATTTACAACAACAAAAAAAGTCAAGCGCACATAGTGAAATGAACAATTAGTTTCTCTATCCATAAAAGAGTCATGTAACATTTTAAAAG
The DNA here is from genome assembly GCA_003991915.1 of Elysia chlorotica. NCBI lineage: Eukaryota > Metazoa > Mollusca > Gastropoda > Plakobranchidae > Elysia > Elysia chlorotica. Next base: position 341,099 of record RQTK01000111.1, on the reverse strand, counting down.
AAATACAGGTGAAACAAACACCACTGAACTTCTATGGTGGTATATACATGTCTCAGGGATAAAAGTACTGACCTTGAACCAGTCTATGGTACAGCAGTTGATGAGGGAGGGGAACATCCTCAGCCGGTTTCTGAAGGCGTCACCGATGGGACTAAATGCGAGTACAACATGAAGGTTCCGTCGAATGCGCTCGATGAATTTGTTGTACATGTTCAGGGGAGTGAATTCAATCTGAGAATTTTCTTTCTGGCACACCGTTTGCATCTGGATGGTGATAGGGAAAGATTCATTGCATAAAAATAAAAAAAAATGTTAAAAAATAACACTTGAGATGAATGAAACTAAATTTCGTGGTCTATGAAACGTAAATTTAAGTTTAAAACAATTACTACAAATTTCAATGACGTAAGTAAACGAATAGGATTATCGGTGATTTACTGACATATACTTCTTAATCTATTATAAAACAAACAAAAAAACAAAACCCACCATAAGACAATTTGTAACATCACTCCCGACTTATAACGCTAACTTGTTTAATGATTAATCTAGCTCACCAAAGACTTGTTAAATTTAATGAACAAAAAAAAGTGTTCCAAAACGTTAATAAATGAAAATAAGTGGGTATAAAAAGTATAAATGTTGGTCCCAGTAAAAAGAAGAATCAAGCGGACGTAACTAGCTGTACATGTGTGCTAGGTATAGAACAATATTTCAATTACCTTTTCTATAATTTCTAGACGCTCTTCATTTTCATACAGGTTTGGGATATCCCCTGTGTTGAGCATCATGTTGACGTCTTCTAGGAAAGATTCGTCCTGGAAAAAGAAAGAAAGAAAGTGATTATACAGGTACTAAGTTTTATCAATAAATGCTTTTATTTCGTTCAGTGAGCTTTGTTCAGAATACAGACCCATATAGACACATTTGGCATCTGAATAACTAATAACAAAAATAAATATGACTTCTCTATTGATGTTAAGTAAACACCACCTCCACCACCATCACCATTACCAGCACCACCACCACCATTATCAATACCACCATCACCATTATTAATACCACCATCACCGCAACATCACCATCACTATCATCATCACACCATCACCACCACCACCACCACCACCACCACCACCACCACTACCACCATCACCACCACCACCACCATTGTACAAAATCTATATATAGAAAATAACATCCCTGCACCCTGGGCTACCTTTATCTGGTGGTCACCAAACAGGAACACCGTGGAGACGCCCAGCTCTCCGGCTCGCCGCATCATCTTACGGAGATCGTCTCTCCAGTCGGAGGTGGAGTAGTTCTTGGTGATCTCTATCTGGAACAGCTCGAAGTCCGATATGAAGGCTGCCAGGCGGGTCACGCTCTGTCGCCCACTGCCTCCAATGCCTACAAAAGGAGAAAAGAATAAAAACATCAACAAGAAAAGAACCTAAACTACTCTATTTGAAATGTAGGAATATGGATCGAAAGAATTTTCTTTTTGCATAACAATGTTATACCCTATCGTTTTTTCCAAAGCCGTTATCTCTTAATGTAAATCTTTGTACTAACACTATTGTGTAATTTCGCCAAACAGTGTGTGAGGTACCAGGAATGTTTTTTCTTCTTTTAAATAAGTAATTAATGGTTCAATCGCTATGCTATGCCAAACAATCTGCCTTTAATATAGAGCACAGCTAGTGCTCGACCGTATCCGTCATCGCCACCACTGCCCCTCCATTTTTTCTAATCTCATAGTATGTGTACATCTTATAATAGGACTCATGTAAATTTAACGAAAGACCACACCAACCTCACTTCATTAAACACACTTATTATTAATGTTAGTGGGTCTTCAAACAAGAACTAAATGTACCAATTAAGCTCTTTAAGACAAAGCGAAACAGCACCCCCCGCCAAAAACAACAACAACAACAACAACAACAACAACAACAACAACAACAACAAACAAACGGATAAGAAGAGTATTTTTTTATCTTATCTCATCTCATTTTATCAAATAAACAAAAACACAAACGCACCGACGAGCAGACAGTGTCCGTTGGGCTGTTTCAGCACGCGGCTGATTCGGGAAATGTGTTCAATAGCAAAGCGGAACATGACCAGGTCCATGGGCGCTTTACTCATCAGGTTATAGTCTTCAAGGTAATGCTCTACAGTCTAGAGGGCACCACAGTAAAGATACAGAGTAAATATACTACAAAGAATAAAGAATAACGAACAAATAATAAATGTATACATGTAAAGCACTTTCCCTAAAAGAGGCTCGCAGCGTTTTGGAATATAAAAATACAATGGTAAAAGATTATTCCTGCATACAATTACATCACTCCAAATTATCCAAATTCATACTCATACTAATATACATTAGAGGGCATTCAGTCATAATGTTTAGGAAAACAAAAACAAATACGTGTTAAATGGCTATGCTCTTAGATGCCGCTAGTGATGTGGTGTTCAGAATGTTAGAAGTCAATGTATTCCATATATCTGGCCTACTAAAACAGAATGATTTTCGCCATAGTGCAGGAGATTATACTTTTGGTTTTATCAATCATTTATTGAACGGACAGTTTTTGTTGGTATGTAAAGTGAGCACTAAAAATCGAAGAGGATCCAACAAAAGCAAACATAGGTGTTTAAACTACAACTGTTTTGTTCTCACCTTCATGGTTTTTTGAAACCATAAAGAGAGGTTGTTTTAAAGAAATAATTGTTCAAATATCAGTCATTGGTGGGTTTTTAGCAGAGTGCTTCGCTAAATCACTATAGCCCAATCTGCTTCAAATAACAATGGCCTGAGTAAAAAGTCACAGAAGCTTGTAATGTCTTCTCTAAATAGAGAGTACATATAAGAAAAATATGTTATACCTATTGCTTTAGATCACACAGCCCGATCAAAATTAATTGCCAGCGTGAGAAAAGAATGCGCCCTTGCTTCCTCAAATGATCACATTTTTATAGCAAACTAGATAATACAATACAAAATTTAACAGCAGTAGAAACAACTCAAAGATCTGTATCCAAATAGGTTAGTATTTACCTCTCTAAGCTCATCGAGATTCTGGATTTCATCATAGAGGCGCTCTTCGCCCTTTGACTTGCTCATGAAATCTCCAAATATGAGCGTCCGGATGTCTTCATCGACAATCAGTTGTCCAGGCTCTACGATGTGGCTGAAGAGGTTGTTTAGCTTTTCCTTAAAGTGTTTCTCAATAACGTGCTGAGGTCAAAAGAAAAGAATGTAGAAATTTGTCATATCTGTAAAAGCACCTGAATAGCATCGTGTAAAAATCACATTTATTTAGTCTTTTGTTTGTGTTTCTTTCCTGTTTTTTCAAACATTTTTTGAGTGAACATTTGTGAAGAAATTGTTGTAGATCTTTACAGTTTGGTACCGACAGATGCTTTAAGGTCTTCACTTTGCCAGAAGCTTTTTTGAAATGTTGCAAAACCAAACTAACAAAGAAAATTCAATATCCACCCACCCCTTATTATATGAACCCATAATATGTTTTCAAAATATACAAGCACTGCTAGCCAAATTGCTTCTTACATAAATTTCTTTTCATTATTTGACAAATATCATTTTTTCTTTTTGCAACAGTTTCACAATAATTGTTTTAAGGTATTTGAAAATAAGCCTTTCCTGCAAAATGCCCTAAGAAGTGTATTAATCCAAAAGTTAAGATAAGCTTGAAATACACTTAAAATTGTAAAAACATTATGTAATACAAACTGACCTTAACCATTCTAAAGAATTGGTCGCGATCGTCTCCGTCAACAAGTCGGTCATAGAAAACACGATACACTTCGTGAATCCAGAGTCGCACGATCTTCTGACTGCCAGAAAGCCCGTCTGGCACAAGACTGGGCTTCATCAGCAAAATGCCCTGAACAAAACAGATATTTTCACATATATTATATATTGATGACGCAAGCCTAGGTGTCATTGGAATAATGTCCTGTACAAGGAAGACAATTTTAGTGCGTATTATACAATGGTGGCACAAGCCTGGGCTTCATTTGAATAATGTCCTGTAAAGACAGACATTTTAGTGTATACTATTCAATGGTTGCACAAGACTTGACTTCATCAGCAAAACGTCCCGAACAAAACATATATTTTGATATATTTATTATATATTGATGATGCAAGCCTAGGCTTCATTAGCATAATGTCCTGTACAAGGACGACATTTTAGTGGCACAAGACTAGGCTTTATTGGCGAAATGTCCTGAAAAAAGAGACAATATTATTTTTTATATAATGATATAATAATATAATCGTAACTAAGCTTCATCAGCAGAATTGGGGGGGGGGGGTACTTTTGCATATATTATATTATAATTATGGCACAAGACCTGGCTTTGTACTTATATACATGTACAATGGCTTTTGTCATATTTTACTGTCACTGACATAATGAGAAGAAGATAAGGCAGCCATAACAGGGATCGATTCGGGGACCTCAGGATTAAAAGTGCGCGCGCCCTACCGTTGAGCTATCTCACCATAACAATGCAGCGCTAAAACATTAGTTGTTTTTTTTTAATTAAATCTTTAGTTAGCCCTTTGAATCACATCGGTGTTTCGTTGCCGTATTATTATTATGGAAACGTAAAATGGCGTTTAAAAAATATTTTATGCCTTGCCTTACATTTCTGTACATTAATGTCTGCGCTTACCAAGATATAGGGCAAAAATAATCTAGATGTTGACTTGTGTTATTCTTAATATAATAGAATTTTCGTTTGTTATTTTATTTGTTTGTTTAAAAGTATGAGAAAATATATAACAAAACGGTACAATATGCAAACACCCAATTTTGTCTTTTGATCTAATTTGGTATATTAGAGAATACACACTCTCTTAATTTTCTTTTCAATTATGGTTAAATGTTATTTCATCTACTTTCTATTTATTCAAAGCACCAATGCTGTATAATTAAACTTACCTGTACAACTCTAGCAAAGTCTCGTAGGTTAAACAGGTAATGGGACTTGGATGGCGTGGGCAGGAATTTGTCGATGGCGCTCTGATAGGCCTCCATCGTTGCTGTCAATATAATCTATGAAAGGCAAAAAAAAAGGAAACTTTTGCATTTTTAAGTCCACAGCAAAATAAAAAGAAAAACATAGGAAAAAACAAGAAAAGTGCATATCAAACCCAATTAAAGTTTATTAAAAAAAACCTCTTGCAAACCTAAAAGACAAGCAGAATCCTTTCAATACACAATTTCAAAATAATATATTACTAGCTTTTAAAATTTCATTTCACTTGAAGGCGGCTTAGCTTTGATAAAAGTCATTACCCTAAATGAAGTAAAAGCTACCATTATCGGCGCTCGTTGTACTTAAAAATAATAACAAAACTGAAGTATTCTAAACTTCACTCGCAGTTCTCACGCGAAAAAGCTGGTGTTCTACATGGCGACATTTTTCTTACCCTAGAATACTTCCTGTGGGCCGTTTCAAAGTCTTTGAAGTGCCAGTCGATGATGGGAGAGAAGATGTTCTTCATGGTCTCCTCGTCAAACATCTCTATGGCGATGACGTTGAAGTGCCTCAGGAACCTGGGGGTGACGTTGTTCCGGCCCCCGCCTGGAGGGCCCATGGCCGACAGCATCACTATGTCCACCAAGTTCAGCTGGCTCGTGTCCTTTCTGTTTAAAACAATGCACGTAATGACAATAAATGAGTAACAGGTAAAAGTTGCTTTTTTTTAAAGTCCCACGCTAGCAACGAGGCTAAAGCGCGATGTTACAAATCTAAAAGGTTACTCTTAATTTAATAGACAATGACAGATAAGAGTAGGATATGTGAACTTGACACATGAGAAGAAGGACTGTATCTGTGTGTGTGTGTGTGAGAAAGAGAGAGAGAGAGAGAGAGAGAGAGAGAGAGAGAGAGAGAGAGAGAAAGAGAGAAAGAGAGAGAGAAAAGGGGGGGGGTGCAGTAGATATGTTTTGCTGGTTGCATGCAGTCCACAGGTATTACCTCTCCTGACATTATGAGGCTTTTGAGACATGGTGCCTGTCCAATCATTGTTCAATTTTGAAACTTACATATTCATAATATTGACTGTATAAATATTGAATATTCAATTCAGTTTAATTCATATATCATGGGTTTGTGCACATGAGGTAAATGTATCTAAAATCATGTATTATACCTGTCAAACCAGAAGCGGTGATCTATCCATTGTCGCAATATTTCAATTGGCGGTTGGGCTCCATATTTTTCTTTGGCGGGCATGTTCAGATCGTCCACAAAGACACAGAGCTTCTTTCCTAGAGCAGGTCCAAACACGCCCTTTTTCCTCCTGTAAAAAATTTTTATGCTCTTGAATAAACAAAGTGAAATTGATATTTAATATAACATACCGTGAAAGCATTTGGTAGGCAGGACACTTTATATTGTTGCTGTGTCAGATGAATGGCCTTATGAAAAAGAGCTTTTTAAAGAATACGTTTGCGAAAGCTTTATCATGACTGCTAAAAAGTTAATAGAAACAAATAGCTCTTTATTCTTTCATAAGTTTTTTTCCCTTACATAATACAAGTGTTGCAAAGATCTTTTACAATATTTGAATTTTATTAAAATACCTACCCATTCGAGTAAAAATTCTTGGTAAGTTTTGTATTTTTAGACTGCTCTACAGTTTTCTTATACCTGAGTTCTAATCTAAATATTAAACGAGACACCAATATTGGTACGTACCTCTCCAGTTTAGAGAAAATAATATCTTGGGTCTGATTTGCTGATGTTTGTGCTGAAAAGTTGATATTGTTGATGATATACTTGTCTCGTGGCAACTAGAGTGGGAAAAAGAGAAAAAGGGTATATTGGGTGTTGTCCCTGCTTCTGTATTAATTTACTATCTTAATGCATTTATAAACATCAATCAGCTGAAAACTCTCCATCCATCCATCCATCCATCCATCCATCCATCCATCCATCCATCCATCCATCCATCCATCCATCCATCCATCCATCCATCCATCCATCCATCCATCCATCCATCCATCCATCCATCCATCCATCCATCCATCCATCCATCCATCCATCCATCCATCCATCCATCCATCCATCCATCCATCCATCCATCCATCCATCCATCCATCCATCCATCCATCCATCCATCCATCCATCCATCCATCCATCCATCCATCCATCCATCCATCCATCCATCCATCCATCCATCCATCCATCCATCCATCCATCCATCCATCCATCCATCCATCCATCCATCCATCCATCCATCCATCCATCCATCCATCCATCCATCCATCCATCCATCCATCCATCCATCCATCCATCCATCCATCCATCCATAAGACCCCCACACCATGTCAGCCTTACCTCCAGTAAGTAACTGTTGGTGATGGCACTCTTTCCTGTCCCCGTGGGTCCCACAAACAACAGAGGCGTGTCCTTGAGGAGGAAGCGGTGCAGGAAGTAGCGCTGGCGTTCCGTATCCACAGTGTTCACGATCAGAGCGTTGATCTAACAGGCAAGGTTGACGAAAGGTGGAATAATTTCATTGAAAATAAAGGCACACAGTTACATCAGATTCTAACAGGAGAATTATGCAGCCAAAGCGTGAAAATGGTAACAAACAGCATGTGATTTTAACAACTTTCCTGTATAAAAATCATGTTGTTGAAGCATAATAAAGGATTTTGAGGCATGTTTGAACGAGGAAAATGTTTTAGATAACTAACTGTAGGTTACGATTAGACTTTCTAATTTGGAAATTCTCATTTTAATTCCAAAATTATTTTAGATTATGACGCTATTGACGGTACAAATTAAAAGTTAGTAGGTTGGTAGATATGAGGAAACGGGGTTGTTACTTTTCTGGATTTGTAGAAGTCTACATACGACAAAATATGACAAAACTACTTGCTTTTATATTACTTAAGATAGTGTATAATATTTGTTCTTTTATTGTGTATTCACACAACAACCCATCAAGTTATCTATTTTACATATATAAGCTCTGACACAAAAACATCCTTGAAGATCTTTTCCAGTGAAAAAATGAATAATTACTTTCTAATCTGATGATCGATTTTAAGATAAGAAATCAGAAACAGAACTTCAAGAGTAACATGACATTACCAAAAAATTGTAAATTGTGAGCAAAGCAAAAATTAGTCAACCCATATAATTCTTTAATCACCGTCTAAAAATAATTGTATCACTTTTCACTCAATTAATAGTTGGGTATTGGGAAAAAACTTTGTTAAATATATATTAAACTTATTTAAATTGAGCAGACAAAACGCATGCAGCAAAAACATGCAGCAGTATAATCAAAGAAATGTAAATTGTATAAATTGTTCACTTCTATCAAAGTCAAGAATAAAATCATATTGGTTTAATTTTAATGTGCACAATGGTGTTGCTGTGCGTTTTCATAATTTTGTCTAAAATGTTCGTTGTATAAGATGATCATGCCCAAAAGACAAACTAAATGGGCAAATAATACCACGGGAAAAATAAAATAAATGACAAGTCAAAATTTCCAAATAGTAATGCACAGATAGATGAAAAAAGTATTTTGTGGGGAGGAGTTCCTTCTTTATGGTTTCATAAAAAATTCTAAGAGGAATGACTATTTCTGTAGATTGTTCATAGAATATTGTATGAAGATGCTACACTCTAACATGTTTCGTTACTTTCGTTTAATCAAAAATATTTTGGAATAGACAATCTTCCCAAGAGAGGTTGTACAAGTACGAAAATAAATTGTTTTACAAAATGTGGAGAACAATATATTTCAATGAAACAAAAGAATCAAAGTTTTTATCTCTAAAGAAAGAGCGACGGGAAGAGAGAGATATATAGATAGATAGATAGAGAGAGAGAGAGAGAGAGAGAGAGAGAGCAAGATAGAGAGCAAGAAATAGATAAAGAGGTAGAAATAGACGGCGAGAGCGAAGAGAAGAGAAGAGAGAAAGATATATAGAGAGAGACAGACAGAGAGAAAGAGAGAGAGAGAGAGAGAGAGAGAGAGAGAGAGGGAGAGATAGAGAGAGAGAGAGAGAGAAAGAGGATAAACTAAATTACAAAGGAGGAAAATAGAGTAAGGGGTATTTTGTTCAAATCAAGTAAAAGCAAAAAATCGTTAGTTTGTATAAAAAAAATATTCCTGGAATAACATAATCATGCTCAATCTAGAAAAAATTATTTTACATGTAAAATTAGAATATGTTTAAGTGAAAAAAAAACCCCAGATTATTCTCTGATAATAATACTGTGCATACGAAGAACTTAAATACAAAGTATATGCGAAAAACTGAAAGTGTAATATTTTCATGCTTAATGTACAATCAATATATAATTTAACGTGGCAAGAAAAGTAGAGTACAGAGGTCGGGGTTCCTGCAACCTGAAAAGAAAACTTCTAGCGACTAAAGATGATCAAAGATGAAATTCGATTGGTTAAAGGAAAACAGAGCTAACTGAAACCGTTCTAAATTGTATTGACATTCCACAGGAAAACGTGTGTATTTAAGTTTGCTTATAAAAATAATACCAGATGATACAAGAAAGATGGGGAGGATGGAGGGTAACTAAGGTTTGGTAATATTTGCCTATAGAGAAACAGGTTTTTCTAAGTTTGCTATTGAAAAATTGTATCAAATGATACAACAAAGGTAGGGGGCAACTGGGATTGGTACTTATATTTGATTACATAAAAACAGATATTTCTAAGTTTTCCTGATGAAAAACTATACCAGATGATACAAGACAGATAGAATGAAACTGGAGTTGGCCTACAGAAAAAACAGTAGGTACCAGGAATTTCTAATTCTCCCAATGAAAAAAAGTATACTTGATGATGCAAGAAAGATAGGGAGGAACCGGATAATGATAATTATAAAAAAAGGATCCCCGAATATACCTAGTAGTCACGTGACCTCACGTGACTAGCTAGTCTTACCATAATTCGCAGATCTGTGTCTCTCTGCAGTAAAAAATAACAACAAACAGCGAGGAAACAATTTTATTGCAGTTCCAACTATACAAACATGAATTTAAAAAATTATTTGATAAACATAACAAGTTAATTGTTCAAAAAAGGAGAGTTTTCCACAAACCATACTCATAGAAGGAAAAAGTTAGACATGACTGTGAACACAATGATCAATATGCATAGTCTGTAGTATGGCTAACTGTGAACGATTAGGGCCTACCTGCATCTTTTCTGGTTGTTGTGCATAATGTGTTAAAGAACTATTTTTTCTACAAAGCAAAATGAGGTTACATTCAACTCTTGTCTTTAAAACAATATTATGCTTTCTTATTCATAATTATAAAAACGATAACACCTGCATATTCTTGTTAAAAATTATTAATAGAATACTTACTGTCAATTTGTTTTCCCGTTTACACATTTTGAAATTACAAGAAATCTTTTTTTGATTTTCACCTACCTTGTAATCATATGTATTTAGGCTAAAAAATCTGAAAGTAGGCTACTAGAAAAGGATATTTTTAAAAGCTATGTAGCGCTAAAAATCAATGATTTAACATTCAGGAAAAATTATAACTTCCAGATGCCTGTTTAAGTTGCAGCGACATAGTAACTATTAATATATTATAAAGAAAGATATTTCATACCACGTAGCAAAAAAAATCACAGAATATCTACTAAATATAAAGTACTTGCCTTTTCTAACAGAAGTGAATAAATCACTTAAAAAGTATAAAATAGACATCTTTATCAAGACTTATGGACTTGAAACAAAGTAGAGAACCAGATATTGAGCTACCATAAATTTTCATATTGTCAAACATAAAAAAACCACAGGGAATTGTCTGAATAACAAAGGTTTAGAATTGATTCTAGCATAAACGTTTTTCAAATCCATTATATTGCCATATTACAGAGATGGTCGAAAAATCACTAAAACCCTTAGCATTGATTATGCACAAAATAGGTCCAAATTAGTAAAGCCGTAAAGCAGTCATTTTCATGAAATGTCTAAAAATTCAATCATTCCTAGACAACTCCTGTTTTGATTAGGCATATGAGTCACTTTGGAACGACTGCATTTTCAGGCAATTTCTGAGAATGACTTGCAGAATAGACATAGATCAGAGTTTTTTATGTATAGAGAGAAAGAATACCAGTATGGATAGAAAATGTAACCTTTGATAAACTACATAATGAAAGAATGAGCTTAGAGTAAATTTGTTCCATAACTATTTTTTATCAGACTGAGATATATTAGAGCCCAGGGACAAAATGCTGACAAGGTAATAAATGCAAAATTTATAGGTTTCTACATGGCATTCATTCGATATGATATAAAATCATAAAAAGAGCAAGAAGTGGTGAGTTCAAAATAGGAATGAAACAAAAAAATGAAGTAGACATTTCACAATCTATATAGAGGGTTTAGTTTTTAAATGCCACTAGAATTACGCTAAAATATGAGAGTAGAATGATAATTTTAAAAAGGGTAGCTGTTTCATCAAAGACGTTAGGCGCCTACGACATTGAATACAAATTGTGCTATAGCTTCGGATAAATATAAGTATCATCATGCATTAATTATGTGTTCCTTAGACTCTGTGTAAGTACTAGGGGTAGAAAGGTGGTCAATACTGTAAACTTAGTTCTCAGACTAAGTGTACGTTTAAAAAGTAGAAATAACACTTAGCCTAGGCTTTTCGTACCACTCTGCCTACTACTCTAGATGATCGAAAGCGCACTAAAATCATTTGCTTTTGAATAGTATTAACTCTTGACATAAAATAATATGCAGCAATATGTTGAGATTATACATACTACCCTAGTTGTCTCTTGAAACAATCATTCCTTGTTTGTATCATCATCTATGATAATCGTTATTTCCAACATGTCGAATGCTATTTCCTTCACTAATGGACATACACACTTTTGCTATCATAAGCTTTGCCTTAAAAAAGACATCAGTGATACATTAGCGGGCTCGTAAGTATTTGATAATGGGTGCATATCAATCGCGGTATGTTCATAAACACAGAACGGCAGCGCCCCTCTAGATTGAACTTATGAAACTTTATTCAAATGGGATCAGAATTTGAAGAGAGTGTTGAAGAACGAGAAGAAGAAGAAGAAATACAAATATTTACTTTCCTCACAGTATGGCCGAGTGTCTTCAACATTTATTAATATAATGAATGTGACTCTAATGTGTGAGAGGGATTGAATTGTCTGTGTGGATTAGCTTTTCGTGTATTTTTTACTGATGTCTATATACTGAAATATATATATAGTGTACCGAAAAACAACATGATAAGTAATAATTTCTGTGAGCATTGAATGTTCCCCATAGTGAAGAATGCATAATAGAATATATTAACCTAAAATACATACTTACGCGGTAATAGTACAGTCTAAGCTACCAGTAATGTTCTATATATACTTTATTTGGTTTTGTTCACATTTGTTTGGGAAACTGGATACTAGTCTGCGTTTGAATACATTTTCCAAAGCTATGTATAATTAGATAATATAATTATGATATAGTCATATAGTATAAAATACATACACAAAAGAACAATCCAAAAACATGCTTGGATTTTCATAACAGGATGCGGATAAAAAAATCCTTAAATATCACAAGTAGATATATCTTTGTATTGGGTAAGTATAATTATCATAGAACGCTGAAACAGTTAATTCGATGTTCTATTAAGCGACAACTGTCTATAGAACTAGCATTCCTCTTACCACATCGCTGTGACTTAGCTGGCTTTTCGGCTTGTGCTTAATTAGATAAATAGTGGGAAAAGCAATAGTGAAACATATTGAGAGGACTTTACAAAAGAAAAGAATGGTGCATTGATGATCTTACTGACCTAGTTAGATTATTCAATTTACTTTTTTTTACATTTTGAAATAAACAGATACAGGTGACAATTACGAAAATGAGTGAAAGAACCGTAGTGGATGAAAATGGACATCTAAAACTAGTCCAGTCTAAAATACGTGGATAGAATAACCTATAGGTACAAGACATGAAAATAAACAAAAAACATTAAAAAGAAATTTATATAACTTTGATGAAAAGGCACCGGGTATGCATTTATAATGTAACAGTTCTACAGATAAAGAAAAAAGTAAAACAGGGGCACTTTCATCGCTTTAGTTAAATTTTCGATGATAGACTTTGAAATAGTAGTTTAGAAACGTTGATTTCTTCATACTTGCTTCCTACGAATGATTATCTTAATTGTTCATTTGGGTATAGTTAACAGCAATGAAGTTTAATACTTTCATAACATAATCAGACTCCATTTCACTCTGTTAGTAAAAACAAAACAAAAAATGATGATATATAATATGATTTATGATCGTTAAATAATTCATTGGATTAAAGCCCCTTCATGCGTCCTTTTAAACAAAGGTATGTTGCGCTTTAATGGTTTAAGGATTGAAAAAAATGCCATGCCAGAGCGCAAATTTAAAAAAAAAGACGAACAATAAAGATGGCGCAAACGCTGCATAGTTATACATTCCAACATTTGAACATATACACAAAGTCTTCTAAAAAGATTTCTAAAAGAATAGAAACATGAGATAACAATATTCAATATGGATAAAAGGTGTGATTGATACATATAAGTATGCCATTAAGATAAGTGTGGTGCTTAAGTTACCTGAATTGCCTGTTTGTGTATACAATGGAAGAAAGAGAAAAAGGCCAATTAGAGCAAAAAAGCAACCGTGATAACACAACTGTACCAGTGAGATTTGATGTTAGCATATACACATTTTGTTAGAGAAAATGATTTCAAAAGATTAAAAGTTAATTTTTTATTTAATCTAAGCATTTTAAAAGGCACAATGGTTAGCGAATTAACACCGCAGCGAAAAATTCAAGTATTATCTATAGAGAAATCAACGCTGAATCTTTGATATTTTGAAATAATTATTAACAGAGTTATCAAGCACTTTTTGTGCAAGAAGATTTTAAACTAGTGAATGCCACGAAGTAAGAAGTATGCTGTGATTTATTATATCTTTAAACTTGTATAACTGTTGTATTACTCATTATCAAAAGACGTTAAGAACTACTGAACCAACCTGAACTTTCTCATCGATGTTGACGGGCTGCACCAGATTGGTCCAAGGATTCCACGAGCCGAATTGTTTGCGGATAAACACGTGATCATACACCGTTCCTTTTTTGGGAATCAGCAAGGCTCGAGGGAACTTCAGGTCCTTAGGTCTGATCAAACAAAAAAAAAGTGTCGAGGTGAGGGATCAAAGGATAAAGTAATCAGAATGATTAATATCATGAAAGCTAAAGGGTTCACCATTCCTTGACCGAAAAACCCTAAACACACGGCGTATTTGCATCATTAAAACTAAAGAAAAAACGTCCTGCACGCAGTAGTTTCAAGTTGAAAAAGGCGGTTCAGCAAATTTGGCCTACTGAAACAGTCATTTAATAGATATTCCAGACTTGGATTCGTGGATAATTCAAAGATGATTCTACATAAAGGAGTTCATATAAGCATTATCCTATACCTCTTGCAACAAATATCAATGCAAGGTTAAGACAAAACTGTACACGCAAGCATGCGAGTCTTAAATCTGAGCTAGTGTAATTGTTGCTATGTTTTATGTCAGACCGTTTTAATTCTTGATTCACTCACTTTGGGTATTTATCCTTGGGCCCGTCCATTTCACACAGAGCCCTGAAGAACTCATCAAACTTGAGCCTTGAATTGGCGTCCAGAGTGGCACCCACTGACCACACCATCGAGAAGAAAAAGTAAGCGACGGACATGTTGGTCCTCTCCTCGTCCAGCTTCTTCTCGCTCATCCCCAGACTGGGCGGTTCATCACTCCCCTCAGCTTGCCCACCATCGCCGGCTCCTTCCTCACCTTCACCCTCCTCCTCCGGGAAATCATCGTCATCATCGTCCTCCTTACCAATTTTTCTATGATAAAAAGAATATAAGTTTAGTTTTAGCAGCTGGTTTGTAAAATATCACTTAGACAAAGATTGTCTTAAAAGCAATGCAAATGTTTCGTCAAATTTATTGATAAGTTTTCTTCGCAAACAAGATATACACATTTCTGAGCTATTTTCAATTTAGTTCTTACTGAATCTCCACCAACGTGGTTTAAGACAATAATACCCTTTCTGTACGTAACAACTGGCAGTAAGCATGGTGAGCCAGACTTTCATTTTTCGCACAAGGCTATCTCTATCTTTAAATTGTATGCCTCCCAGACGGATCTTCAGAAGCCCTATAAGGTGGTTATCTGAAGGTGCAATGTCAGAACTTTAAACTTGTTGGGGCAATTCTTCATTTATTTAGCTAGAGTTTTTTAATATAGGGGTGTGTTTAGCATCATTTTTGAGAGGACCTCGTGAAACCTATACAACAAAGTTCATTGATTTTTATTTGAAGATTTTTAAATCTCTTTTTTTAATAACGACAACAAGATACATGAAATAGAAATAAATGACTGATATATTTAAAATAATAATTAATAGTGACACCAAAATTATTGCTAACAGTGAGTCAATGATTATGAAGGTATTATTGAAAATACGAAAAGTAAGCCAGAAAACAAGACAAGAAACAAAACCAACAACACCAAACGCAAGGTGCATTGATTGTCAGTAAAAAAAAAGAATATGACTGTCGCCTGTATAATGCTCCTGAGATAGTAAACTGTAAGCGCTGCGCTGTGTATATTTTCACTGCATAACTAACATGCCAATCAACCTCAAAAGAAGATATTTAAGTAACATTGATTTAACGTTGTAGTGATAAAAGCCATAGCACCATGAAAGTAACGATAGCTCATATGATGGTGATGGTGATATTTAAAGTAATAAATTCTATAGCCAAAAAATATGGTGAATTTTTCTTTATGATGATGATGATGATGATGATGATGATGATGATGATGATGATGATGATGATGATGATGATGATGATGATGATGATGATGATGATGATGATGATGATGATGATGATGATGGGATGATGCTGCTGATGATGATGCTATTGTTTAGCCCACTGACTTGACATCATCCATGAGACAAGAGTAGAGCTTCAACATGCCAGCCGTGTAGTGCATGGGGTGTAGCTGGAGAACATGTTTGCAGTTCTTGCCAACAAAGTTCAAACATGGCGGTAGAATCCACTCAAAAAGAAGCTGTTGATATTTAAGTCAGTTATTCAGAAAAAAAAAAACTTTTTTTATTTAATTCAAGACACGCTAAAAGAATAGTCAATTTAGATATAAAAGATTGCAATGTATAGTTTTGATCTGGTATCAAAACTGAAATTTTCTTTAACAGTGCTCAATAGCAATTTAAACATTTTTATCCACGATTCCACGGATACAATAACATTGGCGGGCAAAAAAAAACTTACATAAAAAATACATCTAGCAATGATGATAAAAGCAGCGGCTGTTAAATATGTCTTACAGAGATCGGATTAACAAGAAACTACTGCAGCTACTACAGCTGCCGGGCAACACCACTATCGCTACTACTACCAATACTATAATTGGCTACAACTGTTTATATACAAAATGTTTGTATACCCTAATCATTTCTTTCTGCTCGGGTTTCAGGCTTGTTGGCATCTCTGTAGCCATCCAGGTTGCGACCAGGGGTTCCCAGCCCAGCTGTAGCGGGTCCATGTAGATCATTCCACATCTGAGAGGAATGAAAGGTAATAAAGTACATACAAATAAATGTCCTTTATATTCTTTCTCTATTACGAACATCGAATTGTTTGAAATTGTAGGAAAAAATCGATTTAGAGCATTGACTAAAATCCGAACCTGCTATGTACGTTCATTTTACTCTCTATAATAGGTTATTTAGTCGCAGTAACATATGACTTCTTTGCTTAATTTAAATTGTTTTTAGGAATTTTGGTCTACTTTAAAGAGAAACTCACTCTGCAAGCACCAGCATAACAATTTATTAGATTTAGCAAAGGTCTACACGTCTGTAGCATTAATACCTCGTATGTTATCAAGACATGTTTTTTTTTAATATCTTCACCCTCTTCAGCCGTAGTCCTTTGGCAACATTTAAAGCAAAGGACAAACGGTATTCAACACAAATATTTTCTTCTACCCATGTGCACGTTCCTGATAGATAGCAAAATTTTGTCAACAGGAAAAGAAAACTGAACACCAGCAAACTGTAAATTAATAAAAGTATTTTATGTCAGTAGAAATTATATAGAACCAACAGCAGTTTAATAAGGAAAATTATTCCTTGCCATTTATGGCATTTTAGATTCAGTGAATGTAGAATTTAAGTTCCAAGCAAAAGGCAATGGTTAGGCCTACCTGCTGACAGTGGCCAAGTCAGTGCATGTACAGTTAAAGTTTCAATCAAAAAGCAACTATTGGTTAGGCCTACCTGCTGACAGTGGCTGGCGAGGCCTGCTCCAAGTCCTGAGGCTCGAATATCATGTTCTGGGTGTTGTTCATCTGGATGATCTCCCCACTCATCAGACACAACTGGAAGAACACATAATATCAAAGACTTAAAATTCTTCAAATGATTTAGTTTAATGGTTCAGAAATGTGTAATTTTAATTCTTACTATCTAATCTTAGTCGTAGTAGTAGTAGTAGTAGTAGTAGTAGTAGTAGTAGTAGTAGTAGTAGTAGTAGTAGTAGTAGTAGTAGTAGTAGTAGTAGTAGTAGTAGTAGTAGTAGTAGTAGTAGTAGTAGTAGTAGTAGTAGTAGTAGTAGTAGTAGTTGTTTTTGTTGTTGTAACAGTAGCAGTAACAACAATAGCAGTAGCAACAGCTTTAGCAATAGTCCCGTACTAGTGTTAGCTACTTATTTAATTTTTATAACGTTTTTTTACTGTTACCTTTTTATTATCATCCAAAACTGTGTTCATATTTTCGATCCATACCGCATCCACAGGGCCATCGAAAATTATCCATTTTCGACTGAGAGATGTGTTGGAAGCGTGGTCTCTAAATGTATTGGCCAAAACGCCTGAAATATGAAGAGTTTCCTTAAAGATGATGATAACACGATACGCATTAATTACCTTAGTAAAATACAAGGATTTAAATTTGTTTGGAAAGTGCAATATATATTGCACAAATCATAGATATGGTCATGAGTTTCGTCTCCGAGGCGAACCTTAGAAAGATGGGGCGGTGATCTAGAAATCTTTTTCTGATTGAAATTTTGACGTACCTCCTCGAGTCATGAAAATTGTTTAAAATTACTTAGAGATACTATTGTCGGGCTATTTTTTTAATCAGAAAACTTGACGAATTGTGTAACTGGTGTGCTCACAATATTTTTAAACAAATGTTTCACACCCTTTTTTTTTTAGCTTTACAGCGCTTTGTTAATGTTTTATCACAATTTATAATTAATTCACTGGCAAGTCAGCATTCATTACAATCTATACCTATTTTAATAATAAAGAAACATAACTATATGCGAATATGCGAATATCAAACGACTTTAGTTTAAAAAATGTCAACTTGCAGAACGAATTTTTATTTTTGTAGTATTGCACTTTTGAATTTATTTTACTATCTGTTTCAATTGCTTGATAAAAAAATCTGCGCATATTATTCCTTATTTCTCTAGAGTTCTAACAAACACATTATTTTGAAAATGTCAAACTGTCATAATTCTCTCAGCCAAGTGACCATAAATTATGTAGTCACATAATTATGTTGCTACTGTTGCCACTGACCGTCAGTCCATTCATGTGACACTGGATCAAATCTGCCATACAACTGGCCCATGGTTATCGCCTTTGGGTTGATTATGCTGTATATCACCTGAAAATCAAATCAGATGGAAATCTTCAAAGTCAACTCTTTTCTAGTATCCTTTTTCTCAAAGACAATAAAAGCAGAATGAAAACAATAATTTTGTGGTTCACTATTTATACCTTTGGGTAACAAAGGCGAGAATTTAAAAAAAGTGTGTTAAATATTATTTAAATTTCTAAGAGGGGTTAACTACATGTTCTTTTATACGGGTGCCTCTAAAGGTTCCAATTAAAGTAGCCTTATGAAAAAAAAAGTGTACTTGTAGTTGCAAATAACAAAAAAATTCCTTTTTACAAGGGGAGCATCATTCTAGCTATTTTTGATTGACCTCTAAAAATGTATCATTGCATAGTCATTTCAATTCAACAATATTATTCAGGTGTACAGGAAAGAAAAAAATAATTTTTTTTAAACATGATGACATTTTCCTTTAGCATAAAATATTTACAGAAGATACAGAGACATATCAATCCGTTCCCAATGGCATAAAAGACAATGACTAAGGTATGCCTTGTTATAATTTCAACCCTTTTCGTCATCACCACCACCACCAGCAGCACTATTATGATGATCATCATCATCATCATCATCATCATCATCATCATCATCATCATCATCATCATCATCATCATCATCATCATCATCATCATCATCATCATCATCATCATCATCATCATCATCATCATCATCATCATCATCATCATCGTCATCATCACCGTAATCATATCCATCATAACATCAAAATCATCTTCATCGAACTTTTATGACAAATTATCGACTGAAAAAAAATACAGACCGGCATTTCATCCATCAAGTCCTTCTCGCTGAGGTGTCCGAGAGCCGCTGCCAATGTTTTGAAAGCTGAGGTTTTTCCTCCCAGTGGGTCACCTACGATCATCAGCCCATGGCGTACAAGAATCATCTCGTAGATCTAGGACATTAAAAAAAACAACTGTCATTATTAAAGCAAAGAGGATCAAAGCTCGCTCGATGTTGCCATACTATTTCAGTTTCATCGCATATTACATTACTTTAAAACACAACGTTTTTGTTCAGCTGTGATCTAATTTCTTTTAAGAGGTTGCCACTCTCTGGTAATACATGAAGATTTACTTCGTTTTTTTTTTAACCAAAACAAAATTATTTAGGGAAAAGAAACACGCTTAATATTAACACATTTGCAAGTTTTTCCTCCGACCATGTTAAATTGCCAAATATTGTATGTAATTAATAATATGTTTTATAGTTGTATTCAAGACGCGCTATCCGTTGTTGTGGTTTTTTTTATTGTTACAATTCGGATATTCCACATGCACAAACTTTTCACTCATTGTTAGAGAACAAAATTAACAAAACAAAAAAAACAACAGACCCACGGAATAGAACAATTATAAGGGTGTAGGAAAACGGTGTACAAAAAGGAGGACAGTTTACTTATCCGTGTGGGAACAGCTTATTTTCAAACTTAATTTAATATATCGCTTTAAGTACTTCTTTAAATTCTTAAATATCTATTAGTTTGGACTTGTTTTTTAGGGGTAAAAAAGCCCTACATAGATACATAACTGAGGGAAAAAAAAATAAAACAGCCTATTTTCTTATTTCATATTTTGAAACAAACCATCCTACCAATTTCGTATCTTCCCCGACTATCACACAAACGATAAAGCTACTTGTCAGACCGGTATGATCTTAACGATGAAATTCTTAAATATATCTTTTAATTTAGTTTTATTTTTAATTTTTTTGAAAGGGTTTAGGAGAAATAATTATTCTTCCTAAGAAAAACAACACCCCTTTTTCTGTATATCTTAAAACAGGAAATCCCACCAATTCCGTGCTTATCTACGTCTAATACTTATGTGATACATAAAGGAATAAACGAATTCTAGTAGCGAGACCTGTATGATCTTGACAATGAACCAGGGCACGAGCTGCAGAAATATTCTTCCTAAGAAAAACAACAGTCTTTTTTCTGTATATCTTAAAACACGAAATCCCACCAATTCCGTGGACACTACCTATGTGATACATAAAGGAATAAACGAATCCTAGTAGCGAGACCTGTATGATCTTGACAATGAACCAGGGCACGGGCTGCAGAAATATTCTTCCTAAGAAAAACAACAGCCTATTCTTTTCTGTATATCTTAAAACAGGAAATCCCACCAATTCTGCGGACACTACCTATGTGATACATAAAGGAATAAACGAATCCTAGTAGCGAGACCTGTATGATCTTGACAATGAACCAGGGCACGGGCTGCAGGTTCCGGGCCAGCATCTGGGTGGTGAGGGCGTCCTCCAGGCTCGCGTAGTCTGGCGTCGGGAGTGTCACCCCGGGGAACAGGTCGGACGTGATGCCCTGGAACAGCTCGATGTCGTCGGACAGGAACTGTTGACAAAAGAGAGAGGTTCGCTGGCTTAAGTGGTGGATGTAATGTATGGGATATAACTATGTTATATATGTGTCATTGCTATAATTATATGTAATGGTTGTGTCTCTTGTTAATAATATTAATGTTAATACTTTGTGAATGTGAGTGATCTTCCTTTGAATAATCATTACAAGCAATAGCTTCCGTCCTGTCATGCAAGATTAGTCCTGTACTGCAGTGTTGCACAATGTCATAATATAATAAAGAGCCAATCATCCATAGTGAAAGAGGGTTGCATTATTCGAGATGCTCCCGCTTCAGTTCTATAATAGAGTAAAATCTTCAATTTATTAATGTTCGACGCTTACTTGTTGGGTGTATCATAGAATAATGTAAGCGGCTCATCAGACAGAAAGTTTAAACAACCAGTAGGTAGGCTGTCTTAAATGGGGTAGCGCCTTATCTCTATAAAGGAAGTCCTCGGTTTAAACTTACGATCAATTGTAGCAAAAATTGTCGGATTTTGTTCCGTACTGGTTAGCTATGTCTCAGTATAATGTTAGTGGTTCAGACTGAAGACCTGGTATACTCACTTTATCTCTGTTTGGCAGCATTTCTAAACAACCGGTAGGTAGGCTGTCTTAAGTAAGAGAGCGCTCTACGTTTACAAGAGACGTCCCCGATTTAATCCTACAATCATTTGTAACAACAATTGTCGGATTTTGTTAGCTATTTCTCAGTATAGTGTGAGCAGCTCAGACTAAGGACCTGGTATACTCACTTTATCTCTGTTTGGCAGCACGTAAAATTGTCAGACGTCAGTCTTGGGACACGCTCACAATATAGCTGTTGGACACTACGCAATAAACTCAAACTCAAGTTTTATGTGTAATTACCTTTGGCAAGTTGACATCGTTGATGGAGCGGAGGAGCAGAACGTCCTCCTCAAAGTCCGGATACTTGAGCTTGAGATTTCCAGCGGCCGTTAGCACGGACTTCACGGCCCTCATTCCGTAGTCATAGTGATGCTGGGAGGACAGCTGGCAGGGGTGCACACGACGATGGGATAAGCATAAAAGTGTTTAACATCCAAGTTCACATCCAAGTAGCAAAAAGTGAAGGGATGGACAAGAGTGAGGGGAAATAGATTGATAGATAGATAGATAGATAGATAGATAGATAGATAGATAGATAGATAGATAGATAGATAGATAGATAGATAGATAGATAGATAGATAGATAGATAGATAGATAGATAGATAGATAGATAGATTGATGACTATATAGATAGATAGAGAGATAGATAGATAGATAGGTAGATCGAATAGAGATAAAAGCGCGCGCGCGCGCGCGAGAGAGAGAGAGAGAGAGAGAGAGAGAGAGAGAGAGAGAGAGAGAGAGAGAGAGAGAGAGAGAGAGAGAGAGAGAGAGAGAGAGAAAGAGAGAAAGAGAGAACAAAGATAGAGAGAAAAGCTAAAAACAGATTCCGCTGCATTCGATTTTAACAAGAGATGACAGAAAATCTTATGCTTGAACGCTTTTCCAGGCAAACATAGGGAGAGAAATAAAAGAGGTGGAGTTTGAGTTTGTATTTAAGGTGAGTCAGCAGAGTATATATGTGGCTCTGTCTGTCTTTTTATTTAAGTAACTAATTAACTAACTAACTAACTCACTAACCAACTAACTAACTAACTAACTAACTAACTAACTAACCATATATATTTTTGCTAATTACCTTTCATATATTATGTGCACTAACTAGACCAACTTACCAGTTCAGAGCACAACCTGTAGGTCGCCACTATTTTAGTGGCCAAGCTTCTAGAGCTCACAAAGCCATTCGAATAGAGAGAAATCTCTGCGATCATGGCGTAGTCAGGAACCATCATTGCGACTGTCCTAAACAAAACCTGAAATTACAAAAAGTTGTGTTGTCTTTTTGGAGTTCATAAAATTTAATATATAATACAGATGCTAGAAATAAAGTTACGATTTGCATATAATTGAAGTTATGACTACGGAGGACCTTTAAATGAAAACTTCTGTAAAAGGCGCTAAAAAAAAACTACACCAACAGCAGTGGTCAAATATCATAGCGGAAATTGAAATAAACAAAATGAAATAGAAGAAACTGGTATATTTGAAACTGGTATTGGCAATTCAAAGTTATCATTAAATGGATTTTTAGGAGGTAGCGTAAATAAAACGTTGCCTAGAGAACATGAACTCTCGGCGTATGCTACCCAATCATTCGTGAAGAACAAAAGATACTCAGCATAAAGTGTTCTAAATTGCAGTACTGGGCATAACGAAATCAAGCTCTACCTCGAAAGTCATGAGCACAAACTCCAAGCAACCATTTACTAAATATTCGTGCAAGGCAATATAATTCTTTTCTCTGAATACTATTACTACGTTTGGGGAAAACTCTCAAGGCATAGAAACAAATAACACTTTTAATATCCATGTATTTAGGATAATTTTTTTTTTTTAATGATATCAATAGGGTACGAAGGAATCATTATCGTTGTTGCGAATTCTTTGTAGGTGTACCTTCCCACAACAACTTCTAGGAAAATTCCGTCCTGTGCCATTCAAAAATGCCTCTGTTATTCTCATTCCAAGCCAATCTTCAACACCCCGCATCCAACACATTCTCCTATCTCTTACACGATACTCTCCATGCGTATATTTTTTCGATGCCATGCTATCGATATAATGATCAAAGTAATATCATAAAAATAAATGAAAGAAACCTGAGGTTTTCCATATAAAATATGACCGGTTAAGACAGGAGTCATGTTATCTCCGCACTGCTTCTGTTGCAGCAAATAAAATTGTCAGATGTTAGTCATGGAACTCGTCCACATTGAAGCACATACAGTGTTAACATTATACGCTAGGCAACAACAACAACAACAACAACAACAACAACAACAACAACAACAACAACAACAAAAACAACAACAAGAAACAGATTGTCCATACCTTGAGATTGTCCGGCAGCTCGGCCCTGCCCGCGTAGCCCGGGTTCATGGTTATGAACATGGTGCAGGTCGGGTCCAGGGAGATCTCCGTGCCCTCAAACACAAACGTGACGGCCTTGTCGATGATCGCGCGTTGGATGGTCTGCACCTGCTGAGCTATCACTGACAAAACCTGGGGGTGGACCGCAACACGGAATGTTCACATACACGTAGAAAGTTGATGAATCATCTCACTTAAGTGCCCAGGTATATTTTTAGAAATGATGTACCCACAGAGCGTAACTGTCGATGAATTCGATTTATCTTTTTAATTAAACTCCAATAAATTATGTCCATAGGCAGAGTCGAAGATGATTTGAACCAGTGAATGAAAATGGACAGCCATGCAGTATTCACATACACGGATATATATACCTCCAAAATAGGGGTCGTATTTACCCATTACGCACTCAAGTGGTTAAAATTTTATCTTACTCTTATGTCGTGGAAAAAAGACCCCACCCCTTTTTATAGTTAAATTGAAATACTTAAATTGATCGGACCAGAAAGATGTGAAAGTTGATACGTCGGAAATCTTTATATAGGCATTGTTATAGTAAGTTAGGCTAATCAGGAAAATCCTTTATAGTAGAGGTCCTCTCAAAGCCTAAATGGAGTAACAGAGTTGTTTTTATTACACATTTCCTTAATACAGTATCTTGACTGTCAACAATTTATTGGCGGATAATGACATAAATTTGAGTAACACTTCTACTTTCCAACGTTTCTTCTACGCAAAATTATCAAAGACCATTCATGAATTTGTTATTGCGCCACCCACTTTTAATTAAAAAATTTCTTGAAACTATAAAATGAAATGCTTTATTGAGATAAATTTAGCACTTACCTCAAGTTCTATCCTGTTGAACTCATCAAAACAAGCCCATGCGCCAGATTGAGCCAGTCCTTTAAAGAATTTGCCCATTGCTTTGTAGTCGAGGCCGTCAGAACAGTTGAACACCACGCACTGTGAAAATAATTTAGGTTATATAGAAATATACCCTCTGAAATACGCACTATATAAAGATTCATGCATACCCCCATTCAAAAAATCTCAATCATTAAGGAAAAATAACAAAATAATAAAGAAGAACTATAGAAAATGGATCATTATGAATATTAATATAATTTATATTTCTTCATGCTCTTGCACTATTTTGTCGCATGACGGTATTGCTCAGACAACGCAAAGTGCATAGTGTGTAAACACTGCTTCCTTTTCGTTTCAATAGATCTCGTTACGAAAACACTCACGGCACACTTACACTTTTTTGAATTGTGTACAAGCCGCTTAAATCTACATGGGAAACAAACATTATTCACTAAATTCTCATTAACTTTCAATCTAATATTTTGAAGAAAAAAGGGAAACACCCAGAGAGATGAAACATGCAGTATTTGGGTCTATTGCCGCCCCCCCTCCCCCCGCTGGTTGTTCAATCTCATTCAGTATAATGCCCCAGGTATCCCGCTCAAGAGAGCCGTTGTCGTATATGATATTTATTGATACCAAGGAGACGTTTTCGCCGGCCAAAGATCCACCATCATAGGAGTGCCGTGCCGATTGGCGTGGGTGACCATGTCCCTCCACAAACCACTTTCCTCGCATTCCACAACCAGGACAATCTCTTTGCTGCCACCAATCGGCATGATTAGCCAGTCGCAGATCTCTTCTCTCGGTCTATTCCCAAAAATTGCTTTGTATACAAACGTTAATCACCTGCTTAGCCACTGCCTTGGCGAGATCCTTCGAGGTTTCTGTCTTGCCAGTTCCGGCAGGACCTTCTGGAGCGCCACCCAGATTCAACAGCAGCGCCCCCATCAGGGTTCTACGGTAGAATATTATGACAAATATGCACCGTTTATATAGACACACAGATTAAATAGATTAAAAATCATACCATTGACAACCGAAATAACAAAGAAAAAAATACTTTACAGATAATTAAAAAAAACAACACGTTAAACAAAAATTTTGAACACTTGTGATCAACGACATAGACTGTTTAAAAATCCTTTTTTTTTGTTAATGGTTGATAAGGCTTGAGATGAACATTGATATAAAAACGTATAATTATCTCGGTTTTGTCCACTGTTTCAGAGATAATGTGCATTGTGTTACATCATTACTTGTCTACCTTGTTTAAATTGTGGTAGCTGGCATCTACAATGCCATCTGTATCAAGTTTTACCAAAGCAACAAATTAGACTTTTACTTTCTTCCCGAAACATACCTCTGCATCATATGATTTAAAAAAAATGAAAATCTGCTTCTTCAATTAAAGTAAGAAAGGGAGGAGGTATAATTTCTGTTTAATGAATTTTCTTTAAAGTAAAATTAGTTTGCGGGTTTCATGTAGGGTAGTATTGGCAAAAAGACTAAGAAGTATTTGAAGGCAATGAGAACATGTTTTGTGGGAAGTGCGGTGTTGCTTGGTTCAAGCATCAATTCCTGATAGAAGAGGTCCGGGGGGCGAACATCGCTCAAAATAACTTGCTCCCTACAAGATGGTTTGGGATCATTATAATTATGTGACCGATGGGATCCCGAATATCCTCTTTTGGGGTCCCGTCGTTCTATCAGATCTTTTATATCATCGAGGCAAAATGCAGGAGAGATCTAGGCTTTGGCACTCTTTGTCATATAGCATCTCTCAGATCAGGGGAATCTAGGAGACGGAGAAAGAATGAGAGAGAAAGACGGACGGGGATACAGAGAGGCAAACAGAGATACGCTTTGCTTCGTACCACCAAAGAGCACATTATAGCACTCACCTATAACACCTGTCCGTGAGTGGAGTGATGACCAGGCGACCCGAGTTGCCCAGATACTCATAAGCGTAGGCCACCATGGTTGTGATCATGCGCACGTTACAGGCCGCCTCCTCGTAGTAGTAGCGCAGCTGGGAGATCCACGAGAAGTCGTGCGGGCTGGCCGTGCCGATGCTGTGCAGGTTGCTGATCACATCTCGGGCTGGGGAGGTTAAGTTAGCAATTAATTGGGTTTTACTACTGGGGTTCCACTGGTTCGATCGGTAAGAGTGAGCTATAAAAATCGAATGGCTTCATAGATGCTCTTTTTAATGGTTAAGGGTGAGGAGACCTGCTTTAAGAGGTTGAGCGCTGGGCTCCTATCTAAGAGGCAGCCAGTTCAATCCTAAGATCTGGCAAAAAAATATGCATGATTCCGTCCCCTACTAATTGTGTCGGTGTCAGTGTAAAGTGATATGGTGAGACAAGACCCGATATATCTGGCAGGGAGCTCACAACAGTCAGACCCTGAAATTCGTCTCTGAATAGGAAATTTAGGATTGTTACACTAGGAGGCAGCTTCACTTTCTAAACTGCTAAATTGAAAATATTAATAGTGTAATTGAACTAGGCCCATGATAGGAATGTAAGAGTATATTTATATTTCCTACAAAACAGTTATAGAAACGTTTACCATGAACATCTATGACAATGAGAGCCCCCAGGGTGATTCGTGCCATCTTGGTAAGCTTTCCCCTGACCATGGCTACAATAGCCTCCACTTGTTTGTTGCTGCGGGCTAGATAGGCCCTCAGACCGCCGTAACGTATAGCCTGAGAGTGAGAGAAAATACAGTTTTAATCAATTGCTGAAAAAAAAAAAAGAAAAACATGCAAAAAAGATTTCTAGAAGTATAGCTGAGACAGAGGGGATTAGCTTAGTAATAAATTGTTGATACCTACAAAAATTAGTCGTTTTCTTACTCTGGTGTTATGTTACTTTTGTATTTTATAATCTCTTAAACAGCAATAACTTTTTCAGTTTGTTGCTTTATGAGAATAAACATAAATACTTTATTAACGTATATTTTGTTGGCATTGCCCACACCTTTATTGTATTTCCCCTCTTCATAAAGTAAAAATATCGGTTAGAAAGTCTATTTGCCCATAATGTGTTCTGTCCACTCTGTCAATAGTAACAGTACCTGAGTGACTTCAGCTGTCCAGTGTATCTGGGAGGCCGCCAAGACGATCTGTCCTGGCCACTGCAGCACCCACTGCTCACGCTCGATGCTGGGGTACGCGTTGACCGCCTTGCCCATGACCTCTCTGAGACTGAGCTTCATCACCTCCTCCACCTGAGTAATCGATCATTTTATAGGCCAAACGTTATATATTTCAGGGAAAATAAATATGGTTGTCATTGAGATTTGTGGCAACCACAAATGGCGTCTTATTTCTTTAACTATAATTAGAGGAAAATAGAGCAAATAGAGCATGGAGGGAACGAAATCTTTTCAATGTGTACTATTATCAAATATTTTCTATCCTACATGCTAGAGACACATTTATATCCAAACTTATTATGCGCTTGGTTGTGTGTAAAAGTTTTGTTGAATATGTTATCGCTAAAAACTATATTTGTATATAATATAAGGATTCAATATGAATAAAACGCAAAATAAGTGTACAGGCAGCATTGCCCAATTTAAAATCAATTTTTAACACCCGCAAGTTTAACATTAACATATTTCGGCATCTTAATTCCTTGGGGTGGTAATTATGCTTCAGCAATTAACATTTTTTTACTGCGGCCAAGTAGCACTGTAAATATTACACTCGAGTTCATTGAATATTACTTTCTGTGCATTGTGCGTTTGTTTATCATTGCTTGAATCTTGATCTTCCTCTTAATGTGCCATATCTGGTACATACATCAGCTGTCACGGACATGCATTTCATTCTTCTATGATTAGACTTGATGAAACCATTGGCATGGGTTTCTTATCTCGTTGTATAACTTCCTAGTTGTAAGGTCTGAAGAAGGTTAAAAACAAATTGAGGACTAGTGAGTAAAACAAAACAAGTCTACAAGATGTCAGTGGTTATATTGACCTGTTGCAACCACCGCTCCACCAGACCATGGGCGTCCGCGGGAATGATGGTCCTGGCAAACTCAACCCGCTCTTTCTCTGCGGATTCCATGGCTGTGATCACTTTTTGGGCGGTAAACGTCAAGCATTCTATGCCCTCGAAACATTTCTTCAGGTGGGGCTGGACTCGCAGAGGGTCCTTGGTCTCTGACAGAATCTCCAGCAGCTCGTCGTTGGACAAGAAGAAAAACCTGTGGACCGTGGGATTCCAGGGAGGTTATACCAAAGTTGTTAGGATTGTTGCTTTTTTTCAAAGTCCAGCGTCAACAACTAGGATATAACGCGGAAAAACGTTGGATAATTGTAAATGTTGCCTTAGAGAGACAGAGTGGGTATACCAGTACGTATGTCTCAGCAGCCCATACTATTTATGTACTGATACTAATCCGACTGGTTACTACGGAACTAAATCCGATAATATTTTTGCCAATTTTAACCAGCTCGTCCCTCTATAGCTAAATGCAATGAATGTTAACAATAGCTACACTGTGTAATATTCTCTGGGAGAAAGAAGACAGATGCATGTAACCTACTAATACACTTTCAGTTCATTCGTGCTATTTTTAAGCTAACTAATGAGATAAATAACCCAATCGAACATTTTACGTCGACAAAAGTAGGATATTTATAAAAGTTCAAATCACCTGTGTTTTAATCCGTTTTTACTTTTAATATAATAATTTACGACACGATAACTACTTACCTTGGGAAAAACAGTCTCTTCTTCTCGAGGTAGTTATTTAGGCCTTTCTGTATATCGTCCAGCATTGACTGAAAGATAAAAAATGATTCATTAGGTTGATA
Source organism: Elysia chlorotica (assembly GCA_003991915.1). NCBI lineage: Eukaryota > Metazoa > Mollusca > Gastropoda > Plakobranchidae > Elysia > Elysia chlorotica. The sequence continues at coordinate 311,152 of RQTK01000111.1, read as the reverse complement.
AATATATCTTTTTTCAAATGACTTTATATAATATTATTGCTGCTGTACGTGTGAACACTATAAGCATATGAAAAACTCGAAGATCCACAAAATGTTTATACTCATGAAAATTTGCCAAGTAAAGTATTGTTTTTGAGATAACTACAATAGTCCTCCATTTAAGGTAAAATCAAATTATTTGATAAATTACTACTTCTGCTCATCTGGTTACATTATACTGACTCCGATCCAACTTGGGGCAATGTTTAATATCTGACCCGTGTCGTCTGATCCAAGCCCTAACGCTTTACCACAAATAATGAGCTTCTTCCACCCCTCCTTATTTATCTAGGTGAACACTACCTCAGAATGCTGAAGTTTTTCCAACATTGCGTCTTGAGAAACCACAATCAACGCCTTGGTGTTTTCCACTGATCTCAGCATAATATTCCGCCTGTAAGAAATTTAAGAGATGGAAAAAATTGATAACGGTAGAGTCAAACGATAAGTTAGTTATAAATATGAATATTTAAACGTGAATGAAGTACCGATATTCAATAAAGATTCTTAACTTGATGGAGCGCCGGTAACTACCGTCATATGCTGATATATGCTGATAGGTGCTGATAGACGCTGATAGACGCTGATAGGTGCTGATAGGTAATGTGATGCTGGGTAAAGATTGACTTACCAGTGCTCGTCCACTTCCTCAAACATCTTTCCTTCCACGGGGATCTGGTTCCGGATGTCTTGAGACCCAAAGATAGGCTCCAAGTACAGCCAGGCTGCCTGCACTCTTAGCCACGAGTCCAAAATAGCTTTCATACGATGCTGTAATCAATAAACAATGACTCTATAAAGTGAGTGGCTAATTATTGCTATGCGGATAACTCAATCCATCTAAGCATCGCTTTAGACCTTGAATTGTCTAAAAGTTATTATAGTTCTATGAATAAGTTCAGCAACAACACCAAAACAGGAAAAAATAATACTCACCAACATCAGATCCCATTGGTTTATTTCTTCCTCAAAAGGTCCAATAAAAGGTGATCCTTTCATTGTCATAGTCTTTACAATGTGATCCTCTAAGAGTACCTTAAAAACGAAAAAGACAGAAGCAGATCATTTCAAGCTTAAATGTATGTTTGAGGCAGGTACTATTGGTAAAAGTAGAAGAAGGGGTATCATTTAAGACCTATAGCATCAGTCCCAGTCGCAACAGTAAAAACAATTTTAATGGTAGTTAAAAAAAAGTAGTTTTAGTAGTAGTAGTAGTAGTAGTAGTAGTAGTAGTAGTAGTAGTAGTAGTAGTAGTAGTAGTAGTAGTAGTAGTAGTAGTAGTAGTAGTAGTG
>RQTK01000111.1:283570-309388 GCA_003991915.1 Elysia chlorotica | reverse complement strand
TAATAATAATAATAATAATAATAATAATAATAATAATAATAATAATAATAATAATAATAACAACAACAACAACAACAACAACAACAACACAACAACAACAACAACAACAACATCAACATCATCAACAACAACAACAACAATAATAATAACAATAATATAAGAGCACTTAAGTAGCGCTCAAAGTATTTTTCATGAAGAACTTAAACAAAATAACCGTTAATTTGTATCATGATCTGGAACCCATCTTTTCTAATATTTAGCTATCTTCAAAATATATGTGGCACCCCTTATATTGTTAAGTAATTTTTCTTTTGCCTGCATTACATTTACTACAATTGATATTTCTGACCCTTCTGGAAAACCAAGGAAATATAGATCAGAAATCAACAAATACAATTACAATTCAGCCATATAAAGTTTTTAAAGAGCGCTCTTAATGTTAAACGCTTCAGAAATGTCGTCATAAGACCTTTAAAAAAATCATCCCCAAGCGCCATCTGTTTTTAGCCCGTTTCTATCTAAATTCCACATTTAAAGTCCTCTAGATTCCCAGGGAGGGAGTGGGGCGGCAAATCTGGTACATTAAATAATATTATTAGTATTAATTTATTACCTTCTCCAAAGCGTATTCCTTGCTGGCTTGTGAACTGATGCCCATGAGAACGTCCAAAAACTTCTCCAGCCCGAGCTGCAGCACATCGAACAAGGGCGTGTCTTCTTTAGGCGTGATGTCCATGCCCACCTAAAGCATAAAGCAATAAAAGATGGAGACATTCTCTTGACATTTAACACAAAGGATAGAATTTAAAGATGATACGTTTCTTGTTTGCTCCTTGGTGGAGCGTTAGATTACAGCAACGCTTTAAAAAAAAAAAAGTAGACAACCAAACAGCGACAGAAGACCAAAAAGTAAATCAGTAGGCATTCCAAGTGTAACTGTGATTAATATATTTAATGAATGACTTATTAAAGCAATTGACGAACTATTATTTATCTGCTTTGACATTGAAGAACTTCACTTTCAAGCAAGAGCAGCACATGCATCATTGTTTCCTTTGGGTGATTTTACTCCACATTTTGACCAAAGAGAAGCCATACATACACTGGGATATACTTTCGATTAAGATATTTAACCTTAAGGAAATAACCGTGTTGAGGTTTTACAGAAGTCGTCTCAAAAACGTATCCATAATTTACCCACACTGGTTTATACCTTCAACTAAGATATTTAACTTTAGAAAAAAAACCATACAGAATTGTTGTTTTGGAAAATCTCTCACCTTTTCACTCATTATCTTTATTTGCTGATCCTTAATATACACACACTGATTTATACTTTCAACTAAGATATTTAACTTTGAAAAAAAAAACCGTAAGGAAATTTCTGAGAAATTGTCTCACCTTCTCGCTCATCATCTCCCAGTGGCGTTCCTTAATGCCTGGATTACACAGCGCAGAGATAAGCGGCATGTTGATCTTGAACTTCTCAAGCTTTGCTTTGATTGTGGCGGAGGCGCGCATGGGGCCCTTGAAGTCTGGGTGTCCGAACACTTTGGTCAGCTTGTAAGCTGTGCGCCACAGGTTTTGGACCTACATTAGGGTTAGGAAAATTTTAGAGATTAAAAAGGGTACATCACAACGCTTACAATGTTACATACATCCTCAGCTTATGGATTAATTAAGAATCAGGGTTGTCCAAATGTATGACTTTACGTTTGTGCTTATTTGTATATTTGTTATACTCGTAGAACTATGATAATTTGAAATTATTAATTATTATTTTCATGAGCCTTGGATCAGCAAAGGGGCCATTGGTACTACATATAAGATAAGAGAAGCAAGAAAGACTAACAGACAAAATGAAATCAAAGCCTTCAAAGTAGCGGTACAAAATCAGATCAGCAAAGACAAACAAATGTGGCTGGAAGAGCAATGCCAACAATTAAGCAACTTTGACAGATGCAAGAAATCAAATAGAAAATTTCAAACAGATCTAAACATCAAATCAACACAAAACAACTATGTTTGAGAAGTAAAGACAACAAAATCCAAAAGGCGATGACAAAAACATTCAAAGAATTGAAAGATTGAACCAATATGAACAGGACATTTTTTGCATCACCAGGGAATGAAAACAACCTTTCCCCCTCAATCCAGACTGAATTCGCATCCCTGACTCCGCCTAGGCAGACACGCACCCAAAAACATCCACCCGGGCCACCACTTTGATGAGTAAAATAGAAGATGTGTGTGTGTAGAAACTCACCGAGAAGCTAAATGACAGAGTCTTCAGAAAAGAAAACCCCCTTACTGCAAGTGTTTCGGCCCTTAACTCCTGACACTCTCCAAATCTAGTAGTGTTTATGTTTTTGACAACTTTTTTCTTAAATCGACATAATTATTTGTCCAATTCCAAGCGGTATAGTTTATTAGGATTCCACCGCATCAAAACATAGTTCTTTATATTTGCACCTACCCCTTCCTCGACATCTTCAGCATTGACTTCCAGCAGAGGGCCGTTCATCCATTTGTCGTGTGCCTGGTGGAACGTGACCGCCGTTGACCAAAGTTTGTCATAGGGTTCCTTTCTCAGTGCGATTTCATCAATCTGTCTGTACTCGGTCTGGGTCTCCAAGCCCAACATTTGCTCCTCTCTGTTGATGCGTATTTTCTGAGGGAACCACAGTCATGCATCGTTCATTGTTATATATGAACATCTTTTAAATCTAATATTACAAGACGATATAATTTTCATATTTTTATTAAGCCCACAAATCTCATTTTCAAATTTTAAAATTTGATAAAAAATGAATTGGTGTATTATGCAATGAACACGTACAAACCTGAAGCCAAAAAGTAAGGAGAACAAAGAGAGATCTTTAAGTTTTTTCAACGTCTTGGAATCAATCTCACTAAAAATTTACCTTGTAAATCAGGATGTATTAAAAGGTTTACTTGTTCAGTTTGTTTTGAAAATCTTAATAAATAGATCCTATAAAGTGAAAGCTCTTATGGACACAAAGCAATGATACCAGTGGAAAAGCTTTGAACTTATGGTTTATAATGACCAAGCTCGCAAATGCATGGCAAATGGCACGTACCTCATCTTTAAACTCCTCAATCTTCTCGCCTATGTCTTCCAGTTCTGCCATGTACTTATCTGCCTCTGACATCCTGTCTTTCCCGTTGAAGTCTTTGATCTTTTTAAGATAGTCATTGAGAGTGGTCTCAAAACGTTTTTTCCAGTCTTTGAGACGATTGCAGGCGATGTCATGCTCTTTCTGTAGCTTATTCTCTCTGTCAAGAAAAAACGATAATTATGTGAATAATTCGAGTTTCAAATTATAAATGTACAAATGTGACATTTGAATGAGAATTCATCAACAATAATCCCCAAGATTAACCACTTGAGTTTTCAGGTATATTTTTAGAAATGATGTACCCATAAAGCATAACTTACTTTGACATATGCTTTTTAATAAAGCCCCAAAGAACTATGTTCGAAGATAATTTGAATCAGCGAATGAAAATGGACAGACATTCAGTATTCACGGTAATGGACATACTCGTATATACATGCGTATTTGTGCCTCCAAAATCAAGTAGTTAAGTGACGCATGAAATTGATTTTGCTTGCTTTTACGATTCATATGCTCTAAGAATAATCTTTCAAGTAGACGTAAAGCCAAATTAATATGAGAAACCAGTTGAGGATGAAACCTGCAACATCTGTCTGAACGTCAGAGGAAGAGGATAAAGTAAAACTAGGAGACGGAGCAGGAGGAGAGATTGAGTAAGTGAGTTCGTTTTTACGGCACGTCAGAACAGTAACGGCGAAGGGACAATAAGACAACAATGGCGTCGGAGAAAAAAAAACGATTGGTATGATGCGATCTGGCCATGTAAAGGTCGTGTTGTGAACTATGATGTCTTCTTTGGGAAGGTAGGCGTACTCCATAAGGAACATCAAGTTGGCCGAGGCAATCTCTAGTTTGTCCTGAAATTTGTGTTAGAGGTGGAAAGATAATTACTGAAAACAAAATGTAAATGCGTATCTTTAAAAAAAATCATTATACTTTATAGAAAGCCTGATGAGAAAGACAGAGACCGATACAGAGATAGAGGAAGAGGGAGAACCAGAAACAGACAACGAACACATTGAGACAGAAAGAGAGAGTGTGAGTGGTTGAGAGAGGCAGAGAGGCCAAGAGAGATAGAGATAAACAGATAGAAAAGTAGACAGAGGAAGGCAGACAGTCAAAGAGAGGCATACAGACCGAGAAAGAAAGAGAGAGTAAGAAAGATAGAGAGAGAAGAGAGAGGAGAGAGAGAGAGGATAGAGAGAGAGAGAAAGAGAGAGGGAAACAGGGATAGAGGGAGAGAGAGAGAGAGAGAGAGAGAGAGAGAGAGAGAGAGAGAGAGAGAGAGAGAGAGAGTACTTACCAACAAGCTAAGCATCTCGCCAACTTTCAGATTCTCCACGTACTCGATAAGCTGCACCAGTTCTCTGGTGTTTTCAGCCTGGTATGAACTTTTTTTCACGATGTTGTCGTACTGTTTGCAGATCTGTCGGTTGAACTTGTTGCTTTTTTCCGCAATTTTTTGTACCATTGTGTTGATCAGTTGTCGAGCTGTGTCCACTAACCACTAATATAATAAAACAATGAAAGTGTAGATTAAGAAGTTCATATTTTAAAAATTCTGTTTCTAAAAACAACAAAATAACTGCTCCAGGAGCAGATAATTCCTAACACTTTTGATACAATTTATAATACACAATTTACACGAATTTGGACTAATTTTTTTTTAATTTTCAGAGAATCTGTACATAAAATATTATAATTTATAGAATCATGTTTACTAAGTATGTAAGTATGTAGGTTACAAACCTGGTTGAAGCTTGAGCAGTCTAGAAGAAAGAAATGCATGGGAACAAATACTGGCAGTGAGCTGATTTCAGAGGCCATAGTCTTCAGTTTCTCTATGGCCTCTACGTACTCCCTCAAAGGATGGTCTTTGCTGATAAATTTCTGAATTTCGTTCGCTGTTTCTTTTTTGAAGAGGTATGTGTATGGCTTGTACACCTCTCGATATCTGCGAACAAAAAGTATTTTTATTTGATCTTAAGTTAAAACACATACAAACCCAACAGTTAATTTGTCAAAATCAATGTACATGAAGCTTCAGAGTATTCATAAATTGAAAAGTTTTGAAAATAATCTGCAAGGGCCGTGATATCAAAGCTTTTCTTTGTTTCAACGTTGTTTCATAAAAGATTACTCAAAGATCGCATGTAACTATATTAAAATTGAGTGATCACACAACGATAACGAATGACGTGATCACACCCCTTGGGCAGAGTGTTTCCTGATTGCTCATTGACTCTGAAGAGCTACAATTAGAAACCTGCAGATCCCCTTCCTTATTTTCTTCTTCTTCTTTTTCGCTATGGATCCCGTTATATCAGGGCCTTTACTAAATTCCGTTCTCGGATATGTGTGGTGAGTTTATCCCACATTGTGCACATATTGTACACTTACAATAGGTCTCTCAAACCCTTCCAAGTTATAAATAAAGGAAACCGTTGAACGCTCAAATTTTTATTTTTTTTTATTTTAGACAAGCACAACTTACTTCTTTGGTCCATGACTATTATCCAAGATAACTGCTCGTATCTTGTCCTTTGCTATCTCCACCATTTCTTCTTCTACCTCCACGGATAAGATGTTCGCCGGTTGATCCAAATCTTCTACCTATGTTTGTATGAGGTAGAAAAAATTAGAGGATACATGACATTGACACATAATGTTAACTCAATCACCCATAGCCCCTTCACGCCAATATCGCTAACCAAGTTCTGTAGAAGGGCATTTTTTTCATTTATGATACACGTTTAACATTATCATGTGATCAGTTCTGTTTCTTTGTGCCAGCATGTAAAGGCGTCAGACTCTATAAGTCTTGGGAACCATTGCCGTTAAGGATACACCTTTGGAACTTTGGATAAGTTAAAGTGGCATTGCGTTCTCCTACTAACGTACAGCTATTGGAACTGTATTATATGAGTTTATGTACAATCTCAATGTGCACACGTTTCTTTCTGCCACAATGTGATGATCTCTGATCGATATTTGTAGGTAGGGTCGTAAAGAGCCAGACTGTGTGTGGTGTGCATTATCCGTGGGGGCCAAAGATGTTATATAACATGTCTACGGTGGGTGGGGCATTTCGTCCGCATGACTGGTTTCCTGGTTTGACTGTATGACCAGCGCTTCAGCCTACGTCTCAGTGGCGAGTTTCTAGAGTAAATCAGCATAGTCTACCGCGTAAATAATACATGTAATTATACTAGTGTCCTGCTTCACTTAATACGTCTGTGTGTCCAATCAGGGGAAATGACTTTTTGGAAAGTGGGTCAAGGAGGATACGCCATGAAGATGATGATATTTCAATCAATATCTTGGACATGGCTTGCAGATAATGCTGAGATTCGCAAGCATGTTATAATAAATGGTTTGAGCATTAACAGCATTTAACATATAATAATTTTTTTCAATATCTATTTGTTCTTGTCTATTTTTCAAACACGATTTTGTCTCTGTGCGAGCAGAAGGGCGCTCAAAAAAATCTGCTGCATCCATGTTTGCACATCAATGTGTTCGTCAAATCAGTATCTATCTAATATTAATGTCAAAGATCCAAAACGTTGGTACGTTTTCACCTAATAGAACGAAAAAAGAGTATAATTTGGGGTGCAAACTCAGGAAAAAGATATTATTCGTTGAATTATCTCAAAACTCTAAAAAAAAAAAATAATAAAAAGATTCGCAACTTTACTAGCTCATAGATTGTTTTAATCTCCATCCTCCACTAATAATTACATGCATTGCATCACTCACTGATTGGAACAGGCTACTCTCCAGGCGAGGCAGGTTACGGACACTGACCACCATGGTGTCGATGATCAGAGAGAAGAAGTCACAGATATCGGGGAAGCTGGGTCTGAACTGTAGCGTAGACTCATCCACGTTTTGCTCCTGAGAAGGTAAGCAAGAGGGCGGACATCTAATACCTTCAACGAAAACCAAGAGTTTATGCACAGAAAGATCCTTGAAAATCAACACATACATTAAAAGATATTTTTGGTAGGTGAAAGCGAAAATGTCTCTTTGCATAACATCACCAAGAAATATACGATTCCCCGCGAGTAGATCCCAGAGCAGAATGCCTGGACTTGGCTGATCACATTATACTGACACCGAGTCAGGAGTAGGAAAAAAGGTGCCTTCAGATAGATTAGAACCCTGCAGCCACCACAAATGGACTAGAGAGCTACTTTGCTACACTTAAAAACCAAGATTTACATAGGTGACACCTTAATAAAATATATTATTTTTCAATAAAGACAAGACTATTGAGAAGCAAAAATTCGTTGATGTGTTAACATGTTTTCTCTGATTCTAGACAAATCCATAACTATATTGAGATAATGCAGCACATCAGCATTGGTAAAAATATGAATAAGCAGTTTTACATGTTATAACAATTCTTTACATTCTCGGATCAAATTGTCAATCATGTTTTTACAAATAAAAAAAATGATATGCACCATGAAAAAAGTGACCGGATGCATGAGTTTAGGTAGCGCCAAATCAGACATGATGTTGTAGCTGCCGTTGTAGTCGTTGCCTTCAAAGTAGATTTGAACCAGGTCAACCAAGTCTGTGATTGAACGCTCCACCGCACGGCGGAGCAAGCCGGACATGAGAGAGGCCACGCTGTTGAAGAAATGGTCCATCTTGGCGCTGCGAGCATCCTGTGAAGATCATAGAAAAGATAACATACAGAATGTCTACTCCCATATAATGTACCACGTACCATTCAACCCAATCTCATGTTTAGAACAAATAGCAAATCTAGGTTAAGAGAGAAAGAGAGAGACAGATAGAGATTAAGAGATGGAGAGAGAGAAAAGAGAGAAAGAGAGAGAAGATAGAGAGAGACTGGGAGAGAGAGAAGAGAGAGAAGATAGAGAGAGGGAGAAAAAAAGAGGAGACAGAGGGAAGACAGACATAGAGAAGAGAGGGAGAGAGAGAGAGAGAGAGAGAGAGAGAGAGAGAAATAGGCAGACAGGGGAGGCGAAGGGATGTGGTGTGTGTATACATACATCACGAATTGTTATTTTTTCCCGATGTGATGTAATTACATTTGGTGCTGCCACCTGGGACCTTTCTTAACATTGTTTTATTTTTAACATGAGTTCTATCCAATTTAGTACTCACCGCATCTGCAGGCATCCAGGCCTCCACAGCCTCCCTCATGTTGTCTATAAGGTCCGAACAGTCAGACAGCCACTGGTGCTCCAGCAGTTGGGCTCCAGCTTTACTGGAAGCCTGGACGTGTTTCAGGAAGACTTCCATAGTGATGGGCATGATGGCGCGCAGACCTGGTATGTCGATCAGGCGGAAATTTGCATACCTGTAGAGAAAAATTATGTTAAATTATTATTGTATAAAGCATAGGAAGAAATAGAATGAAGGAGATACAAAGTAAGAAGAGGAGAATAGAGGAGGAGGCCCAAGGTCGTAAATGCATAAGGGGTGATGACACATGAATTATCGTTGCGACTTTGCCAGGACGAAAATGAGTTGGTAACGCTGGAAGTAAAATAAATTTCATAAAGCTTGTTATGGTCTTACTTGTGCTCAAAACTGTATAGGATTTCCCGCATGATTGGGTGAGTGATGAAGAGGTCATTCGTCATGAAAACTCTGCCTGCATTGACTGAGCTCTGCCACGGAAATCCGTCACGACCGGCAAGGTTGGAAGGCTGCCGAAAAGTTTATTCATATGGAAGTATATTACAGTCTAGCATTTGAGGAGTAGGCCTATTGTTTATTACTATGGGCTGTAAGTGCAGCGTCGCAGTAGCTTATGACTCGTCGTAAGCCTTCTTAATCTTACATTGTTGAGATGCGTCGTAGGTTACGTCGACGTTGGGCTTACGATTCTGTGTCCTTTTTTACTATTTATTTTTATTTCTAAAGAGATCTATAGCAGTTATATTATTATATGTACATGTAAGTGAACGCATCATTATGTTTATGTCTCTCTGTGAGGGAATGGAACCACGTATCCCCTTGGGATTAATAGTTTATTTGTATTATGCATTTTGCGTTCTGAGTTAGAATTATAGTTTAAATGCCATTTTTAGGCTAAGAATTTGGGGATAAATTAAATCTAAAAGTGAGGCGCACAATGGGAGCCGCAACAAGTTTAAAATAGAAATGAAATTAAACATTGGTACAATGTAGCAGGAAAGTGATGCTTCTGTTTATTTGCTTTATTTGTTGTCTTCGGCGGCGTAATAAAACTAATAACAAGTGGTTGAAAAAGAGCATAAACCACACTCACCTTTTCTGGCATGGGGAGACCAAGCCTCATTTGCTCCGTGGGGTCGAGGAGTATGTAATTTAAGATGGCTCTGCGCACCGCCTCCTTGTAGTCTGTGTCCATCTCCTACATTCAGTAAAGAAGCACGGGAAAGGGCACATTGGCGATTAATCAGTTCAAACTTAAGATAAACGGTGTTTTAACGCATTCAAATTAAAGTCCAAAAGAAAGAATAATTCAATAACCATTCAAAGTGGGTAGATAAAGAAGAAACTACTTTTTTCTTTTCTTTAAATCTTTCATAGAATAAATCATTGGGAGAAAATGGTTATACCTTTGCTTTCTTCAACTGACCTCTTTATCTTCATTTAATTTAATCCGTGTCCAGCTATTTCCTGTATGAACTTATATGAATGTTTTATATACGTGTCTGCATAAATCAGTCTGCCTGCCTGTTTGTCTCGTTGTCTGTCTGTCTGTCTGTCTGTCTGTCTGTCTGTCTGTCTCTGTTTGATTCTCTGTCTCTGTATCTATCTGTGTGTCTCCCTCCCTCCCTCTCTCTCTTTCTCTCTCTCTCTCTCTCTCTCTCTCTCTCTCTCTCTCTCTCTCTCGGTCTCTTTATTTCTGTTGCTAGTCAGGTTTTTTTTTCTTCAGATGTCCCCTATGTTCCGTGTTGTGAGTTACTATTGTCAACCCACCTTGAGGAATGCCTTGAGTGCTAGAGGATGGTCAACCCTCAACTGCCGCGGAACAAAGCTGTATATGCCAGTCAGCGTTTCCTTTGTGATAGGGCCAACCATGGACGGTTCTATTGCAACCTCTGCCAACTGATAATATCTTCAAACGGGAAATTGGAGAAATTCCACTCTAAATGTTAGGAAACTTTTTAGAAGTTCCTAAAGTATTACATTATTTTTTTTTAATTACAATGAGAGAAGAATAGTTCCGAATAAAAAAAAAAAAAAAACCCATTTAAAAATTTATATCCGTCATAAATTTTTGGTAATTACTAATTTCAAAAAAAGCTTCGTTTTCTCCGTTTCCACTTTGGAAGTATGTAGATTTTACAAAAGTAGAGTTAGCAAAACATATCTTTTTTATCAACAACATACCAGTAATACCGAATAGTGATTGCTGAGAAGCGTGCGTTAATTCTATTTTTCTCTTTACTGTGACATGGAGTCATATGTAGGCCTAGCTTACGACTGGGCTAGGATATATGACTCAAAAGGCTTACGACTAGTTGTAAGCTTTTGTGATGTTTTACTATGACCCATGGTGTGCTAACATTTTGGTTGCACAAATTCAGTACAAAATTTAAAAAATAGAAATGAACTTTCTCCCAAAGGTTCATATGTTAAGATCACCTTTCCTTGTTGTCAGGGTCTGGAGTTGCTGGTCTTGAGAGGCCGTGTGTTGAGAAATACCAAGGAGGAAATGTGATCTCCATGCATTCTAGCGTCGCTTCATCGTGGCATGGGGGACTTGGCGCGCGATCAATAGCCACATCATCTTCACACTCACTGTCACTCCTTTCATCGTCATCTACGAGAAAGGGTGGTAGGGAGAAAAACGGAATTATAAAACAGGGAGGGGTTATGCGAAGTTAATTGCATGAGTACAAAACTTTCCAAGTGTAGCGAGACCAAGGCAGTAGATACAGCATTTTTATAAAATCATATACACACCCACGGATCAAGGCTAGGTAGCTAGAAGTTTGTATGTCATTATCCAAAGAAATATTTAACCGGCTATCAAGCAGAGTGCCGGGTCTTAGATGAAAAAAGGAAACATATTTTTTGTATAGGGAAATTGAGTTTTAAACGGAGTGGGTTTTTATGTGGCGATAGCTTAGACGGAGACTGATAATCAAGCCACATTGTGCAATCAGCAGTTGAATGATATTAATCAATTTATCTTTCCTTTAAACCATGCTTCTTAAATGTGCAGTATAATGATTGTTGTTTGTTTATTTGCAGATTAAACATTAGCGCAGTATCAAAGAGGAGTACCCAAAGTGTCGTGTTCAGGCACTGTCTTCATCTCTGGTCTGAAGATCCCACTGTTGCTGGCTGCTGTGGTCCGGCCCAAACCACTGTCGGTCTCTGAGGAGGGTCCAGTCGTGTGCGACCAGGATTCCTTTTCTCTGGTGCTGTGGGGAACATCCTCATCCGCCTCGTAGCCATTGTCACGATCGTCGCACTCGCTTTCCCCATACTCACTGACAAAGTCCTGTTCAGTAGGCTGGTCCTGGGTAAAATCTGTGCAATTACAGAGTAAATTAATAGGTTGCCTTAAAGTTACATTGTGTGGAAATGGAGAAATACAACTAAATTTCATATAAAAATGTCCATAGTAAACATTTGAATTAATTTTAAAAGACCCTTGGATTTCTATCTGGTCCCATTCATTTTGACTACTTGAAAGTTGATGATAGACATAGTTTTAACACGCATTAAATACTAATTCAGCTGTAAAGTTTAGGATAAAAACAACAAAATGCTCATACATATTTCCTATCGTAGAACGACTCTTTGAATAACTGAAAAAAACTTACTTGTATCACAAGTGTTCTAATGTGCACTAACAGTAACAGTTAACAAAATGTAGGAAATTATGAAATGATTGTCAACAGTAAAGACTCCCAATTAATTGCGCTATAGAGAACATGTAATAACGTCTTTATGAACAATTATAAAGAAACCAGTCATGTCATTCTTTCTACACGAAAGTAAATCTAAAACTATATTTTCAAGACATCTCATTTCTTTCCTTCCAAAAATTAAATTATTGAATCTTTCATATAAAACATTTGTAATTTTCTGAATGGTGGACAAATGTATGCTAATTGACAAGGGAGAACTGTTCACTCCATACAACTTAATCAGATGCTGTGGCAGCAAATCTCACCTTGAGATCCAAAAGCTCCTCTGTTCTCCTTGTTCTCTATTGGAGGTAATGTGGGAGTTGAGTTTCTCAAGGTGGGCGGGAGCACGTCTCCGTATTCACTTAATGTGCGGTAGCTGTTGCCGTCCACTAATATTCCAGTAGTGGAACTGTAAGAGAATCAAGAAATGTTCTTCCATGATTTTTATGATATAGATGCATTTGGAATTAAAAGACCAAAGAGCGAGGGGAGGGTGGGTGGTGATCACGGCGACAAGTACAACGACAGAAGAGTAACAGGGTTTTTCCATTCTTCACCTTTTGAAATTTTTTTTAAATTTTATAGTAAGGATGATTTAAAATCGTATTTTTCTGCTCATAGTGAAGTCTTATGGTTTTCCCGTCACACCTATTTTTAATTTCCTAAGTTATTTAACGCTAACAATACATGTGTTGATTGCGGTGAGAAGAACAAACAATAAGGCAATTACCAGAGATGGTGGTGAAAAGAACAAACAATCAGACAGTTACCAGAGATGGTGGTAAAAAAAAAACAATATCACAATTACTAGAGATGGTGGATAGAAGAACAAACAATAAGACAATTAACAGGTGGTGAAAATAAGCGATAAGACAATTACCAGAGATAGTGGTGAAAATAACAAACAGTATCACAATTAATAGAGATGGTGGTGAAAAGAACAAACAATAAGACAATTACCAGAGATGGTGGTGAAAAGAACAAACAATAAGACAATTACCAGAGATGGTGTTGAAAAGAACAAACGGTAAGACAATTAACAGAGATGGTGAATAGAAGAGCAAACAATAAGACAATTACCAGAGATGGTGGTAAGAGGAAAAAGAAGACAGTAACAAGATTCGTGGTGAGAAGAACAAGAAGACGGTAACAAAAGATAATGGAGAACGGGAACAAAACACCACAAGAGGAGATGGCAGTGACAGAACAAGCTCTCACAATCTCCTGCCCCTGTCGGGCAGGCTGCGTGATGTGCCGGGAGGGCTGAAACTCCTCAAACTCTTCCTGGGCGCTAGAAAGTAGGTCTCCTCAACTGTGTACGCTGGAAAGCAAAGACAAAGACATCAGTCAGTGAGTGAGTTAGTTTTTACGGCACGGTAGCGGCTATGTTGTGCCCACGATGTCCTAAGACAGTTAATACATTATACTAGCAGCAGCGGTGACTCCTGTATCTCTCAGTATAATGTGACCGGTTGACACAGGAGTCATGGTATACCCGCCCTGTCTCGTGTGTGGCAGCACATACAATTGTCAGACGTCCGTCTTGGGGTCCGTCCACAATATAGCCTGTATAGTGCTGATGTTGGACTTTAAAACCAACTCAACTCAACTCCTGTATCTCTCTGAGTGGTAAAAGCATTTAAATTGTGCATAAAAAGTTTGGATGAACCAGGGTTATAAAATCAAATGGAGGAAGAGGATTAAGATTAGGAGCAGTAGGAGCAGCAGGAGGAGGAGGAGGCGAAAGAGGCCAAGAAAAAGAAAGGAACAGTTGTCATCTTCTTCTTATACTAAACGTTTATTTAAACGTTCAATAAACAAATAAACCATCGCGTGCTTAGTCTTGAAAGAAAAGTGCAAAGATTACTATGTATTTTAAACGTTTAAACAAAGATGAAGTATTTGTTACTGTACTCTTCTCTTGGTACTTAACACGTCAAACCTTTGCATTTCGTTAGCAGGCTGTTCCACCGCTAAAATTGAAATTGAATGTGTTAATCTAGCTAGCTTAATCATTTTTTTAAATTATTCAATGCACATTGGGTGAATTTAAAGCGTGTGGCATCTATACAGGTGGTCCCTAGTACGATCTCCTATAAGACCGCTTAGCCCCCTACTGATTGGTTCCTTGTCAGTATAATGTCACTAGCTGATACAGAAGTCCAAGTTCTCTCTCTCTCTCTCTCTCTCTCGAATCCAGAGCAGACCGCCTTTCTCCCCTGGTTTGGTCATTGTCTGTATAATGTGACCGACTGAGACAGAAATCCTGGTATGCTTCCAGGAGCTATATTACCCGCCCGCAATATAGACTAGTTGCTAACGATGGACATTAAGAACCAACCAAGCATAATTTAATGATAGCTAACAATTTACACCGAGATCCCATTAGCTCTACACTTACCAAGTTTTGTGGATTCGTAGATTTGAGATGTGGTGAAGGTCCGTGCTCTCGGGCTGTAGTTGTTTCCAATCGAGTCACTCACTCGCCGAACGTGCTTCTTCTCCTTTGTGGGAACGGACTTGGTGAAAGATCCATGCTCCAGTATCTTGGGGGCATCGCTGTAGGCGGGCTGATGATAAGTAAGAAATGTATGCTTACTATGAAACAAATAGTTAGTAAAAACAAAGATAAGGTGGCTTATTACAATAACGTTTAAAATAATCACGGGATGAAAATGTTTTGACTGAGGCTATCAGAATCCTTCGTTCTGTAGGGCTTTGTTTCTTCTAACCTTCTCACGAAGGACAGTGTTATATGCTGTGTATGTTTAAATATATAAAACCTCAAAATCAGGAAAGGCTCGTTCTAATACTGGGTTACACTAAAATTCATTATTTAAAAAACGCATCACTTCATGTTTGCATACTTCTTAGTGCTTCCATATTATCAATTTAGGAATTGTGCACTGAGTTGGCTGCACAGTGTTATAGTAACAACAAGTGTTGTAAATGGTATGCACTTTGGATTACGGTATGAGTATAACTGTGAAGAATGCATTGTTACATTTACGCCAATTATTCAACATTTAAATGAAGAGACAAATTGAAAAGAAGGGAGAGAAGGAGAAGGAGGAGAAGGAGGAGGAGGAGGAGGAGGAGGAGGGAGGATGAGGAGCAGGAGCAGGAGAAGGGTCATGCGATCTAGGTAGTGACCGACAGATAAGAAAGGGAAAAGGGAAAGGATTATCTTGCATACAGCTGAGCGTCTCAACGTATGACTCAGCTTTGGCGTGAACAAATATATTTGAGTCTAGCAAACTAAACTTTCTTCCAAGAAGCAGCAGCAACAAAAGCGACATTAGAAGTTTGAGTGGTTTATCAGGAGCAGCAGCAGCAGCAGCAGCAGTAGCAGTAGTAGTAGTAGTAGTAGTAGTAGTAGTAGTAGTAGTAGTAGTAGTAGTAGTAGTAGTAGTAGTAGTAGTAGTAGTAGTAGTAGTAGTAGTAGTAGTAGTAGTAGTAGTAGTGGTGGTGGCGGTGGTGGTGGTGGTGGTGGTGGTGGTAGTGGTGGTGGTTGTGATAATGTAGTAGTATCAGCAATAATAATGCTAGTACTAGTAGTACTAAAAGTGAATGCAGTGTGCATAGTGATGCGTATGATAGAAGTGCCTTTTTTCCATTGAGTTAATGTATTTCGGTTGGTCTTGTGGTGGGGTTTTTTGTACTAAGTTAGTGTTAGACTGTTTCTTTTTATTAGTATGTAAAAAGATATTGATCTCTTTTGCTGTTGGGACTTGCCTGCTTCATACCTGATTTGGTACAATGTGGCTTAGAACTTTCAATTCGTCCTGGTGCAAGGCAATAAGAGTCTGGCATTGACAGCCTTCAGTGAATCGGACAAGTTTATTGCGGTATTGATTTTATTCCTACAGGAGAGATTTTTACGGAAGCCACTGATTGTGTTGGCTTCTATTCAGCGGCAGGTAATCTTCCAAACAAGCATTGTTACTACGAACCAGTGAATGTTTTGTTTTGGATTAATTATTGTATACTGGGTGTTCGTCTGAGGCATTTTACTTAAAGTTAACTTAATGCATCACTAAATTTAACTGGTGTGTGAAAGTGTGAAAGGCTGAGATTTACAATAAACTACTGCTAATTTTCGACATCTTGCTCTTGGGGGCGACTATTGTGTTCAGGCTTGAAATAAATATTCTGTGTTAATAAAGGCAGTGGTTTTAGTTCTTAAATGTTTGTGCCATACACCATTTAAATAAGCACTCAACTCTTTCTTGATCATCTCATATAGGTTTTTAAGTTCAAAAGGGCGCCGGTTTGTGGTAACACAAACATTTACATGGTAAAGTTTCCACTTTTACATCTAGAAAATTATAAGAAGAGGGTCTGAAGCATCCCCTGCGACCACGTCAAATAACGATACATGTGCTGGTAAATAAATGTCATTTTGTATTAATAAGTTTTACATAAGTTATATGGATAAAACGTTGTGGGATATCTATAGGTAAAATAATGAACCGCTCCTATGTCGTAAAATTGAAATATGATTTCGCACAAAACTAGCGTCTTTGTCTAATTTAAGCCTGAAAGTTGTTTTTTTTTACTTTTCATAGATATGAATCAGCTATTTCTAACCTCAAGATGGCCATACCAATGAAGGTACCTATTTTAAATGTAAACAGTGATGGCGCCTATAATGGAAAAGGAAAAAAACGATTAGCATTGTGCATAAGAAAAACCCTCACTTATATGGCTTTGAATAAGATATAGCAGTGTAGTACAGCCTAGTATAAAAATTATAAAATAAGATTATAAAAAAAAAAACTCAAATACATATCACTATCGGTGGGCGTGTTGGAGGCTCAAACGCTACGATAGTGAAAGAAAATTAATATGTAAGAGCTAAACCTGAAATCACTATGGGCGGGGGTGTTGAAGGCTCAAACGCTACATTAGTGAAAGAAAATTATAATGTAAAAGCTAAACTTCAAATCACTATCGGCGGGCGTGTTGGAGGCTCAAAAGCGAATATATAAAAGAAAATTATAATGTAAGAGCAAAATCTCAAAATGTAATACTATCACTATCGGCGGGCGTGTTGAAGGCTCAAAGGCGACTATAATGAAAGGATCTCTATCGACGAGGGTGTTGTAGACTCAAACGCGACTATAATAAAAGAAAATTATAATGTAAAAGCTACACCTCAAATCACTATCGGCGGGGGTGTTGAAAGCTCAAACGCAACTATAATATAAACTATACTGTAAAAGCTAAACCTCAAATCACTATCTGCGGCGTGTTGAAGGCTCAAACGCGACTATAATAAAAAAGTTATACTGTAAAAGTTAAACCTCAAATCACTTTCGGCGGGCGTGTTGAAGGCTCAAACGCGACTATAATAAAAAATTATACTGTAAAAGCTAAACCTCAAATCACTATGGGCGGGCGTGTTGAAGGCTCAAACACACTATAGTGCCAGGGCGAATCACGCTTGTTACGCACCTTGTCAATCAGGCCAGGTGTAATTACTTTGGCCTCTGGCTGAGGCAAAGGTACAGAGAGTTCTGACCGTCACCCATTCAGAAAGAACTGGACCCGAAGCCGCATGAAACTAGTTCTAAATGATGCGGTAGTGGAAGCCTATGGCTTCTGTTGAATTGTTGATTCAAATTGTTAAGTCATGATATTTCTTTATTCTCAGATCAGTTTGTAATTGTTCCTTTAAAAAATCGTTACGGCTCCTTTCAATCTATCAGTTTTCATGAAGGTGATATTCATGGCAATTCAAAAACTGCGTTTAAAATTACTAAGAGTTGCAGAAATACATTTTAAAATTTTTCTAGATGATTTCAATTATTAATGACTTAACCTTCAAACTTTCAGAAATCTGTGACTGTAATCATTAGTTTAATGTTATGTGCTATTGTGTACCTCGAGCTTGCCCATCTGCCCAACTTACATATTAAGCATATTAAGTTGATTTCTTCTTGTTTCAGACTATGAGAACTAAAACATCTATATACATTTTATTGCAATTTTATTTTGTTTTGCAGAAGTAATGATTTCACATTCTCCACAAATGCTGCTAAATAATTATTCCATTTTTTTTATTAGGCAGGATTTTTTTCTTCAAATCGTTAACCCAAATGGGCCCTGTTTTATTGTAATAAGGGTAAATAATTATAATCTCTTTTAATTTTCCCCATTAGTTTGTTTTGTCATGTTTTTGTTTTCGTTGATTGGTACATTTTTATTGTTTTTGCTTTGTTTTTGCTTTGTTGTATTTTGATGCATTTTATTTCTTTTGTTTCTGGTTTTTTTTTTGTTAGTTGTTGTTTTTGTTTTTGTTGTTGTTGTGGTTGTTGTTGTTTTTTGTTTCATTTCGTCAAACCTCCCCGTCTCTAATCTCAATACACCCGTTTGAGTTCAGTTGGTTGCTTAACACCCACTTCCAGCAGCAATAGGCTATATTGTGGACGGATACCGTAGTAGAAAACATTTCGCCAAGCCAGGGATCGAACACGATGTTTGGGGGAGGGGGGTGGGGGGGCAGGCACATGTGATAGAGCGTTGGTCTCCCAACAGTGAGGTCTCTAGTCCAAAACCAACGACCAGTCAACATTTTGTTGGTCTGATTTCTTCCCTTACTGGTTGGGTCGATGTCAGTATAATGTAACCGGCAAAAGTCGCCCCCTTTCCCCCTATGTGCACCCTGCATGGAATAGGTAACTGGGGGTATGGTAAAAGGAAAGTTCGTATTGGATAGTAAAGGCCACCTACCTCACAATGCCGTTTGCAAAAAAAAAAAAACAGGCCCCCACCACTTGGTTCCCCAGCGCTCTGTCAATGAGTATGGGACAAACGTTTTTTATTTTGCTTTTGTATGGGGTTTTTTGTTTTCTTTATTTTTTAAAGAGTACTTGGATAGACTAATTTTACGGAACTTATGAGTTCTGAGTTCGCTGTTCTAAGTAGATCACGTTGTAAAAAAAAAATTCAATTAATCAATTATAAAAGTCTTTGTCCAATCGTATGAATACTGTGAGCAGCAATATTTCAATGAATAGAGAGGGCGGAACGGCGGTACTGAAAAGCATTTCTATTGCAAGTGCTCTGGTGTGGAGAAAGTCATAATGAACTCTTGTTATTGATTTCTCTATTCCTGTTGTCAATGAGAAGAGGGAATGAGAGAGCGGACAGAGAGAGAGAGAGAGAGAAGAGAGAGGGAGAGAGAGAGAGAGAGAGAGAGAGAGAGAGAGAGAGAGAGAGAAGGAAAGACAGAGAAACAGACAGAAAGACGTACAGAGAGAGAAGAAAGAGGGTGAGAGAGATGAAAAGGGAAGTGAGAGAGATGGGGTTGAAACAATCACAAACATAAATAAAATATGGCGCATAACAAACAGAATAAGAACGGAGAGACAAAGACTTTAAACCGCCTGAATTCGTCCTGCTATGACAGAAGTCAGGACACTAATCACTGAGCTGAAGTGAGTATCGAATACATAATTTCCATTCGATACCCAAAATCATAAAATTGTTGTTTTCTTAATTTTTCGTCTTTTATGACTGTCAGAAACTAGTCCTCATTGATTATTCTTCTGCGTTACTATAATTATTTCTTCATTAACTACGTCTACATTACAATTCTTAGCCCTACCTTTGTTCATGCCATGATAAAGAAAGAATTGACGGCTTTCGCGTTCAGTAGGTCAAATCTTAATATCAGATCGATAATAAATGCAGCCATTGTTTGGCATTCTTGAGGTAAAGGTCTCATACATGAACACATTAATTTAAAAATATGTGTCTTTTATTTAAATATGTCATCTTTACAATGCGTATTCAAATGGTTTTACTGTTTCGTTTCCAATGAATAGCAGATTTGGGGAAAAGGGCAGAAATTAGACATTCTCGTTTTGGAGTGTTTATGGCTCTGCTTCAAATTTCCTAGTCGAAAGCGTGTAAATGACACCGATGCCAATTGAAAGTACGCCAAGTGTCTAACAAGATCATTGTGCTGAATACCTTAAGACTACAACTTCTTTCCATGACCCACAGCCTTACTTATTGACGAAGGCGCTGAAATGATCAAACGGCGACCATTGCCTCAGTTTCTAACAGTGAATACCACAATAAGGGTGCCGAGTCTCTAGAGTATTGAGAAATATATCTATATGGCTTCTCCGCAGGACCTACTTAAACCTGTTGTGCTTGCTCTCCAAAAGCGATTCACTTCTATGGGTTTGTTCCATCAGGTGTTTCCAGCATAAGAATGTAGTTAAGATTTAAAAGACTATCGTGTTTCGGTTTGTGCCAAGTGGCGCCGGCGATTCCTAGCGGGTCTTGCAGCTACAAGAAGCAGTTGAGTATAAAACTATTCAAGAATTCAGGTGATTTGAGCATGATGACTACAATATTTGAGTAATACTCATCGACTCCTTGTAGCGCATGGGCTTGCCTGTGATTGGCCGCGCCAATCAGGACTAACCCAAGTTACAGCATACCTTTTTCCCACATTAACGAGGATCTAGGGGAAACAGGCCCTTCTTAGGAAATAAATGTTTGAAAATGCAGTCATTCGTCAGTGATTACAGTTTTGGTCGTGTAAAGGAACTATTATGTTGGAATGAACAAACTTTCAGGCATTTCCTAAGAATGGCTAGTGCTCGGGTCGCAGATCGCTAAGGGATGATTTTATATCACTGTACCCTGAGATCTGCAAGGAGTAGGCAACATGGGCACTTGATAATGGACTTGATATGTTGAGCCTTTTTAGATGTTATCATTATAGGCTTGCTATGTAGGCCCTGTGTTTGCCATGTTTTATGCTCCTTTGTCTCGCAGGAAAATAGTATTTTAATGAGATATAAACAAAGTTAATTGAGTACAAAATGAATAAACAACATGATGTAAATGTTTTACCTGCGGAGCGCTGAGCGGAGGTAGATGCTTGATGATATTTGGCCGATACTTGAGTTCGAATTCATTGGGCTGAGCAATGAACGTCGCTCCCTTAAAGCGTTGGTTGGACTGGGGATAAAAAGTGGAACAAACTGAATAATGACTTCATGGATGATAACTTATCAAAATCATGCAACTGAATCGAGGCTTCCAAAAAACAGAAAGCAAAATCACCGAATTGAAAGGGTGAAAGCAGTTTTGTACATACCAACGGCACTGGTGACTTATCTTTTATTTTGATTTAAAGGTTTGGGAAGGATGATACTTAAAGTGTATTTTCTTTGAGCCTATTAGCCCACAAGCCTAAATATTTATGCTGTGTTAATCGTTTGTAAGCCATTTTGGGTTGACATTTGAAAATTTATAAAAGGTTCAACATTTGACATTAATTTTTCGAATCGCAATACAAAATTTTCAATGATATACTTCCTATTAAGTAAAGTTCTGCAGATTTTTGTTTACTTCAGCTACTTTGTCTATTTTTTTTGTTTTGTTTGTTGTTTTTTTAACCTAGGAGGGAATCCGTGGAGCATACAGAAAAGTGTCACTGCAAGCTAGTGAAGTGTTTTATTGGATAAATTAAGTAGCATGTATTTTAAAATTTTGGAACTTAGAATTAATATCTATATAAAAAATGAACGTCTCTGTAGATTCTAAAAAAAAAAGAATGAAACAATGCGTTTAATTATTGAGTCTTTCATGGTAAAGTTTGAGATGGCTAGATATCAATATTGTAATTAATGTTATACACAAAGAAATACACAGCTATCTTTATTTAAACAGGGAAAGCATATTTTTTGTATAGATTATTAAAAAGATCGATAATGTTCTACACTTCAAACAAGAGTATATTCCTCTTACTTTCTCCTTTTATTTCTTCATCCAACCCTCTTAAACAAGCAAAGTATACGTTAACTCATTCACTTTATTTTTGTTTTTACCCGTTTTGCTACGTTTATTTTATTTTCATTTTACAGAGTTACAACAGGTGTTAAAAGCGGGAGGTGATTACTGATTACCTCAGTAGTAGACTTACAAATACTAGATTTCTATTTTTCATTTCAAATTCAAAACTCCCTTGACGACTTGAAGTCATAATATAGCACCAAAGAAATTAAAAAGTGTTGCCTTTTAAAATCTTTGTATAGTACAATCATATCAAGGAGTGTGAAATAGTGAGATTTTCACGGCGAGGATTTTGCGTATATGGCTCAAGATAATCAAAGTGGTTGCTTTCTTTTTCAAACTTAGTCTAAACATTGTTTAACAGCCTTAAATCCAATAAAGAAACAGAGCGTACAGGCGCCACGCTAGCTGCCCGCACCAAAAGCACTGTGAGCTCTTTTTGTGAAACGTCTCATTTAATCTATAGTCTCTGATCATACTTCATCTGTTTATTAGAGTTTGAGTATTTAACACATTAACTGCTTGGCAATCGCAAGGAAAGAATTATTAATGAACTCAATTATCTAAGCAATTAAGTCCTTCAAACCGTCCATGAAGAAAGGCTCAATAATTTTACAGAATGGCTTGAAGTATAGACATGCAATAGGAGAAATTCTGGCACATTTGTCTGGCCGATCAAAAATAAATTAAAAGCGTATGGTGGCTTATTAGTGGGATCTTAAAAAAAATATTGATTCGTAAATCATAGGTTCAACTGGTGCTGTTTCCAGAAATAAATGTATATACGTCACAGATGTATCATGTCTCTCAGTTCTAATTTGTGGGTATTCTTCTATGTAGTTACGTGTTTTCACCGCGCTTACTAACACAATTGCATCCTCTAGGGGCCTTTGAAACTGAATACGGTATGTTACTCTTTTGTTGTGCTTTTGATTCCACGCCGGGAACCTAACTACATTATGCATTAAAGGGACATACAGCTGTTAATTCTCAGCCCCACAGGCAACGTCGATCTTGAGTAGTAGGCTAATCAATGTTGTTCTTATCGCACAGATTCTCCAGCTCCCCTCAAGCATTAGCTTGGCTTCTTGGTACCCAGTCTCATTAAACCACGATCGGAAATCTGTATCTATGTTCCGTCAAACCAACACAACGAGATTATAAAAATATATTATACCCCCACTCTCCCTTTGCCCCTTTGTTTTTTTGCAAGCCACATTATAAAAATGTATCATAGGTGGGTAATTTATTTCAATAAAATGTGTCTGAAGAATAAGTTATCAGTGTGAGTTAAAAGGTCGTTTTTCATTAAAAACCTTCTCCTGGGCTTTTAAGATTTGGCGGGAAGTCCTGATAATATTTAGATAAACCTAAAAAATGGCTAGTTCTTCGTAGGACCCAAGATGTTATTACTAGAATCGATATACATGTACCACGGCATAATTACAGTCATTCTGTAGAGAATGCGCCGTTATACAATCACAAACACATACACACATACATACATTTTATAATGATGTTTTAATGAAGAGAGATAAGTGGAAGTCGAAAGTGTAATAACTTGTAATAAAAGCACAAAGTGATCAGTTTGTCTCTTATCCAAAGCTGACAAGATTAGTAGTGATACGTTTTTTTGTGTGTTTTTTTAGAGAAGATCTCTACAGAGCGAGGAAGAGAGAGAGCCTGCTCTCCCTCTCTCCAGGTTTAAGGTATCCTAGGTTCCCCTGGAGAGTCCTGTACGGCGACACAAGTGGCGTTTGGAGTTGAGTTGAGTCCAACATCAGCACTATATAGACTATATGCGGAAAGGGGCGTTAACGGAAGGCGAGACATGATAGATCCTATGCTAATTCATTCTATTACTACGAGGCTGGTCCTCTTATGTATGGGGTTCCTAATTTTGGAGGATCTAAAGCGGAAAGAGAGGGCAGAGGGAGTCAGATAAGACATACTTTCCCTTCTACACTTAGGGGGGTGGGGGTTAGGTTTTTACATTTCATTTTTTAGGAGGCATGAGGAGAGAGATCGATGAAAGGTGGTGCAGCTAGTAGGATTATATAGTTAAAACCGGAGGTATTACCCTAGTGGTATTCCAATTCATTATTGTTCCACCATTCCTCACATTACCGTGACTATTGTAGCTCCTACAACCACCACCTACCCACTATAGCCATTACTACTACGTCTGCAGGAGATTATATTAATAATTACATCATTAATATCGTTTGCTGTCTTTTTAGTTTCCGTCGTCAACCCGAGAAAAAAGAAGAAGAAAAGGGGGCTTTTATTTTCAACATTTTGGTCCTTGGGCTTTGGTTTATACCTCCTCTTGACATACTGATCGGTTGAGAGGGTGGATATGGATCGAGATCTGAGAGGTCATAATGGTTATGTACGCTTAGATCAGGATGCATGGCTTCATTCTGGTGGGTATACTGCTCGCCTCTAGTTATGGCGCTTCTGTCGTAGTGGGATATCTTGTTTTGCCTGGGACAAGGTTTTGCCACTGACTTTCCAATAATGATTGTGTCACATTTTGTTAAATTTTTTTTCCTATGTGAGAGATGGGTAAAAGATGGCGGGTGGGGATGTCCTCGGGTAAGGGGGAAGGGGGGTATTGTTCTGTTCCTTTAAGAGGTCATTGAGCCTGTCTTGGTTGATGTTTAGAGGGGGCTTTTGATGCCTTTTAGTAGCTTTTTAACTATGTTGGTTTTCGTCGATTAGCTTCTTGGTTTGAGGGGTGCCATAACATTCAAAATTTTCTGATAATCTTAAGGGTTTGAGCTCCAAGCCTGGCTCTACTGATTTTATTGTTTGTAGTATTGAAGTCGAGTACATGTTTTACTACCTGTTGAACGATAGCGTGGAAGAATCTTCGTTTGGAGTGGTTGGTCCACATGTCTTGCCACTTTTTTTTTTAGAGAACTTAAGAAGGAAAAGGTTTATACGGGAACCTTGTTTGACCACAGCCAATAATATCACCAGTTGTGACATTACGGAGTAAAAGGGCCATACAAGCACGCTGCTATTGGAAGAAGATGAGGATGAGCAATCAGCCTCTCTGGCCTCTCTTTTCTCGGAATCAGATTTTAAATATGGTATGAGATATTATTCTCTGGATACTAAATCACTATGTTACAATGCCTGCGTAATAGTTTGCATTAGGACACATTAGATCTATACCAAAACAGATATAGATCTACATCAAAGTGCTTTAGTAGATATCAAGATTTGATGTTATACGCCTATTTGATGTATTTTTTTAAAATATGAATAAATATCTGATTGACGTTGCTATGTATCGAATCAGTCGAGTTCCATTTCTACTATACCTATTATCACTTAGGAACTAATTTCAATTTGACTCATTTTTGTTTTATTTTGTTGTATTCTCTTTTCTTATGTTTATCCTTCGACGCCTATGAATAAGTCTATTCATTTTCATTATTCTTCTAGTTTTTCGCGTGCTAGATGTAGGCTTACATTGAAAATAAGAATAAACCTTTCGAAAAAATTTCTTCTCAATTTAATTGACAAAACCTGAAATCCTTTGTAAAGTATTCGGTTAACAGAAGACTTTCTTTTGTGGATGGCAAATGGCTCAGGATAAAGCAAAATTGGCCGGTTCCCTATTATGAAAGTACCGGATTGATTTCTTCTGCCTCAGGTAGAAAAAAGCACAGCAAGGATATATCCAATAAATCAACACTTTGATCTGACTGTAACATAATTTTCCTTTCTTGCGTATCGCATTAGTCAAAAATAATATTGCGCCGTACTTCATGAACATTGGCCGCCTACATTTAGCAAAATATCATGACCAGGGTTGTGTACACCAACTTCATGAAAATGTGTCAAGAAATCGGAAACAGCTGATGACGAATACATGTATGGTGAAGGTGGAGGGGGAGGAGGAGGAGGAGGAGGAGGAGGAGGGGGGGGGGGGGGGGGGGGGG
>RQTK01000111.1:270792-281656 GCA_003991915.1 Elysia chlorotica | reverse complement strand
TATCTATCTATCTATCTATCTATCTATCTATCTATCTATCTATCTATCTATCTATCTATCTATCTATCTATCTATCTATCTATCTATCTATCTATCTATCTATCTATCTATCTATCTATCCCTCTGTCTCTTATTTTCCCTTTCCCTGAAATAAATATCTCTATCATCTATGTCTGCCTTCTCGCTTTCTCTATGCCATTCTTACACGCACGGTTCCGAAAGCCTCCCTACCCCCTTTATTGTTTTGCTTTTTGTATCACACTTTTATCGCTATGCATGACCACGTTTTTATGCTACGCTTGTTGTTTATTGTGTTGTTTTTGTAAGAACAAAACGAACAAAGGCAATACCCCTGCATTTTTCATATTGTTCGTTGTTCTATCTTATAACATCGCTCTCTGTTATTCTTTTATTATTATTTTTTATTTGATTAGATTTTATGTAAATATTTTTCTCAGCGTTTTAAACCACTTTCATACTGACACGCACAAAATGCTCAATATTGTCGCTAATTGCGAAGGCGGGTTCCGTATTAATTATTAGCGAGGATATGTGTCGGTATGTCTGCTTACAAAATTTTGATTTCTTATATTCTGGAAACATTTTTAAAAGTCCAATGTAAACGGGGATTATATGATTACGTGTAAATTTCTGAATATCATTTGAACGAAACGAAAAAGAATGCAGATGCTTTTCGAGATAAATCACTTAACCGCAATACTTTCAGAATGTATTGAGGCTCCTGATAGATATTGATAAACATTTTAGTTGATATAACTCCGAAGAGTGTTCTAATCGAAATTAAAGATTGATTTTTTTTTTAATTTAAGGTACAGCAATGAAAGAAAATGTATAGCAAGAGATTAAAGTAGATATTGTAATTCCCATTATTCCGTTATTCAAAATATCACCTTAAAGATGTTATTTATAGTGATTGAGTCTATTTTTGTAAATATTGTTTGAACTGTGTGCTTGCTTCGAAGTTAAGACTATTTAAGCACTTCTCTTGTCTTAAACCTGTACAATAAGGCTTCGGTTTATACATTATTTTACTGAACAGGAGCAATAAAGTAAGATTTTTAATAATTATTGTATTATTAACACTCCACATTAACTTGTTCAATTAATAGGTACACAATATTTATTACGAGCCATCTCGTTTATAAAATGTAATTAAACTAGCATTCTTGGTCTTAACGTAAGTTACATTGATCAGATCATTTAAACTGTTTACTGCATTTTGCTTATACACCGCTTTAACTTGTATTCTTTAACACAGCCTATTGCATGGACAGCTTTATTGAGTTCGTACCGCCCAAATTAATGCAGACATTTATGGCATTTAAACGCGTAAATTAGAAACCAGATTATTTTTTTTTGTGTGTATTAACTATAACATCTTCAGTAAAGCTTTTGATTCCAATTCTGAGGGGAACTTTTCACAACAGTTTTTCTTTACAATGTTGGCCGTATCATGTTCAGACCCGACAGTATCGTCTTGCTTACCGACTTGTGAGGCATAGCGGCAAGTTCCCTCCCCGCCTCCTACTGTCACTGGCACTGACTACTCCGCTGTCTTGTCCTTGCTTGTGCCTTACTCCTGGGGGTAATCCATTCTGTCCACATGAGCTTGGACCTCCTCTGAGAAAAGCACTTAAGCTCTTTGCTAACAGCGACCCGTGTTGTCACTTTAAACAGTTGTCTGGTGCACTGTAACCGCCTCTCATTTGATCATAACTTCTGAAGATACATAAAAAGGCGATCGTTGGAAACAAATATTTTTTTTTTTTTTTGCTCATGCAAAATAAATGCACAAAATTGAAACAAAAAATGTGCTTGTCAATTTTTTTGTTTTTTGTTTTTTGTTTTGTTTTTGTATTTTGTTTGTTTGTTGTTGTTGTTTTTTTGTTGTTGTTTTTTTATTGCCGTAATCGTAAGGCTGAAATTTGATAAAGCTGTGAAGAGTATGGTATGTAATAATTATTGCTTATCAAGAGTATGTTTTGGTGGTTGTTTCAAACCGTAACTTTAACAATGTTTTTACCACATTAAGGAAGCAAGTTAAATAGATAAAAATTTACAAGCTTCAAGTATTTAGAAAAATATGCTGTTAACAAATATTAAAAAGTTCTAAAGATAGGCCCTACTTGAATTGGTTGTTATATTTTATAGTGCCAAGTATAGCTATAGCTATATAAAGTAGAACTGGTGAAGAAGTAACATTTGATTGATTTGTTGTTCTCATTCAAAGACGTTGAAGTGGATTGTACACCATAGCATATCAAAATATATATTTGAAAGAATCGTTTAAAAAAAATAATACATATTAAAAAAAAAGATCAACTTTAGTTTACCGTGTGAATTCTGAAGCAAGGCATCTGTTCCGTTAGGAATAATATGTGTAATTATGTTATTGATCCAGAAGGCGACAGTTTACTGTCCTGGCAACTTCAATAACACAGGAGAAAGACCGCGCCCCCTTTCCCGGATTAGGGCCGTTTGAACAGTGATCGCCGATCGCTGAGGCCTGCAGTACAGCCCTTTTCAGCGCTGGAGGAAGGGAGGGTGGAAGTCTGCTGGCCTGGAAGAATGGCATAAAACTTCGGTTGGTTGGCGCCTTGCGGTACTTGCTCCCAATCGCACACGTGAAAACATGGCAGCGGTGCCGCTTTGAAAGCTATGACCTGCACTCGTTCAGATCAAGTTCTACTTGGCGTACTTGCTGTCAGTATTAATGCTGCTGTTCGTCTTGGCACAGTGGTTCTGCCTGACACTTCGATCTAGATCAAGACCTATACCTGTTACCCCGCTGGGTGTTGTTAGCCAGAATTTACAACTAGATAGATCCAGACTTTCTGTAGTGTTTATTCTCCTGCGCTAAATTTACAACTAGATAGATCCATACTTTCTGTAGTGTTTATTCTCCTGCGCTATAACATATACGATGTACGTGTGTGACTATAGACTGCTGGAAAACCTATAGAAAATGCTCTTCTCTATATTCAACAAAAAACGTTAACGTCTAGTTTAAACGCTATTTCAAAATGTCCCATGGCATATTTTCATGCAATTTACACTGGTTTAAACCAATTATTTCAATAATCGAAATCTTGATCCGTTTCGGGAGTTTCAGTTTCTCAGTAATTTCGCTGCTCTGTGGTTTCTCCTCACAAAAAAATAGTTCAGATTTCAGTTTCGTCAATTTCTTGCGCGCAACAGCCAATCCACGCAAGGATCCAATTTATTATCCTTAACAGGGTCGATCACAACTATTTATTACGGCTTTACAAAATCTAGTTCATTGCACTTGAACCTTGCATTGAAAGTTAACGCAAATTGTTCAGGATTAAATAGGTGGTAACAACTAGTGGTGAGAGCATGGCTAAAAAAGTTGAACTAGAGAAAAACAGAGAGAGAGAGAGAGAGAGAGAGAGAGAGAGAGTAGTTGTAGTTGAGTTGGTTTAACGTCCAACATCAGCACTATATATGCTATATTATGGACAGGAGAAAGAGAGAGAGAGAGAGAGAGAGAGAGAGAGAAAGAGAGAGAGAGAGAGAGAGAGAGAGAGAGAGAGAGAGAGAGAGAGAGAGAGAGAGTAGGTTAGTTGGTTTAACGAGACTAGATATATATGGAGAGAGAGAGAGAGAGAGAGAGAGAGAGAGAGAGAGAAGAGAGAGATAGAGAGAGAGAGAGAGAGAGAGAGAGAGAGAGAGAGAGAGAGAGAGAGAGAGAGAGAGAGAATGGTTTAGGACTTCAGATCTATTATCAAGTTTGTTTCTGGAACTTTAAGGCCTGCGGGGGGAGTTAAAAAGAGAGTGGGTGTATTTGCTAAGATGATTGCCAATTGCTGTCTTTAGAGAAGAGACTGTTAGATATATAGCGAGAATGCGAGAACGAGGGAGAGAGGGGGAGAAGGGTAAGGGAGGGAGAGAAAGAGATAGGAAGAGAGAGAGAGAGAGAGAGAGAGAGAGAGAGAGAGAGAGAGAGAGAGAGAGGGGGGGGGGAGAAAAGGTGAGGGAGTGAGAGAAAGAGATAGAAAGAATGAGAGAAGGAGAGAGGGAAAGAGTTTTCACAAACCCAGCAAAACATCTTGTAACACATCGATACAACCTTTTGCCTAATACAAATAAAACGAAGTCGGAGAGATTTAAAATTTAGAACTTGAATTGTTTGGTCTTGTGTGTTTGTGTGTATGTGTGTATGTGTGTGTGTATGTGCGTTTTCCCATTGCATGCAACACCTTTTATACCATTGTCTTTCAGCTTCCATGTACCCTTTGGTGTAATTCATCTCGTATTTTAGATAAATTGAAGATTCCAGGTATGAGCTCCGTTCCGAAGATTGTTGTTGGGTTGGGTTGGTTTTACGTCCAACAGCAGCACTATATAGGCTATATTGTAGACGGGCCCCAAGACGGACGTCTGACAATTTTATGTGCTGCCACACACGAGACAGGGCAGGGATACCATGACTCCTATCCGAAGAAAAGCAACATATCCACGCCTGTGTTTTTGTACTTTATTTATTACCTTTACGTTCTAGTTTTACATTTTAATTTAATTTGTGCGATGAATGAAAAAAGGAATTATTGTTATGGTGCGCGTATCGCGCATATTTTCTTGTTCCTTTTAACCATTCTTCTTAATCTAGGTTGGGTTTTTTTTTGTTCGTTTTGTTGTGTTTTTTTAATTATTTATGTTGCTGTATTCTGGCTTTTGTTGTTGTTGTTGGTGGTGGTGGTGGTGGTGGTGATTTTTGTTGTATTTTTTTTTCTTGAAAAAATGTACTTTTCCAACAACAAGATCTTTCAGTGTCCATCTTGATAGTAATATGAGAACACAGTTGACCGTTCGAGAAAAGGAAAACTAGTCTAGCATGAGTCTTTTTTAAGTTTTTGCAAATAATATTTATTTAGCAGACGGATACCCTGAATTGCCCATATAATACGCTTTCAATGCAGTATAAGGAATGAGATTTCACCAGTTAAGTTGCCTTGAGTTGTTAAATGTCAAACGTCAGCACTGTATAGATTATATTGACTAACGTCTGACAGTTTTACGTGCTGCCACACAAAAACA
Source organism: Elysia chlorotica (assembly GCA_003991915.1). Taxonomy (NCBI): domain Eukaryota; kingdom Metazoa; phylum Mollusca; class Gastropoda; family Plakobranchidae; genus Elysia; species Elysia chlorotica. Next base: position 276,577 of record RQTK01000111.1, on the reverse strand, counting down.
GCGCGGGGAACCTGGTTTTCTGCCTCAGCCGGTCACATTCTTCTGACAGCGACCTAACCATTAGGGGAAGAAAAAAGACTAATAAATATGTTGGCCAATCATGCGTTTCGAACCAGGAGGCTCCCGATTTAAAGACCAACGTTCTAGCACGAGCGCCAGATATTCCCCTCCCCTTCCACTTTGTTTTTAAGTCATAGTGTCATTGTGTAGTAACAATTTCCGTTCTGGCGTTTTCAGTTTTTTTTCTTAAGACCAGGGGTTGTAAGTACAATGTCACGGTAGCTAACAACTTGTAAGAAGACGAGAATAAGAAGTCGTAAGCTACCACGATGTTGAACTTGCGGCTTTAGAGGGCGTAAGTACAACTTAGCGGTAGCTTATAGCACGTCGTAAGTCTTCTTCTTATATCTAAATGCGAAGTCATAAGCTTACCACAACGTTGTAATTACGACCCTACAATGCGTTGCACCGTTTAAAATCACTCACGTCCCTGAAGACACTATTGTTGTTTGAGCCGACGAAAACTTTAGTTTTAAACAGACCTGACGTCTTCTAACAAAGATACCTAACTCTTGGTGAAATCTCATTACTAATAAGTGTAACTGCAGCACCAACTTTTTGGTGCGTTCGATGTGGCCTGCACATAATTGGGCAGGTGAGATATCCCACTCTATTGCGAGCAACACATTCTTTGTTATAAATATAACACTTCACCAAAGTGTAGTAAAACTGGAAAGAGACCCAAATGTAAACGTTACGCAATCACTTGTCCCGATTGCTAAGTTCTTAAATTATTTTTTTTTTTAATTAATGTGTACTTCTTAAATACAACTATGCTTAAGTAAAACTTCTTGCTAATTGTGTTGCTGCATGTATATTTGTATAACTGTTTATATGTATTCATCTTGCAAAGCCTGTGCTTGACAAAATAATTTTCGATATGTATGTTCTTAATATATATATATATATATATTGACTGAATAAACATTGAATGGGTTAGTAGGCACACACCAGGATACAACAGTCCGCGACAGCTGCTTTTTGTCATCTTGTTGGACTGAGTGTCCAGGGATCCTACCGCACTAACACAAAACTGACAGAAGACTTTCATTTACTTTGCACAATTTAGATCAGAATGTTACAAATTAAAATCGGGGTGAACGATGAGTTTGTGCTTTTCCGATTTGTTTCACTAATGTAAAAAAAAGAAAGTAAAAAAGGCTTTCGGTTCTTCAGTACTTTAAATCGGGGTGAACGATGAGTTTGTGCTTTTCCGATTTGTTTCACTAATGTAAAAAAAAGAAAGTAAAAAAGGTTTTCGGTTCTTCAGTCTTTACATTCCTGCCTGTTTCATGACCCTAGCTGCTGAGTAAACAAATCCCAATGCTTCTTACTTAGAAGTGGCAAAAAGTACAAAACAAAACTATGTAAGAACAAAACACAATTTTCACCATATATTTCTCTTTATTATTTTTTTGTTCAGACAGTAAAAATCAATTTTCAACAACATGTATTATCAATTGAAAGCTTATAGCATTCCTGCAAAATATGTTATTTTTCATGCATACATGTAAACTGTTTAACTCTTTTAGTTTTAGTTTAAAAGGTTATTAAATATTTTGAAAAAAAATAGACTTTTATCCGTTATGCCTCGAAGAAGTAAAAGCTAACTTTTCAATACAGGTCGTTTTTAGAACTATTGCTGCAATCATATGTTGCATATATCATCCTCCTAACATTGCCGAGTTTTTTCCATTTTAATTGGTCCCATGCTCTTCGAAAGATCGTTGGGGAACCAAGAAATAGGGTCGTGATTTACTAGACAATGGCATTTATGAGGCAGGTGCCAAGAGAAAAATTGTTCCCTTTTACACAAAGTGGACCAACAGTCTAACCATTGTACCAAACCCACCCAGTCTAAACACGTTTTAAACGCAGGCAAAGTAGCTCTAACATGAGTAAGAAAGTAAAGCATCCAAGATAAACAAACTTAACTTGTATATAATCCAGTTGAGGAGGATGCGGTTTTCACCTGCTATTCACCTGCTATTTCGAGCCTGTATACCAGAGCCATTAATCTGTACCTTTACTCGATGCTCTTATTCCATATACATGTAACATACTTATACTTCACTAGGAAACTAGTCAAAACTGCAAACGTATCAAAGTAAAAGTAGACTACCAGGTAGCCACTATATTACTTTAGTGCTGCTAACCTGTGAGCATAAGTAAAATAGTTGTTCCATATTGGAACTGGGTAAATCAACACATGTACATTGTATTAAAATTGCAAAAAATAAGAGATTGTGTAATAAATAAAGCAATGTTACCGGGCACTATTATAGACCTAGCCAGTCCTAGGTTCTGATTGCTCAAAGTCAACCTGAGATTTTTTAATTTGTACAATTACATTTACCTGTATATAAAACCCTTGTTTTCCAATCATGCTTATTCAAAGCTAGCCTAGTCAAGCATACATGCATTAACAAATCAGAACAGCAAGTTTTAGCACTTATGGGAAAAGTCTTACCACCAGTCATGGCGCTGTAAATTCATACTTGTAATTAAAAAAATTGCATTTAAAGACACTTTTTGTATTGCATAAGGGTGGCGGCTCTGAAAAAGATCAAACTGGAAAGCAGTCCAAGTTTGAATGAAGAACACTGCTTGACAGGAACTTAAAGCTCGCCACCAAAGCATCATCAAGACTGCAGTCTTGCTTGAAGAAAACCTGGGATTCCAAGCTCATCCATATCTACTCTATCCCATCTATTACAGACTTGATTACATATGACAGTCCACGTAAGTTCAAGCAAGCTTCCAACCTTCACTTGCAAGTGTATAAGCCTATTTGTACGCATGTTTGCATTTCTCCCATTGGTCACACCACCAAAAATCCAAATTGCTCCTGTTTTCTGGTATATCCAAGAAGAAAAAAAAAAAAACACATTTCAACATTACAATAAAAAAAAAATTTACGAGCCGAATTATTTGTTTAAATTCATATCTTACAGGACATTACCTTTTAAGTTGAATGTTAATCCAAGAATCTATTCTCGTATTTTTTCGATCAACGATTAATTGATTCTCAATAAAACTGCACCCTGTGTCTTCAGAAGCCAACTTGAATCATCACCAACAAGAGCCAGCTCCTAGTGATGATGACAATGACAAGTGACAACTCAAATATGTTGAGCAAGATGTCAGAGCAGGAGAAGTCGGCCACTGCTGTGTTCTCTACTATTCAATTGTCCCTTGCTATAGCACTTGTATTACTTGTATTAACATTTGTTGTCTGTGTTTGACTGAGATTTCTAGGCTTTTTAACAACATAAAGCTTTTGGACTAATAGATTTAAATATAATAGTACACAGTATATACTTATAAAAACATTGGAAAACAGTGAATTGAAGCTGCAGATGAGCAACTACAAGTACAAACCGAAGTAAAGAGAGAAAATTTTTGAACAATAATTTATTTGAAAGAACTGAAAATAAAATCATCTTCAAATTTTAGGGACTTTAACTTAATCAAGGTATTGGACAGTGTTGAATTCATTATTTAATTGCTTGCAAGACTGTGCTTATCAAATATAATAGAAGAACTAATATTTTTCATCTTAAATAGTACATCTAGAACAACATCTAGTTTAAAACAGAATGGCATCCATCTGAGTGTTGAATTACATCTCTTTAAAAAGAAATAGGGGGATTCAATCAGTACAAAGCAGCTATACAAGTCACTTAGGCATACCCTGTCTAACCAGTTTGTTTATTTGTATTAAATGTCTCAAACTGTCTCTCTCATTAGCCTAAATTGAATCCTCAGAGTGATGGCATGCCTTTATGGTTTCTTATTGTGTATGAGACTAAAACAATTTTTATGTGGACACCTTAGTCAGATCATGCTCTGGACTCACTAGAAGAAGGTCCGTGGTTTGAATCTCAGCTAGTGCCAAGATGATTCTTTTGGACACCAAGGAGACATAAAACTTACCAAAAGGTGAATATTTTTGGTTTGATCTAAAGTAATCTCCCTTTTTATGGTTTTCTAAGGGTAAAACCTACACCATATTTGCTTAAAATAATTTCTGGTAAAATAGTAAGAAACAATTAATATTGAAGCAAAATTAGCTGTCAGGACAATTGGTGATTTCCAACACCTTCTTGACCCATCAACAAAATTAAAAAAAGCACACACAAAAATGTATCAAATTTGTTTCTACGATTAAAAGCTAAAAATAAGAATGTTTTCTGTACCTCACAAATATCTGCAGAATGAAAGTACAATGGCACTGTCAGAGTAAAAGAAAACTTTGTCCATGCTCCTTCAGATAATGAGTATCTCCAGATGTCATCATAACATGTGACTTGATTTGTTGCTAATGTACCACTCACTCCACCAACTAGATATACATCTGAAATGATCAATTACAGACAATCTTGCGTTAAAAAAATATTTTTTTACAATAAAAAACTAGGATTTCAATAAGAAAATAATGTCAATTGTTCATTAGTCCTAAATTATAGCACTAGAATTTAGATAAGTATAGTGGTTTCCACTCAGCGCACACTGAATTAATTCTAATAATCAACCACAAGCAATACATTAGTATGTGTATATTCGTCTTAACAAAAGCAAAATGTTAGTATGTGTATATTCGTCTTAACAAAATTAGATATTTTATTTTTGCGTGCTTTGACATAGAAAAAAATTAGGGAAAGAAAAAAAGAGAAATGTAAAGCCTTCTATGAAGCAATTTGTCGGTGTAGTCTTAAAGGTCTTTTTAGAAGTTGGAGAGAGAATCCAAGGTTAAATAGTTGAAGGGGAGAATAACCTATGATTTTAACACCAGTACGACTACCTTTTAATATTAGGGTTGATTTTTCAAAGGTATTTCTTGGAAGCAACCGTTATCTACATAGTAAGTTCAAAATAATAAAAGCCATTGTTCTACTTGTAACCATATTCTTGTGTAAAGCGCATAGAGAGCTCCTAAGTGAGCTGATATGCGCTATAAAAATGTTTATTATTATTATTATTATTATTATTATTATTATTATTATTATTATTATTATTATTATTATTATTATTATAGTAGTAGTAGTAGTAGTAGTAGTAGTAGTAGTAGTAGTAGTAGTAGTAGTATTATTATTAGTTTTTACCTTTTTTTATTTAAAGCACAATCATTATGGCTGATAGAGAGTTAGATCATTTGCAATTTTCTCTCACAGATACCTATATATTCCTCTTACCATTTTTATATTGTGAACAGCTGTGACATTTTCTTGGAGCTGGATGACCTACAGGGAAAAAATTAATTCATCAATTCACTATAAATCAAAGAGCAGTGGCATCTTTTATTTCTGTTTTGAGTTGGCTTTGTATAGCTATTACCCCTTTTCATTTTCAGATATGTTGTAAATACATTGCTTCTCAAGGCTAGGTGTCCCTTGCCCAAGTGCTTTGGCTAATTTTTCAGTAAAATCTGTGGTTGTTTTTTTATTTCATTATTTCTTTCTTTTTCTCAAAATTTTAATCCAATTTCAGATCAACATTTTTCTCATAAGTAATAAATTAATGGTGGTGATTCCTGAGCTTCATTTCATTTATAATGACAATTTGAAGTGCAAAAAAAGATTGATAAAATTCAACAGATTCTTTACAGCAATAAATGAGAGTAAAAAAGGAATAAAACCAATACAACATGAATTATTATAAGGTGTGGGGGAAAGAGCAAGGGAAAGGGAGAGAGAGAGAATGAGAGAGAGAGAGAGAGAGAGAG
>RQTK01000111.1:229215-270782 GCA_003991915.1 Elysia chlorotica | reverse complement strand
AGAGAGAGAGAGAGAGAGAGAGAGAGAGAGAGAGAGAGAGAGAGAGAGAGAAAGAGAGAGAGGGTGAAGATAGAGATAGACAGAGTGAGAGACAGAGTGAATGAGAGGGGAAAAAGATACACATGGAAGAGGCCTAAGACACAAAGGCATAAAGATAGACATATTTAACATAAGGGATGTAAGGAGAAAGGAAGTGAAAGAGATTGAAAGATGATCAAATTTTTTTTTAAAGGTAAGTGGGAGAAAGGAAACGCCAGTTCTGCATTACCATGTTGGGGATCAGGAAGAGTTTTAATCTCTCCCCACTCTTTTCTCACAATATTGAACGTGTGAACCTAAAGATTTGAGAAGAAAAAGAAGAGAAATCATTAATTTGTGCAATCTTTAAAGGACTGGCGTAAGGAATATTTTCCTATCAGTGTACCCGTTTTGATTTTTTCTTAGAATGTTTGGATTTTAAGTTCAGACACCAGCATTTTATCCTATAATGGAATAACTTTAAAGTTATCACAGCCACTGTGGTGCAAAAGACTGATTTGAAAAGTAAATTGCAGCACAGCTTATCAAGTTATACCCTACGACCATTAAGCTTGACAAACAATAAGATAGATTGAAAATAGACCAAAGGTGCCAACTGTTTATGAGTATAATATACATAGTCTCTGGAGAATGTATTGCGGAAGAATGCAGATTTGATGGCATTTTGAGAGGCAAAGTATTGTAACCTGCCCTCTTTAACTATTTGCGGTTACAATAATATGCTTCTCAAATTATCATATAGCCTGGAAACTAGTCATTCTCAGGAAATGCCTGAAAAAAAATCAGTCATATTTAAGTAATTCCTGTTTTAATCAAAAATAATATTTTATTTTACTTCAGCATGACTTACAGAAAATAAAATGGTTAGTTCTTCACTCAAGGTATAAATCATTTTTGAGATTGTATCCAATTATGAACAAAAATTTTAACAATTTAGTTTTTTAATTTTTATTTCTATTTCTTCCTCAATTAGGACTATAAAATACTTGTATCTTGACATTTTGTTTCTTGAGAATTATTCCTAACAATCGAGGGTCAAGATTTCTACACTCCCTTATTACTATCGAAATGCAAACAATTTCCTTCTAATCTCGGATTAGTATTTGTGAATAATTGAGGCCTCAAGTAAACAGGCGTGATCCAAAAAAAGCTGATATTCTTACAATCATATCACAATCCAAATGGAATTAAACTGCCATTTGTCAGCATCTGTATTACTTCTAGTAAAAGATAATTATACAAAGAATATGCTATAAACTTGTAGGTACATGTAGTTCTATTCAGCAAAGAAAAAAAAACTCAAAGTTTATGCACACAGATACATCATCTTATGTTAAGAGAAGGTTATTGAATCTTTTTTTGTTAAGGAATCTCCTTTCAGCTTTCACGAGAAACAGCTAAGCTGCTAAGATATTTTAGTAAGCATCTTCAACTACTGGAATATACTTACATCGGTAAGAGGAAAAGCCTCTTGATCAGTGCCACCACCAAAAACATAAAGTAATTCTCCATCAAAGGCTGTTTCGTGTCGATACCTCAAGAAAGAAAAAATTGAAATTATCGATATAGTAGCTTTCAAAATCAGAAAAATAAAAATCATTTTTAAAAAAACATAGTTTTCTTAAAAGCTCAAATCTAACCATTAAATTCTTCTTTGAAAAGTAGTCAAATGGCATGGTTTATCTGATCAATTTTGAGATACTTCTGACTTCCAGAAAAGCAGCTCTAGATCCTGTTATTACGGATCATTCAAATAAATTCCCCTAACTCACTAATTAAATCCCTAAGTTAACAATATTTTACATTAAAAAAAAAAATACACTGTACCCCCAAAAATACAAATACAAAGAAAACAAAACAAAAAAATTAAAATAAACCACCTGCTTGGTCAAAAAGAAAAGAAATAAAATGAAGAAATTTAAAATTGCTCTTCCTGGTTGCATGTTTTTTTTTTGTTGTTTGTTAATATTTTTTTTCTTTCAGTATGAACCTTCCACTTGGCTGTTTGGGATCTGTATCTGAGCTGAGTTTAGTCCATTTCCCAACTCCATTTCGCAAGTCCAGGTGGAAAACCTCTGCATTGTAGACATGCCCTGATGTTCCTCCCACAATGTAGATATCAGGAAAACTCATGGTCATTGACTAAAAATAAATTTAATAAAAAAAATAAAATAACAAAAAAAAATTAGAAAAATGGTTTAGAGTTTTGTTATGGAAAAAAAAATGAAGCAAATAACCATGTGAAAGTAAAATTTTAGAAATTTCACCATTTTTCACTTAGCTTTAGATTTAGATGACCAAACCAGTTCAGTTACAATGCCTGGCAGAGCTGGTGGTGGGCAAGAGAGCTTTCAAATATAACCTAATAGTTTAAAGTGGTAGTTCACTTTCCTTGGTTTTATCTCAGTCCTAAGCCTGAGTTAAAAAATATGAAAGAAAACAATTTTGTTCAATTATTTTTTCAACAGCAATCACTTGCATGTAGATAGCAACTTTGCAGCTAGTATTTGCCATTTTCAACTGCCATTCTCTGTGGGTCTAACCTCTATGATAATATTAAAAACTTTCCACTTGCAAAAAGACATAACTTTGTAACAAGACAAAGGTGAGTGCTAATTTACCCAAAACAGGCCCCTCAAGATGGCCTTCCACAAGGTTCAGCATTGCATGAGCTGACATTAAAAAGGTTCTATCTACACTTCTTGCACTTTTGAGAAAAACACAATCTAAAGTTCATACAATAACATATTTATGACTAGGCCATATGTCCTCGTGCTTCTTTAATTTTATAACCAGACTGCCAATCTTAACAGTATTTCTTTCAAAGATACTTCTATTCAGAAAGGACCTTTTCAAAGTGTTCTTTATACTTTTACCCAAATTGAAGATAGAACCTTTTTAAAGCGACCTCACAATTGAGAGGCTCCTTGTTCCTGATTTACCTTAACGACATTTTTTACAACATCAAATCCCAAATCTTTGCTGGCGACTTGGTCATTTGGTATACTGGCAAGTACATTAAAAACTATGCCATATATCTGAACCTAGAGTTTCTAAATGAGTACAGCAAAAAATGAAACTGACATTTAACCCAAGCAAGTCAGTACCCGGTATGACATTCAGTCCAAACGAGACCAAGTGCAACTTGGAAAGCAACAGTTGAACAAAAATGAGCATCCAGCTTATCTGGGAGTTCAACTAGATAGAAGACTAACCATGACAAAAGAAAAAAAAAACTGACACGAACAGAAAGGCTACCAAACGACTTTCAATTCTTAAATGTCTTGCAAGCCCAAACTCCATCTATAATGGATATTCCCTATCTCTACTAGAATACAACCAATCTTTATTATTCAAGAGTCAATCAACCAGCACTGTAATAAACCACATCCAAAACCAACCCCCTTATTTTAGTTGTGGAGGAATGAGATCAAACCCAACAGCAGCATTTGAAATACAAGCTAATTATTACCCTTTGAGTTTGCGCACAGAAAAAGCAGCATTCGAACTCACGAAAGATGGATGCCTCGGAGCCTAATAATAGTGCAACAAAAAAAACATGTGGCAACATGGGGGAAAAAAAGCAGACTTAAACTCCATTCTGTTCTCCATCAGACAAAATAATAAAGAGAAAGGTGCCATCTTCCTGAAACAAGATCCCAAACAGAAACACAGATGAAAACACCACTTCTTAACCAACAAATCAAACTTAAAACTGATAAATGAAAATGTTTCAAAACAAACAAATTTATTTGAATTGTAAGGAGCAGCTGGGAGTATGATGGACAGCTACCATGAGGAATGGATTCATACTCATACAGATGGTTCTCTGCTTTTAAAGCTATTGTAAATGCTGGATACAGAGCCCTGATATATAAGTTCCAAAGAACTCTATAATGCCTGTGGCTGCATATGCTCTAATTATGAAACAGAATTGAAAGACATCCTGAGAAAACTGTCACTGTCAACACAAGCAGTCTTCTGTACAGATTCAAAATCAGCCCTACAATTGTGGAAGCTTAAAAAAACAACTCTCCAGAAACGATTAAAATGCTTCTAAAAGTTACATTTATTCATGATATCTCATATGGTTTTGTGTCTTTTTATAAGGGAAAATGTTTAATGCCACTCAGTATAATTACAATTATTTCTAAGCTGTTTTATTTTGGTCACAGACAGTGGAAAGCAAAAGTTCTGCTCATTGTATAAAAGTTTACATAAACAGTTTATTATTACATCATTTGATATGTACAGGAAATATACTACAGAGCACCCAGTGCATAGTATGCTTTGCTGGTGCTCCACTTAGCTGTCAGAATTTTTAAAAATGTTTTTTTTTTTTCCAGATTTTTTGAAGATTTTTAAAAGTGCTCTTTTACATGTATATTGACGAAAAATTTGTATAGATGTATATTCTTGACAAAATTTTAACAAATCTCTTTAATCTGTAATCTCTGACCGTCATAACCTTTACAGGAGTAATTTTACATATAATCATTTACATGACCTAATATTCTCTAGTTAACTCTTTCAGGATTTTTTAAAGGTATTTGTAAATTATACTTTTTAGTTGGTACTGATGCGTCAAATCTTTGAAACTCTTCTTCAGATAATATGATATAGTTTTAATTTCCAAAAAAAATTTAAAGGTCACATACATGTCCATAACGCTCTTCTGGGATGTCTCCAGTCACTGGCACCAGGTGCCAGCGAAAGTCGTCTGGAGACCTCAGAGCTATCTCATCTTCCTTCACATCTATGTCACCAGTCACTAGGGGCTTGTTTGAAGACTGCAAATCATATCGATATATAACGTTTGTTGCTGTGAGCCCGAAAGGGATAGATGTCCCACCAAAACAGAACAACCATCTGCCAGTTTTGGCAACTGAAAATACCAAACAAAATACTTACAAATAAAGAAACTATTCATACAATGTAGGGAAGGCAAAGCTAAAAAAAACAAACATTATGCTCACATAAGATGTATTTATTCAACAAAAAAAGCTTGACAATAAATTTGATGATTTCATGGAAAGCCTCTGCAAATATTACTTTTGACTTTGCATCAACTCTGTAATGGTGCAATTTGATTGTAATTACATTCACCCACAGTAGGCAAGAGAATCAATCAAGAAGGTATGCCTACTCAAAGCTCAACAAAGAGGATATCTATTGACTGAATGAGAAGATACACAAACAACCTCACTGAAGCACAAATTCTCTATATTGTCATTTGAAATTCCATTATCAATCAATATTAAAGAAGTGCCTCTAAACTCAGTAAAAATGTGTTTCCATAAATCAATGTAAAAGTAAATCTGAAACTAGTTCTTTCAACACTGAGTGGTACTATTTTAAGACATCTCAGGTCAATACCAATTACTAAAGGATACCCCCAGACATTCGAAGGAGACCAATAAAATCCTGTCTGATGCTAGCACTAACACTGACAATTTTTGAAGTTATGGTCCAAAAAACGAAGAAAAAAAAAAAAAAAGAAAATGCCTGGAAAGATATTCAGACGAACTTTAATCTGCTGACAATCTCATGCCTTTTTATCAATACATGTGCCACAGCTAAATCATATTTAAACTCAACTATTCATTTCAAATGCAGCTTTGTTTTTTTTCTCATTTTAATTTGACACATAACTTACTTGTGTGAGAAGCAATTGTGGGTGGCACACTTTGAAAATCATCAAGCATTTGCCAACGCCTTGAGCTTATGTTAAATCTCCAGAGCTAAAATAGAAAAAAGCAAGGCAAAAGTAGACTAACATTATAAATTTGTATGTGGATGTATGTGTTTGTGTGCTTTTGTCAAGGATTTCAGTAACTTTGTATTCTGAATCAACCCTTTAGTTGTTTTTTTTTCATACATTTTATTAGAAGCAAAGTAAAACACATCTCACTTTCAAACTGGTACACAAATGGGCAGACCATACAATTTTTTTTTCAAGTTTCATATCGATCATAGTTGCTTAACAGATATGTTTACCTAAACATTTTTTTATTTCACTTCAGAAATTCTAAATGTGTTGCCAATCCAAAAATGTACCACCAAAAAATCGGATGAATAGAAATCAAAATTCTAAGTTTAGGGGCTATAAACTTTAAAAATTCGGGTAAACAAGAGAGTTTTCAACTCCTGAATTAGGCATCCAAATTATATTTCATCTCTTGCATTGTGTCAATGCCATGGTGTTGGATTAGTTTAATTTGAGGGGGTCAACTTCAGGATTTGCACTGTTAGCTTCATCTGTCAAAAAATGTTTAAAATGAAACTCAAAGACCTTAGAATATGTCACTAAAATAGTAATAATGACAAATTTTGCTAATGCCAAGGTTAGATTAGAACCTCCAGCTACACAAACAATCATATTTTCACCAAGTACCTCTTGAAACAGCGGTAATCCTCGCTCGTCTGGCTCATGTATTGGCCTGTTATCCGGTAATCCACAAACGGCTGGATTGAATCCCCCAAGAGAATAAATGCTGTCTTCACTGACTACAACTCTATGTCCACTCCGTCCAATTGGACAACAGGAGCATTCAAAATCTGATGCTGAAAAGTATGAAATATTCACCTCTGATTGATAAAGTCAAATTTTAGTTCTTTACCTTTTTTCTTTCAAAGAAAAAAGGATAAAGTTTTGGAGCAATTTTTTACTGCTGATATAATAATTATAGTCTTTGACTAATGGGTAGATACGCTTTACAACTACTGCTTTACATAGTTTATTTTCAATTTTCCCCTTTCTTTTTGCACCTTAAGGTCTCAGTGACTGTAAAGGGAATTATAAAGATAGTATCAGGATCTAGAACAGACATTACAATCCCCTATCCAATCTAAATGTATGATCCTAAAATGTTTGTTAGATTAGATTTAGATCTGTACAAGTTATTTTTTTCATGGCTAGCATCTATAGACACAGCATGTCTCAAGCTGTTTTAAAAAATGCTTCTGTGCATAAAGTTGATAAGATAAGATAAGATATGCCTTTATTATAGGCCTACCATAGGGAAATTTGCCTTAGTCGTACATATATATATAGCCTACATTTATTTCAATTTAACAACATAAATTATAAAATCCAAGAGCAAAATGTCATGCTAAGCAGAGTCTACTGTCTCATAAATTGCAGAGATCAGGTTAAAGTTTAGCTGTGAAGTTTGATGAAGTTTTCTAATTCTTAGACCAGGAGTGATTTGACATAATTACAGTCATCTATTTCCTGAAAATCTTAGAGAAATATCCTTAATCTCGTTAATTTCTTTGAGCTGAACTTTAAAATTGTAAAAGATAAGATGAACACTGCATACTGAATATAAAGTGGCTATGCATAAGTCTTTTCCTGAGAAGAAATACCACAGCATGACTTACACTCATGTTGAAGCTGCAGGAAGAGGCAAAAAAGGCTATCTGCCATAGCATGGAGGCAAAGGGGCGTAGGTTTTAGTAGGTTGCCACAGGAATTTTGATATAACTGTGTAACAGTTTCAATGCAATTTTATGGTAAGCCGGTGCAAGATTTTGACGCACAACACATTGCAAACAATGCTGATGGACCATAAACTCTTTCATTTTTAAACAGGCTATTCCTAATTTTAACTTGGTAAAGAACATCTTCAAGGCATTAAGTCTTCAGAGCAATACCTTGGTTAAAAACACACTTACCATTCTCTTTTTCTGATAAAACTCTTGAAGTCCGACACCTGTTTGAATGTGCTGCTGGAACGATTGTCCTTCCTACTTTCATTTTTAATAGACTTAAAAAGGCCTTGAAATTCTTATTGAAGTTTTTCAATCACTAAATCTTTGTGTTTATATTGCCAGAATAAGGGGAGAGTGTAGAAAATAAATTCATGACTCTGTCTGACCAGTTTATTCTGTGAAATTAAAGAAGGTATCAAATGAAAGTAACTAAAAGCTACTTAGTCTGGATTCGAGGCAATTCAGAAGATTTCCTTAGTTTCACTATTAGATTCTTGATTGTTTAACTTGGACCAAGGTGGTTCACTGAGTATTTCCTCAATTTTAGTGCATGGCATACTACATGTATATTATCAATCCATTATTTAAGTCATGTATATCTTAGGTAGAGTGGGTGTTAAGAAGAGAAAAGAATTGGATACCAATAGATATTTATAGCGACTTTGGTACATTTTACATTTAATAAGAAGCGGTTAACACTTTATCAACTTAAACAAACTGTCCCTATTTCAAAACATTATTCAAACACCCCAAGAGGCGCTGAGGACTCTGCAGACACACTCCATTTTAAGTCATGGTCTTACAACACTTTTCGGTTGATTGGATACGCAGGCGGCAGGGGCACAGTTAAATTGTTTTTAATTGTTCACCGACCTGATGTAATTTTTCCTGCCTATAAACAGGTCTATACTTTACTAGACTCTTTTCCAGTTTCACTGGCATGTTAAACTGAGTTTGAGTGATTTTATAACAGGCTTTTGGACGCTGTCTTTCGTCTTCGTTCATGCCCTCGTAGATTAAAATTGAATCTCCCGAGACTCGCACAAACTCACAGACAGAGTAGCATTGAGTAGTAAAAATACTCTTGATCTAGAAAAACTATCGTCACTCTTGTGGGTGGATGTGATTCCAATTATAACAATTTAACGCAATAAAAAATATTGGTACTCATTAATTCTTCATTTTCATCAAAATTAATTATTTTTTTACCCAATTTTTTAAAATTAAAATATCGATCCAACCACCTTGCCCTCTAATCTATATCGAATTATGGCCGCACTGTAAACAGAGACGGGACCGCAGTGGGTAAGGAGTACCAAAATATCATAAATCTAGAAAGAGGTGGATTTTTAATGTAATAGAGCGGTTGAACTGTCGGTCGGCATGGTAAAAATAAAAACGAGAGTTTGGTGTCTTTTTAATGCTCTTTTTTCCCTTAGCGTTACCGTGTGTTTCAACTCCAGATTACAGAAGAAATTAAACAACTAGATTTCGAGATCTAAATCTAAGTCTAGATCTAGATCTAACCCTAGATTCAAAAGATAAACAGAGATAGTGATGATAGCCTTTCAAGTTAGGTAACTCTCGTTGTTGTGTTTCTTTTTTTCTTTTTTTTCCTCCCTCGGTGCACTCAGCGCATAATTATTCCTGGCAACAACAAAAAATCACCCAGAGGATAGGGCGCTATGCGCAGCTAGTTGGGAAAACGGGCGCTTGATCAATAGATTTTACAATATGTATTAATAACTTATTAAATTTTGTACTGGTGCGATGCGCTGCCTGGAACACGGAGTGGTAAGGAGCACGTATGCGGTGTTTGCAGTAAAACCTAGTAACTGACGTTGGAAGTTACAATACTTTTATTCAATTCATAATAATATACACAATTTTGTATCAACATATAAAAATTGCTAACAACATGGTAGTCCTAAAGAAAGCAAAGTATGTGTGTGTGTGTGTGTGTGTGTGTTGTTTGTTTTGTTTTTTTTTTGGGGGGGGGGGGGCAGAGAGAGAGAGAGAGAGAGAGAGAGAGAGAGAGAGAGAGAGAGTAAAGGGATGGGAGGGAGGGAAAAAAAACACCCATAGCAGAATTTGGACAGGGGTCGTAAGTACAACATTGCTGTAGCTTACGACTCGTCGCAAGCCTTCTTATTCACACTTAGGCCAACGGCCCTATGTCTATATTTTGCCTAGAGACACTCTCGAGTAGTCTTGTTATGTAGGCCTATATGCAGCAACGCGAAAAAAAAAACACCAATGCACCTATCCGTCCTTTGTTTATACGTAATGCCGACCAAATTGCCCTGCACTTGTTTATCTCAGTAAAATCCCAATTTCCCCACATATAGAGAACCTACATTATACATGTACAACCATGTAGGCAAATCGGTAGGCAAAATGACAACCTTTGAAAAAAATGGAAATAAATGGAAACAACAATACCATTTTTGGTAATCTGTTTAAAGAGACGTGTAGCCAACATCAACAACAACAATAATGTATTCTCTCTTTAAAATATTAGATATAAGGTTCAGGGCGTCTACTTTCCCGCCTTTTATATGGACTTGGAATGAGGATCTTGTTTGTAAAGGAAAACTTGTATGTGTACTTATTCAATCATTTTCAAAAGCTTCTTTTGAATGAGAATGAAAGAAGCTTCGATTTGATATATTAATAAACACTGCACCTTTAATGGTTGATTTATTATGATTTTTTTTTATTTCCCGCAAATTATGAAAATCGTGTTATCTTGCTTTTTTTAAAGGCAATTTTTATCTGACACACCAACTCTGCAGCCAGATAAGTTTCTTTTCCTAATACCATACGCCCCTCCGCATACTTCTTTTTCAGAGTAAAAATTATCAATGAGTTATGATTATTATTAATCCTTTTTGCTGAGTCAGCAAAAATGACATACCGATTTTGCGTATGGTTTTGGACGGAATTAAAAGTTTTCCTATTTTTTGGCATGCCACATTTCTTTGAATTTTGTAGATTTTGCTTTGTAATTGGTGATGGTGCGGGTGTGTTCGACTGGATATATACAATTATTGCTGGTTTTCACTTATAGGCCTACTTTTATAAGTTAGGGCCTATAGGGCTCTGAACCTGCCCAAAATGTTTGTTACGGGGCCTAATATCGACCGTTTTCAGGTCTTATAAACCTTTGAAAACCTATCTTGTTATGTTTGGTTTCCTGTGTTGTTAAATAGAAAACAAACACAACTTAATTCTGAATAAAAAATAAAAAAAATCACTTGTGGTACTTGTGTTATAGTCCATCCTTCCTTTATGTTCGGTTCTTTAAATTTAAAGGACGCTTCAAACTAAGGCTTACTCCACACGAGGCCTGACCACTCGTGCGTTCCACTACATACGGAATGGTAGAGAATTTGGCTCCAAATCTCGGGAGGTACGAGGTTTTTGAGCACACGATCGGACAAATTGATTTCGTCGCCTGGGTTAGGTGGGTGAGTGATCGTAACACTGATAGTGTAGCTGACAGGGGTCCTGGTACATGCATCCCCACTTTTTTTTAGTTGCAACACGTTAAGGTGCCATATGTTGGTCAAAAGACCCTTCGTCGTATAGAACGGAAAACTAGGAAGAGTTAAGCAGAGAATTACTAATGGATTGAACTCAAGGGAGAGGGGGAAGGAGGGTCGTTAGCGCAAGTGGTAGATTTATTTGTCAAACTGCGTCTCCTATTGTCAGCATGTCAATCTCAACTCGCTGTTCGTAAAGAGTAGAATCCTCTTTGGAAACCTAAGACAAAGTTCCACTAACTAACACTAGTAACAGAGCTTTTCTTTTTCAAAGAACAGCCAATGGGTCCAGCGCATGCAGGTGAGCGCACTTCTAGTGCCCTAGTAACATTTCTCTCACGCAAGAAAGTGTTGTTCTCCTCTTAACCAGCGGTAGCCTAGGGGTAGAACATCGGCTTTCGACGCAGGAGGTTCGTGGTTCGAGCCCTGGCGATTTCGCCCAATACTGGTCAGGTCTGTGTCAGTTGAATCAATTACTGTGACCGGCTGAGACGGGAGTAGTGGTATCCCCATTCTGTCTTGTGTGTGGCAGACAATAAAATTGTCAGACGTCAGTCTTGGGACCCGTCTACAATACAGCTTATATAGTGCTGATGTTGGACGTTAAAACCAACTCAAACTCGAACCTCTTAAGTAAAAAATAGTTGATGGGTGTTAAAGTTGATTTTAAAATTTAATCCATATTTCTCTTAACTTAGTCAAACAGCCTGAGCACACACTTTCCTTTCGGAAAACTAGGGAGAGTTAAGCAGAGAATTACTAATAATGGATTGAACTCAAGGGAGAGGGGGAAGGAGGGTCGTTAGCGCAAGTGGTAGATTTATTTGTCAAACTGCGTCTCCTATTGTCAAGATGTCAATCTCGACTCGCTGTTCATAGAGAATCCTCTTCGGAAACCTAAGACTAACTAAGAGAGCATTTCTTCTTCAGAGAACAGCCAATGGATCCAGCGCATGCAGGCGAGCTCACTTTAAGTTATAGTGCCCTTGTAACATTTCCCTCACGCAAGTAAATGTTGTTCTCCTCTTAACCCGCTGTAGCCTAGGGGTAAAACATCGGCTTTCGACGCAGGAGGCTCGTGGTTCGAGCCCTGGCGATTTTGCCCGATACTGGTCGGATCTGTGTCAGTTTAATGTGATCGGCTGAGACGGGAGTCGTGGTATCCCCACCCTGTCTTGTTTGTGGCATCAATTGGGAAACAAACGCCCCTCCCCCTTCCCAAATAAAAACACAAAGCGGTGACAATGCACATATACAATGTGTCTCTGTCTGTTACCACCATACAGGCATTTCACTCTACCCACCATGTGCCACTAGATTATTTGACAGGTTTGCCTCTGCTGTATCAGTATCACCCACCTCAATCTTTTACTTACACGAAAATAAGAACTAAGAGGGATATCATCTAAGCGATAAAATGTAGAAAGAAGGTGTGGATGCAATTTAATCATGGACTTTGCTCTTTCGTCTTCTATCAATGCTGCCTGTCCTTGTAGTGAAACGCCATCCACTAAAACAATAACTTGAATGAGTAGTATTGAGTAATGTGAAATTTTATACATTTACAATACTACAAAAGATTTTCAATAATTGCAAAATCCTCAGTTGAAAAGAAGATTAGCCATTTCATGAGGCAATCTAATTTTGAAGACTCCTCAGCCCTCTGTATGCTCTGTCTATACAAGACATTCACAAATCAAAAATATATCACTGATTTATTATCCCCAAGGTAGGTCCAAACGATCTTAAGAAATTAAAAATTGTTACATTCCGGGCATTGGAACATGAGGGATGGTCTGCTGTAACTACATGTATTTGAGGCACTTGTGTTAGCAACAAATCCATTTAAAGTTAAAAGTTACAAAATTGCAAATTTCTTAGGACATTTCTAGGATCAAGTAGAAACACAGATTAAAGAATGTGTATCTACAAAAACTGTTTAAAATTAAAAGAACAAAGATAACAAAATACCAAATTCAAATACATAAGCAGCAAAATTTATTATAGATACTTTAATACACATGTAATTGTAACCTTTCAAACTTTCACATATCAGCATCGTACAGTAGTCTTTGATAAAGAAAGTATATTCCACAGTTCATACTGTTACTAGTTTCAGACTGAACAAGATCAGATCTTTTCTGGCTTTTTTTTTTACAATGTATCTCATTTTGCCACTTAACATCTTCTAACATTCTCAATAAGTAAAATAACAGAACTAGGGTTATAATTTGCTTCTACATAGTTAAGCAATGGGCCATTTCCATTGGTTTTTAGGGGCCTCTGCGACTAAGGTCTCCCATGGTTTCCACTCAAGCATTTTCCTGGAGAGTGACAGTTCCCTTTCAGCCTGTGGATAAAGACAGGGTTATAATTACATAAAAGAGACAGGTTTATGATCTCACAAAGAATCAATCAAGACAAGATTAAGGTTTCTTTCAATCTAATAGCAGTAGGTCCTGCAGGTACCGACGGAAAACCACTACATGCATTTTGAAATATTAGTCTCCCTGGGTTCTCTATAAGGTGTTTGAGGCATGCATGATTTTAGAGGCAAATGCTCTAATCCCACAAAGCACAATTTTTCAACCATTTTTATTTAAAGTTCAACTTCTAACCACTGCAAATAAACTTCAAACTCTACCTCTAACCAATTTCGACATTCAATTAATCCAGTGGTATGCCTCTGCTAAATATAACTAGGACTGAGTAGGATGTGATAGTATAAGATTGAATTAAACAAGTCCTAGATTTAAATATAGTTTAACAAGTGTATTCTAGGAGATGGCCTAATTTGCATAATTCCAACAATTATAATTTATTATTTCACAATTTTTAGTCTAATTATCTTGAGCTCAGGGTTCTAAGGTACAATATCATGCAACAACTTGAGCTCAGTAACTTGTTGAGTAGAAATAGATACATGTATATGCTTTAGATGGACCTGCTATCTGTTATCTCACTTTATGAAACAGCTTTGCACACATTTCCGAGTCACTCTGGTTTACTCTCAAACCAAAGGCTCAAACTACACCTCGCCCAGTGACTTGAGCTTGTGACCTTCCATGTGCACATTGTGCAGACCTCAAAAGCAAGCTTTTAATACCATAGTCAAGAGATAAATCTAGATGTGCATTACTTACTTACTTACTGCCCTTTTTGCCGTTGGCAATGTGCATGTGAGTTATTAATTTTCTTTTTAATGTGTAAGAAATAATTGATTTAAATTTTCTAAAAATTTAAATCCCCACTAGAAGCAACAAAAAATAAAATAATAAATAAAAACAATGTGTCACATATTTTCAAAACACATTGTCTCTTCATAAATTTACATATTACACAATTGCGTACTTGTCTGAAGTAAGGTGTTTAATCACCCGTCTAAAAATGATTATTTGTATCTAAAAAGTCTTACCTGTTTAATGACCTCTTCAATTTGACCGCAGTTAATTCGTTTTTCTAACGCTGCCACATTTGCTTCCTGCATTTGGAGAAATAAAGTAAACAAAATATGACTAAGCACCGAGCTGGAAAAAAAATGATAACCTTAAAAAAAAAAAGGTATTATTAGAATAAAAGAAACACAAATAAACACTGGCCTGGATCAAAATCGGACACAATGTATGCAAATGTTCCAGTAATTCAAGATGATAAAATGACATTTTAAAATAATTTTAAAGTCTTGAAAGTTTACCAACTCCTAAGCCCATACACATTTTATTAAAATATGCAGACTAACGAGTTTTGTGAACACATTTATAACACAGCCTACAGATCTTTTCAAGGGTTAGCTGCTCTGTAAAACCTGTTTCGTGTAAAGATTCAAACCATGAACCTATTACGTACATACAATTTATGAAAAAAATTATCTAACTAGAGACTTGACTCCTCTAACAATTCTTATCTGGCACCCATTATGAGCATTGAGAAGAATATTTATACAAACAGATTGTGTGCCACTAAGGGTACATTGCAAATTAAATAAGGTTCATGGGTGCACAAGTTGTACAACAGTTCTGTTCTCAAAAATAGAAAGATTTAGTGCAGAAAATAATCTTGGATTTAATTAATATCATGGAGGTACATGTATATAAAAGTACACTTTCTTTTTACAAACCCTGTTATAATGGTATCTGTCATTGAGAGCCAAAGATAAACAGTTAACTAAAGTAAGCATTACAAATCTATGAAAAAACACTGATCTGTAAATTGAACACTACATTAATGGATTTATGCCTCAGTAATCGAGCTTTAATCTAGAGTCGAAAATCTAGATCTAGATGATGGGGCTGACCTTTTTCTCTAAAAAAAAAAAAACGTAAACAAAATCATGTGATAATTGAAATTTTTTTTTTAAACAAAAAATTTTTTTTTTTTTTGTAAACAATCTGCTAATTGGGCTAGAGCACAGACCTATTTTATTATGACTTTCTGCACGAGCCCGCTTACAAGCATCAGGTGACTTTTGTGAGAAAGAGATCAGACCCATTATGATATCAGATGATCTATATTGTGACTCATTTAATGCCTGTCAGCACTACATGACAAAGCCTTGAGAATGTCTTGAAAGTAAATTCCTCGTTATATTCTAAAAATAAACATTTTTTTTTTTACGTGAACGATATATAACTTTAAGTTCATTTATATCAAAAGTTATGAACCTGTGGCTGGAAATTAAACCGTTATCGATCATACATGTACTATTTTTAGCTCTCTGTAATATGACAAGGACCACCAGTAAGGTGTAGTTTGTCGCATTTTGGTGTAATAAATTACATCCAAACCGTAATATTAGCAGGTCTGTATTTAACTCAGCAACAAAGCATTCTAAGAGACTTACAGCTTGGACTGCTTGAAGGCGACCCTTGATTATCTCTGATGTATGTTTGCGGTAGCCAGCATCCGCAGGCATCTTTTCAAGTTGACCCAAAATGCGGTTGTATAGCACTTTCAATGTCTTTCATATAAAAGAAAAATAAATGAGAAAGTAAAAAAGTGAACATTTGAAAAAATCATGTTATTTCTTAAAATGAAATCTGAGGAGATTATTTCAATATTTAAAAGCCAGGTGTGTTCATTATTGTTTCAATTGGTGGAAAAGCATATTGAGTACTAAAAGCTTAAGATATATAAGTAATCACAATTTGGAAAAGCAATATGAGAACAAGCTTGAGATATAAGTAATCACAATGTTAAATTCAAAAAGTCTATATGAAATCTCTTGTAACCATAGACATAACGCAATTGAAACTTGGGCAGAAAATTCTTTCTTAACTATATATGTCATGTTTTTTGTTACAGAAAGGTTAACTTTGCTCACAGATAAAAACTAATCTCCTTTACTGCATACACAATCAGATGCAAATATAATGTAAGCTCATTGAACTCAAGTTGGATTTAATAGTTTCAAACTCAAACAGTCTCTGAAGAAATATATAAATTTATATCTAGGCTAGCAGTTGAAGCATTGTTGTGTGGACTTAGCCCACAAAACTGACAAGCGAGTTGTTGTTTTGTTTTTTCTTCAACATTAGCAATATAGGCTATATTGTCATATTGTGGTTGGGCCCCAAGATTTTTCTATGTCCTGCCATACATGAGACAATGTGGTGAGACCTGGACTTCTGTCTCAGCCGGTCAAATTATAGTGCCAGTTGGTTATACCCTGTAGGACGATTTGCGCTCTAGATGTATCTAAGTGGCCTACAAAAAAGAAGAATGTACTGTGTCAGTGTGAATTACCTGATGAGGGTGTCGTGCAACAGCTAGGCCTGTCAGACCAGTTGTCTGTGAAGAAAATTAGATTAAAAAATTACATATATTACATGAGAGAAAAATAAGGACAAGTGCTTGTAAAGAAATTGATAAAATAAGTTTCATTGAATTTAAAAAAGAAAACAGTTGTGAAAAGTCTTTGTAAGTGCACTAGAGCATAAAAATGTATAAATGTACATAACCTTTCTTTTCAACTACATTTTTTAAAAACATTTATTAATTAGATTTAGAGTTTTTAAACTTTTAGTACAATTTTTATGCTGTTTTTGGCAGACTGGCTTCAAACTCAGCATGATGTCAGTTGGGTATACCCTACATTCACATTTACTCATTGATTATCCTCTCTCAAGCCCTCTATGCACCAGTCTACCCTACTGATTGATTTGATACATCTTGATGATCTTCTTATTTTAAAGACAAATGGTAAACTCAGCCTAGATAGTTCTAGAGACCTTTAATCATGCCCAGAACTAATCATCAGCAGTTGAGTAGGCCTACATGTTCAATTCTCATCTGGTAGCATCTTATTTGGAGTAAAACAAAATTAGTCAGGAAACCTACGAGTCATCAAATTTACAATTTTTAAATATTTTTATTGACTAACTAGCTCAAATCAATTACCACTTTGTGAATACCAGCCATCTTTTCTCAATTTGCAGTAGGACTTGGATTCTTTTTTGGAAAGTCTATACAATCGTTTTCTGTAGATTTCCAGATAAACTTTCCTTGAGGGTTTAGGTCTAGATTTCTAGAATGAGTGGCTTATCTAGATTAAGATCTCTAGATAATTCTATTAGATTTCTAGATCTAGATTTAGACTAATGTCAACAAAACAATCAAAATACTGGAAGTGAAAGACAAAGTCTAAACAGTGAATTCTAAAACAATGGAAAGGTCAACTGAAAACTAAACAAAACAACAGTCCGCTGCAGTTATTTTTCGTTTCTAGTTTCGATTTTGCCACAGCACAGATTTCTATGAATAGCACTAGATAGCACAGTGGCGTCACAGCACGGCGGAATTTGAACGTAAATGGGGAGAGGAAAAGGGGGACATAAAGCCTAGCTGCGCATCACGCATACTATAGAAGTACCATGCAAAGAGATTCCCCTAGTAATAGTAACAATGGTACATCATAGTGCGAATGTAGTCATTTTCAAGTGAACGAAGAAGAAGAAGAAGAAAAATAGTGCGAAAATCACAATGTGTTATGGGAGGAGCCATATCAGACACAAGGCATAAAATACGACGTGGCGCGGTAGTAGTAGTAGTAGTAGTAGTAGTAGTAGTAGTAGTAGTAGTAGTAGTAGTAGTAGTAGTAGTAGTAGTAGTGGTGGTAGTAGTAGTAGTAGTAGTCCCTGTCCTGCGTACGTGATGCAGGCTAATCGAACGGATATTTGATAAGCTAATCGATATATTGATTGGAGTGATTTTGATCTCTTCTTTCTGCTGATTCTGGTGCCTATATACACGTTTTTTTTCAATGCCCACGAGACGCCCATTAAAAACACCTTTCTTAAATTCTCATTGTGTCTATAATACGATTGTTTTTGCATGTGTATACACAGCTTTGCGACTATTTAGAAACCAACAAAGTAAGTCAGTTGTCAATTACGGGGTTTTCATACAACGCCGCTTTAATTGTCATGGGCAAATTGCAATAGCACAGATATTATCCTGTGTCATACTCATAGCTCATATTGATATTGATGCGCCAGTTTCTTGCTGCTGATAGTTTAAATGTCTTCAGTGGAAAACAAAAAGCTGAAACTAACCAATCATCTATGTTCGTGTAAAGCTGGAGGTTGAGAGTTTCTTCATGGGTGCTTAACTCACGAAAAACGAAAATGTCAGTAAGCGGGTTTTGCATTTCACACCAGTTAATTTTTTGCCCTTATTTTGTAAAGTTTGCTCATGATGGTGGTGTTCAAGTTTCGATATAGACAATTCAGAAAAACAGTAGGCTTACACTGATTTTTTTTTAAATCAATCTTTTTGGCAACATTAAAAATAATGAGCGGTCCATCACCATAGGAATAGAATGCTAGGGGAACATTTTTAGCATGCGGGGGAAGGGGCACAGCTGCACATGTTGTGGATTTTTTGGTCATCTGCATTTCGAAATGCAGAGACGAAGAGGCTTCGCAGGATTCTCTTTGTCTAGTATTGAATAAAGAGAACTGTGCCATCTTCCTAACCCAAACAGAAACATAAATGAAAACACCACTTCTAAACCCACAAATCAAACTAATGAAAATGTTTCAAAACAAACGACAGAGAAAAAGCAGCATTTGAACTCACGAAAGATGGATGCCTAGGAGCCTAATAACTGTGTAACAAAAAACAAAACGTGTGGCAACATGAGAGAAAAAAAAACAGACTTAAACCCCATTCTCTTCTCCACCAGGCAAAAGAACAATGAGAAAAGTGCCATCTTCCTTAAACAAGATCCCAAACAGAAAGACAGATTAAAACACCACATCTAAACCCACAAATCAAACGTAAAACTGGTAAATGAAAATGTTGTAAAACAAACAACTTTTTATTATTATAGGCTAAAGAGCAACTGTGAATATGATTGACATCTACCATGAGGAATGGATCCATACTCATACAGATGGTTCTCTGCTTTTAAAGCTATTGTAAATGCTGGATACAGAGCCCCGATATATAAATATATATAAATTAACTTTTCCAGAGAAACTTGTCACTGTCAACACAAACAGTCTTTTGTCCAGATTCAAAATCAGCCCTACAATTGTGGAAGCTTAAAAAAATCTCTCCAGAAACAAATGCCATGCTTCTCAAAATTAAATTTATTCACGATAAATATCTCATCACTCTTGTGTTTCTGTGGATCTCAAGCCACATTAATTTACCAAGAAATGGAACTGCAAGACATAATATTATTATTGAATGTTGTTTCTTTTAACTATGGTAGACAACCTGAGTCTTACATTGTTTTGTGTCTTTTTATAAGGGAAAATTTTAAATGCCACTCAGTAGCCTACAGTTAAAATTATTTCTGAGCTCTTTTATTTTGATCACAGATAACGGAAAGCAGAAATTCTGCTCATTTTATAAAAGTGTACATGAACAGTTTATTATTAAATCATTTGATCTATACAGGAAAATTTACTACAGAGCATCCAGTGGGTAGTATGCTTCGCGATGTCGTAATTTTTGCCCAAAGTACTGAACAAATTTCCCTTGAGGATCAATTAAGTTTATCCATAGATATAATAAATAGCTAATTATATATCTATGAGTTTATCCTATCTCATCACAAACCTAGTACAAACTCTAGAGTTTTTAAGTATCTCATCACAAACCTGACTAGTAAAAACTCTAGAGTTTTTAAGACAACTCTTTGGTTTAGTATTGCAAGAGAGAGAGAGAGAGAGAGAGAGAGAGAGAGAGAGAGAGAGAGAGAGAGAGAGCTGCTGGCTTTTGCAGTTTTACTTCCGGCTTTCGTCAGAGTAAGACTGCAGTTGAAGTCATTAAGTGTTGATCATTTAAGAGTACTGCTTATAATACTATTTCTAGAACTCCATTTTATTAGGCTTAGGGATAATATTTCTAGCTCTAGATTTTAAATTTATTTCCTATCAAGTCTACAGCTTCGTTTAGCATACTATGAAAGTAATCCTATTAGTATCACGCAGTGCTACTGCTAGATCTAGATAATTATTATATATATACCTTGATCTAATATCTAGATCTAGAGTCTAGAATAGGTAGAAAGTTGGAAATTGAAAAAGTGACTTTCTTAAAATTGGGACTCCTTGAGTTTTGTGGTCCCTAACCTGTGGCGATCAGATGGGTGGATGGGCGGAATTCGATTAGTAACATTGAATGAGATACCATTTCTGCCAGATGTACTTTCTATCTTTTTGTTATTTTAAAAGAAAAAAAAAATTAAATGAAATTATAGATCTACCTGCCAGCTGTACTCCCTGTTTTTTTTTCTTCTAATCTAATAGATTACAATTGAATAAAACACCAGCCAGCTGTATTCCCTGTAATTTTTCAAATTATTCTTTTATTGTATTGGCATGATTTGTTGGATTCAAAATGACAGAACTATTTTATTGTATTCCATTGTTTATTTGAACATGGGTACAAACTACAATGTGTGGGGGCAAGGAAGGGTGAATGGTGGTGGGGATAAACATACACAATCACCTAACATTGATATATTTAAAAGCAATTGAAACTCTATCTCTGTCTCTCACACTCGCTTGCCCACCCTCCCATTTGATCACCCACAGGTTAGGGACCACAAAAGTCACGTCTGCAGTGCTTTTAAATTCTCATAACAGCTTAGAGTAACTTAGAAGAATCTTGAAAAAAATCTAGATTCAAGATCTATATTGATTCTTCAGTCTAAATTTTAGAACTGAGGAGATAACTTTACTTATTCGAGTTGACGGTCCGTCCAAATAATTTTGCATGGATGTAGTTTTCTGCGGATCCGCGAAAATCCTGGTTGTTGTTTTTTTTTCGTTTTACAATAAAGGCGGAATTTCTTCCTTTCCTTGGAATTTTCCGCCTTTACACGCTTTCTCCTACTTTCCTCCCTTGTAACAATTATAATCGGTTTTGTAATCCGCGGAAATGTGTAATTTAATTGTGCGAACATACCAACTCATTCATCCATCCCAGCCAATCACAGACAATATAATTATGCAACTATCCATTTTCAGTGGCTTTTCATTTCTCGAGGCACACAGGATGTAAGCCAACAGATTACAGCTTGTGATGCCAGGCCGCTAACCTGTGCATTGTGACGCTGGGGCAAAATTTGATCTGTCACATTCTGTGTTGGTCTGATTAGGGCGTCCACCATTTTTTTCCGGCTCTCGATTCAAACCTTAACACATTCTCTACAATACCTCTATTTAAGTATGTATACCCAAATTTTAAGTCTTAGAAAGTTATAATAGGATCACATTAAAAATGATTTATGAAATTTAAGATTTTGAAATATTTGAAAATGTGGCCATGCGCATAACTACTGGGCATGCTTTGACTCAGATAGCTGACCACCGCCTTTGATCCTGGTATCACATGCTTGGGCCGGCAACTGTGTTTGCCAGGGTGTGCATACCAGGACAAACTACTTTGTCATCTGTGAATGGCGACCCACACTTGGCCTAGTTTGGTGTGCTTGAGCCCTTATAAATAATTCCACGAGTCCTTGAATATCCCCTCGGTTCGGCTGGGTGAACACTCGGCTCGTCGTTGTATTGTAGATCTATTTTAAATAAACACTGAGTCATACTGTTGTCATACCGATAGCCGTCAGTATCGAGCATATACAACATGGCATATTATGGCATAGTCTTCTTTTTGATGTGACGATCGTTTTATGGCATATTATGGCATAGTCTTCTTTTTGATGTGACGATCGTTTTTACCCCCCACCATTCTAGGGTTAGCGAAGCTGATCTCACACTTTTTACAATTTACCGTGGCAAATGCAATAAATAGTCAGGAAAAATAAGCTGAAACTAGAAATCTAGTGAAAGCAGACGTCCATTTGGCTAACCGAGATTCTTGTTTTTAGGCCTATTCCATGATTCTTTTTCTGGAGTCTAGATTAGATTAGATAGGCTCCAACCGATTTTCGATCGCGTTACGATCAGTCAATTTTACACACTGTCTAGGTCGAAAGCTAGAAATCTAGATCTAAACTTATAAATTACTATTCTCTCACTTTTAGGCGAGAATTTTTTTACCAAGTGTCGCAACAGAGAAAACATTTAGAACTCCATGAAAAAATCTGATATTATGAAAGAAAAAAATGGATAAGGAGGTTATTATAAAAGTGATAAATTTTGCATTCTGAATACTAAAGTACAAGATGATAATATTAAAAAGAAATTAAAAGTTAACTATCTTACTCTTTTTATTCCTTCTTAGATGTCAAAACCCTCCCTGTCATGTGTAAGGCCTACGTTTGAGTATTTCACTCAAGAAAATACCTGTGAATAGCTATGTCATCAAAGGCAGCCAACGATAAGAAATTAAAGCAGATCAAACCATCTGTGGATTTACTGGCAGCTAGCTACAACCATGTGAGGTTCCTAGAGGATTGTGATCAGCTGCCAGCTTTGAGAGATGAAGGCATCTTGCGGCAAGCCTTGTACAGGTCTGCACTTAAATATTCCTTTTCTTTTTTACACATAGAACAAGATTAGACACAAATTTACTATTGCGATTAAATCCAATAAATTATTTTTTTATTTTTTGCATGCAACTTTTTGGAAAGCTAAGTACTACATAAATGTTTTATTGGACAGAAAGCTACTGAAACAGTATATTTATAAGTTAAAGAATGTAATTAATAAGAAGCAAAGAAGATATTATTTGTAAATATATTTTAAATGAAATTTTACATTAATTCTGCTAGCATGAAAAGAGTGATAATGATTTTCAGAAAGATTTGGTGTTATTTTTTTCCTTTTGAGGTTAGACTGATCTTAATCTGTATTTGGTTGGGTTTATATATGAATAAAAATGATTGCAAATAATAGAAAAGATCAACTCATCATGATGAAATTTGGCCATGATCATGTCAAAACAACATAATTCGAGTTTACAAGGAATATTGTTACTAATAGTATTAATGTAAATAAGTCTTGTTCCTGTTTTGCATTTTTACATAATTACGTGGGATTTTATTTTAAAACAGATGAAATTTGTATTACTGCAAGGGGTATTGTCACTTCTAAGTTATAAATAACTATAAAACTGGATATCAGAATTAATTGTTTTTTTGCAAGAGGTTAGACTATTATAAGGTAATTTTTGCACTTTATTTAACATCCAGGCGATGTAGCTTTTCTGATTTTTTATTGTGATATATAGATGGAAACACTTAAATTGTTGATTTAATTTTACTTTCTAAAATCTTTCCAAAGATTTTGAGAAATTCACATAAACCTACATTATGTTTGCTGCCAGGTACGAAAGATTTTTCCTGCCTCTGGCTGCCAGTCATAAGGATAAAATATTAGAAGCACCCACTGATGTCGCCTGGGTGTGGCATTGTCACATGTTATGTCCAGCCTCCTACTGCGCTGATTGTGAAAGGGTAAGTGTTCTTTAATTGCTGATAGCATTTAAATATAATACACCACAGACTCGACAATCTAGCTATTTTATTTTCAATAATTCGGCAGTCTATGCAAGGGTTATTGAAGCAATAATTCATGTGTGGCTGAGTGCTTCGATTACATTGATTCCATCTACATTACATTATTGTACATACATGGTACTGAGCCAACCACAACCGCCACTATTCTACCTGCAACTTTCTCTCTGCCTCTCTGAATCTTTCTCACAGACACACCTCAGGTTTTAAGTTCTGGTGGTTTTGTGGCTTTTATCTTATATTGTGCTTAACATTCGCCTGACTTGCTGCCATTCCTTTCCTTTCCTGCTCATAGTTTTTCATTCTTTGATTCAGCCTTTCACTAAATTGTTTAGGTATTTCCTAAGAATTACTAGTTTCCAGTTTTGACTAAAATAAAACAAAAAAACTGAAACCATTTCTAATATGATCAATTTCTCTTCCCTGTCTATATGAACAGCTATTAAACGGTTTTGTGGTGGACCATACACTTCTCAGAAATGAGAAAGCAAAGAAAAAAAGCCTTCTAGAGACAAAAGAACTGTGGCAGAAAGAGTATCCAGATCACCCCTTCGATGTGGCTTTAGACCCCTCTCAAGTCATATCAGCATATAGAGATGGAGAGACTTCTTTTTCTTATGACATTCTTGCTGCTGCCGAGAGGCAGAAAGAGTTTGGATATCAGGTAATTGCTGTATGAGGAAAAAGTGCCTTGTAAATGTTTGAGACTTATGAAGCATTGTATAACTATGATTTATATAAATAGATCTTTAAATTGTGCTTCAGCTGTCACTATAAAGTCACTTTTGAGAAATGGTTCTTGCCTCACATCTCTTATGTTTGAAACATGTACAGAGACATTGTTTTCGGAAATGTATTTTTTCCTAGACCAATCTTTATTAAATTTTTAATTATTTTTATACAAAGCACATTGAGTCTTAGACCGCCCGCAGGGTGAATCTTGAACTTATCGATGCTTTAAAGTGCTTGAAATCCGCGCCAATCAGCTTTAGGTGAAACCCACAGAGTAGACACCTAGACCCTGATCCTGACCCATCCACAGTCTGTCTACAGTATAGCATTTCCGTTACAATGCAACTTGTGTTTTTTGTCCCAGAGGCTATTGGTTTATCAACGTCCATTTAAAAAAAAACAAAAAAACTAAGTAGATCTTGATCTAACTGAAAAAAATTACTGCACTAGTTCAGTAGGAAACTCCGATACAAATCTGCGAGATTAATTCAACATGTGGATCTACACCAGTGCGTGGGCCTAGCGTGTAGACAACACTGTAATGAACATGATTGTGTAACCATGTGAAAGTACAATACAAATACATGCAGTAAAAAAGAATTTAAGAGATAATTGAAAATTAAATGCTCGCAAGACAATATTTTTTAAAATTTAGTTCAAAATTATTATATGTCAGCGATGCCCCCTTAATTTGATGACGCTGATTTAAAAAATCTGATCAGTCTTGTTCTTAGTGAAGCCTACGCTCCGCTATGTCCATTTTAAAAATTGCCCCAGTCCAGCCCTTGACGTCACACATCCTGCGACTGTGTTTGCGGTGAGTCTTCTCATGTTTTCAGCGTTAATAAGAATTGTCTTTTCCATTCTGATAAAGCCGATGCCAACTTACCAGCGGTCACAAGGAGCGGTGACTCTGTGGGGCTAGTTGATTTTTATAGGGGCATTATTATACCGATCAGCGCTCATAAGCTTTTAGCTTTCACCCTGTGGGCGACTGGAAATCATTGATCACTAGTGTTATGTACATTAGTGTTGCTGCTGTTGTTGTTATTGCAACGGTACATCTTAGATCCACAGAACTTGAACTCAAAGAACACCCTACATTCACAAATAAAAAAAATATGTTATTTCTCTTTCTATGTCTTAATAAATACATCCCCTTGCTTTTTGAAAGATTTTTTTTACAGAGATAACAGGTTTCTAAAGTCAAAGATAGGGCGCAGCTGAGAATTTATCCTGGATCTTTTGCTCTCAAGCTTAATCCTTTACCAACTAAGTTATCAGGTGCTAGTTTGAGTTTTTTTTTGTCTCATGTGTGATCTAATATAGTCCCTTATAATAGAGACAGTCTGTAAAAAAAGGTGGTAAGGTTTACTTCACCCGTTTTTTTTCAAAAAGGGAAAAAATGTTCTATTCGTAGTAGCGTGCACAGTTGCGATTTGAACCACATACCTCTTAAGTGCACTGAGCACTGCCAGATGGGGTGATTTCAAGACCTAAAATGTGGTCTTCTTGGAGACCCGATTTTTATTCAATTACACGTGGCCGTCACTATGAGTCCCACTAAGAATCTTCATATCTAAGCTGCTCTTCATAGGGTTCCATTTACCTACAGAAGTCATTTTATTAGTACATGCATGAAGCAATGCTCATTCATATGGATTTATAATGATTTGATTTAGCCTGCCTTATTATTAAGGAAGTGGCTATTTGTTCAGTAATCGAACAAATAGCCAATATGCTATTCCTCCGGTAGTTGGAAAAATAGCAGATTGGCTTGGTGATCCAACTATTGGTTGTGACAGCTGTCGCAGTTGGAGCCATATGAAGGTGGCACCAATTATTTTTAGTAGTAGCTGTATAACTATTGATTTTTATTTTTAGTATTATTATTATTATTATTATTATTATTATTATTATTATTATTATTATTCTCCCAACTGTAGATAGCTTGTTAAGAATCATTGTTATAATGAGTGTAGGAAAAAAAAAGCCCAAACAGCTGCGACAGTAGATACTATTTGCTCTGTCTTAATAGTGAAACTTATCTTGCCACAGAATTTTTTTTTACCTGCTTTTGACAATTGCTATATTATTTATTTTCAGGTCAGCCTCCCTCATTACCAGGACCGCACATTTCTTGAAGCTGCTATCATACGGTATCGCAAGTTTTTGCTACTGAAACTGCTTAGACCATCCATGTTCATTGTTCCATGCTATGACATGGATCTCATGTGGCACACACATCAACTGTTTCCAGTGGCTTACAAGCAGGATACTGAAAAGTTGTATGGCAAGATCTTTAATCATGATGACAGTGTCAACGATCGCAGTGAGGGCTCCAAACTCAATAATTCAGACAAACTGACCCGTGAGGTAAATATATGTAACTTGAGTTTGATCATAACTGAAATGTAATTCTTCGATAGTTTTATGCCACTAGCCTCCCTGTGGCAGTATTGTTTTTTATGTAGATGACATTTTATATTTACCTGCTGAAAAAATTCACTCCTTTTTGGCTTAAGTTTTTCTATCTTGATATTATTTGATCTTTTAAAAGTAAAAAGAGAGCACATTTATAGGTAAATTTTGATGAAAATGAGCTTTTGGTCTATTTTAGATCAAATACCTCTGTAATAAAAAAAAAGTTAAGATTAGAAATATCATTAATTCAGTACAAGGTTAATTTAATTGATGATAATAAATTATGGAAATTTTATGCAGCCTTTTTCATTTTTCTTTGATATATTTCGTCTCAGTCGATCACATTATACCAGCACCAAACAAACCAGTATGAACAACACAGCCTGATTTGTGCACAGAATCGATGATGTCTGATTAAAGCTGCACACTTTAAAAATCTAAATTACCTGATTTCTCTCTGTACCCATTTTATTTTTGACTGACACAGTATACAATTTAGAAACAAGAAAACGAAGCATATTAATTTTGTGCTTTTTGTTTGTTGCTTATGTCTTATCAGGCATGGAGAGAGGAATATGGTCAAAGCTTTTCTCAGTTTGGAGCCATGTATCGTGGTGCGAACCCTGCAGGAAAGCTAGCAAGGGTCCAGCCTGATGAAATTCTAGCTTTACGCACTCGCTCTGCCACTATAACATGTGTGAATCTTGAACTGGTAGCTTTTCCTCAAATCAACAACAACCTGAAGTTGAGAGTGTACACTTCCGCCAATGATAAAATTGTAAGTATGTTTGTATGGAATATTATTATATTTTGCTGACAGGTGTGGAAAACGGGAAAAGACTGACATTTTAAGGTAAACTAGAAAAGACAGAGCTGCCATCCTATAATTATGTTTGGTGTATTTTTGTACATTTTTCTCCTCAATACGTTTTTATACGCATAATACAACATTCCAGAAAACCCTGTGTAATTTTTTTGCGCTGAAGATTTATTATGTACTTATATGATTTTTCTATCAACCACGCAACCGAAACAAGAGAAGAATAAAGTAAGTTTCACGATTACAAGAAAATGTAAGAACAATTGAATTATTATATCCATACGAGATATTTCTCTTTGTTATTAAACTTGTCTTTGTGTTATTGAGATTGGGTTAGTGATGTCAACAATGACCATGATATCGATCTACCCCAACGCATGGCTCCGTATCATAGTATCTCTATGTCTTTACATCAAGTCCTCGACCATCGGCGTCATTCCAACCAGATAAAGCTTCTCATTGGCCTCGTCAGTTTTACAATTCTTTTGCGAATCACGCGGTCAAATTTAGTTTTTAAACAGCACTAATTTTTGTGTGTGTTTGTTTTTTTCAATTCTCCGTTTTATGGTTTTAGGTTATAAACATTTCTTATAAAATACCATATGGCAGGTACACTCCATAAGTTTTCTCTACCAAAATCTTACAAAAACATTTACATTGTGTATTTCATATAGTCAGATTGGAGAAGGGCCTACAATTGAAAGAAAAATCAATCTACTGTATTACGTTAGAGCAACTTCAGATTTTAGCCCTGTCTTTTGCGTTTCTCACGCAAACAGCCAGAAGTACACCTTTTCATGTGAAAATACACCTCATGAGACTGGGCAGTACACTTTCCACATGGACTAGGTAGGCAGCTCTGTTTATATATATAAAAAAATGTATCCTGTACCTGGTTTAGGCAAACCATTTTTTCTTGCACTTGCACTTGCACTTGTTTCCAAGTTGTTAATCAATATCATCTTCTGCAGATTGAATCTGTTGACACATTGAAGGGTCCCAATAAGTCGTGGCAGGGCAAGTCATTGTTCTCTACGATCTTCAAGACACGTTATGTCAACTGTCTCAAGTTCTCCTTGGAAGACAGCTCAGGTTGGGGATGCTTTAAGTCTAAAGCGACAGTGGCCAATGCAATGTGTGATCTTTTAATGCTCCTGGAGGAGCAACCCCTAGGAGGGCAGGCCACAAATCATCAACTTGTAGCAAAAGGAGGAGATGGCAACTTCCAGGTAGGTGCTATGATAACAAGTGAGTCTTAATAAAATCTAGTTGTTCCTTTTTTTTTTAACTTGATTTCACCTCTGATGTCATCAGATCTTGCAGCTTTGGTTGTTCTCTTTATTTCTTCTGTGAAATCAATCCACTCTTGTTTGTTTTGTGCAAATTGTGTATAGCTTGTTTTTATTACAAACTGAAAATTCATAAGTCTTTACTTCTTAAAGAATAATAGAGCTGAGAAAGTAAAGTGAAAATGGAAAAGTTTGGAACACGGATGAATGCACTGCTAAAATTAGAGCATAGTGTCGGATTAGATTAATGATATCATCGCAGTAAGCTTGATTTGAGATTTTTTACTTACTTAGCCCTAGCTCTGTGGGGTGCTGACTTTAGGGGTATAGCGCCTCCAACCTGAGCGCTGCTGGGCGCCGACATTAAGGAGCAGCTCTCCGAACACAGCTCAGCGGGGCGCCCAGTATTAGTGGGTGACTTGAGGCGACCTTGAGACTTCATCTTGTCACAGAACAATCTTGTCTTATTCACTTAGGACTCAATATTCCTGTACTAAGAATATCAACCAATGAAAATGTGCGACTTTCCCGCTTTTGTCTGCTTCATCAGTCTAATGAGAAAGCTTTGAAGTATGGTGAAGCGAACAGGCAGACCACTAGTTGTGAAGTCTGGTTTCGTGGTATGTTTGCCTATGACATGATTATTGTTCAATTTACTACTCAGTGGAGGGAATCTGTGGGTATTGATACTGCTACATTGTTTGAACGATGCATCTTTGAGCTATTTCATGATTTGAGAATACCACCCTTTATCTATAGCGGTTGAGATAAAGCGCTAAGAGAGCAGTGATGTAAGAAAATAAGTTGTGGCTCTGCTCAGTTCTGGGTGAAGGGGAGATGAAAACAATTTGTTTTGTGATCTCGCATCAGAAAAGAGTGTAAAGATTGGCTTGGCTACTCTCTCTGAACAATCAGCAAAAATGGATGTGGTAGCTCTTTTATCTGATATGGTCAATAGGCGCTAGGTGGGATGTATGACATCCTCTCTCTCCGATTTGACCAATCAGTGGTATGAGAGGTATGGCAGCTCTTCTATTTGATATGACCAATAAGCGCAAGGTAGGGTGTATGACATCTACTCTCTTTCTCTCTCTCTCTCTCTCTCTCTCTCTCTCTCTCTCTCTCTCTCTCTCTTTTTGATATGACCAATTGGATTCAGGATAAAAGGTATCTATTTTCTCTGACCGACTAATTGGTATTATGGTGTCTCTCTCTCTCTCTCTCTCTCTCACTCTCTCTCACTCTTTCTCTCTTTTTGATATGACCAATTGGATTCAGGATAAAAGGTATCTATTTTCTCTGACCCGACTAATTGGTATTATGGTGTATCATAAACTATAACTCGTTTATTGATCCCAGTACACATGTGACATTTACATGAACTCATCTAGTGTCTGATCCCAATAAACTTCCAATTTCTTCTTCTGTAAGGAAAGCAAACTTGCACGGTGCCATTAAGCCATATCATTCATATACACTAAATGCACATTAAGTAGCTTTTTTACTGTACGCAATAACTATTCAAACTCATACCGATATACAAATACTTTTTTCATTAGCACCATTATTAGGTTGTACGAAGTAGTATTCTATTTCAAAACAAAACACTGCACGGACTAAATAGTTTTTGAAATGAGGAATAAATGCAATTCTGAAACATGTGTTTATTACACACACATACACAAATAGATGACAAAGATAAGCCAGAAGATTGATCTTTTTTTTTTCTTTTTTCGTCTCTGCGGTGTTGTAAGTTCTTTTTGAATTATATATTAGTAGAATGTCCCATGTATTGGATACAAAATATTCCTTCAGCTATTCTTTTTTCACAGCTGATTTGTGATGTTAAGTCACAATTAGTTTGAAATGTATGTCAATGAAGTAATAAAATACATTTTTTTTTTGCTCCATGCAGATTTCCTTTACACTATCTCTAAGTCCCGTTAAGGAAGGTCCAGTGCTGCTCTCCCTCAAGGCTAGCCAATTTACTCGTGCAGTCATGCCAGAAAACCTTGAATCAATGTGGGGACCTATACCACTCCCTCGCCTTCCCCTTGGAACAGAGAACTGGTGTGAGGTTGCTTCTCACAGGTAACAATTATGGGGCCTATTTTCTCTTCTTTTTTTTTCTGAAGAGACCATAAATTTTAAGGATAATAGTCATAATTATTGCAGTAGTATCAACCCAAGAACTGAAACTTTGGGACGCAATGAGCTTTTATATGCTTGGGTTGTAAAACAAATTTAAAGGCAAAATGGTAGCTTACTTAAGTTGTTTTCAACTTGTTAAAAAGAATCTCTTTTTCTTTTATTGTTTGTTTTGTTTGTTATTTTGTTGTTTTTTGATCCTTTGTTCATATTTTTACTGAGGCAGTACAGGTTATTTAACTAGAGCATGTTTTATATGCTGATTGCGATGGTTTTCTGAAG
Source organism: Elysia chlorotica (assembly GCA_003991915.1). Lineage (NCBI taxonomy): Eukaryota > Metazoa > Mollusca > Gastropoda > Plakobranchidae > Elysia > Elysia chlorotica. The sequence goes on along the minus strand of RQTK01000111.1, from coordinate 239,075 downwards.
ATTTCACTCCAATTTTTGCAAAAGTTTTCATTCTCGCACCACAAGCTAAAAACAAAAATTTACTGCTATCCCAAACTAGGCCCATCTCGAACTCGTGCAAGGATCTGGTACAGGCTATGATTCTTATTTGGTTTTGGCACAGGTTGAGAGAGGACTGGTGGACTGGGTTTTTTTTTCAACTCCAAAAGGCCAGTTTTGAATTTGCTATCATGATCTTGAGATCAATAATCTCTCTCTCTCTTTCTCTGTCTGTCTCTCTCTCTCTCTCTCTCTCTCTCTCTCTCTCTCTCTCTCTCTCTCTCTCTCTCTCTCTCTCCTATATTTTTTAGGCCCTCTCTCTCTCTCTCTCTCTCTCTATATTTTTTAGGCCCTAATTAATTATTGCTCGTTCACAGACACTTAATATTTTTCTCATTTCAGTGTGTTAAATCACAGAGGAGAAGTCCAGTTCACATGCCGTCTGATTCATTGCTTACCTTTGCTGCAGTCAGCTGTCCATGTCTTTTATCGAGATAGAATGGTTTGTGTTGGACACCTGATTGGACAAGACACACTGCCTGTTCCAGCTCAAGTAAGTAAACGTTTTCATCATTTTTCATACTTTTTTTTTTTATTTATGTCGGGTTTAGAGCAGATTAATTGTTATTGAACCTCTTGTTATAATGTGGGTAAATTATTTGAGTAAACTTTGGGATCCAAATGGAGAGACAATTGGAAATTTTAAAAGCTCTTGTTGTGCCAACTATTCTGGTATTCAAGCTTGCCAGCTGATTTTCAAACCTTACTTAGGAACTTAAAAATAGAGTAAGCCAAGTGTTTGTAAACAACAAAAAAACAACAAAAAAAATTGTTTGCCTTCAAGTTTACATTCCTGATTATTCACCAATTTTGGATTTGTTATTTGTCAAAAAAGAGTCAACACCCTGAAAATATACTAGCAGCAGTTAGCCCTTTATTTGAAGAGTTTTTAGATAACAGCAGTTGCAGGAGGAGGGACCAAGGAAGGCAGGCAGAGAAAGTGTGCTTTGTGTGCATTAATAAAATCCAAACCTGTAGCTTTTTAAGTGGGAGTGCGCCGATAAGGACCATTTTTTTACATTGGAAAAAAAAATGTACGTTAAGTTACCATTAGAAAACCCATATCCGAATGAGACGAAAAAAAAATTTTTTTTACAAAATGTTCTTGTGTTGCTATGAGAACATCCACCATCTTGAATTTTTAAACTTTGTGAGATGTTTGCTAAAAACAGTGTTGTTACAAAATTTTTATATCTTCATCAGAACAAAAGTAATTGCAATTTGTTTAGTTATATATTGATTTTGCCCATTGCCAAAACAACAAAAAGGGGCATCACTCAAATACTTATCAATTTGTTAAACTTCCAGATTGTTTTGATGAAACTCATAAGAAGAAACAGTGGTGACAGTTTCAGAGTATTTGGTTAGAAAATCCAGGAGTAGATAGGACAAAAAAAATGAGAAAAAAGGTGTATTGAGAAAAATGCATTTTCCAACCCCCACAAAAAAATTTGAGAAAAAAATGCCCCATGGCTCTAAAATGCCTTTTTTTTTTAAATCATTGGTTTGATATTGTTTGTGTGGCTGAATATTGGCCCAAGCTATTGGCACTCCCCCACTTAATGTATTATCAATTTTTTTCTTATTGGCGCTCCCCCACTTAATGTACAATAGATTTTTTTTTTCTTATAGGACTGCTGGATGGAATTAAAAATATACTATTTGACCTTTTGAGGTGAAAACTATGATAAATTGGTCTTTACCTCTGTTTTGCCATTTCTTAGCTTAGACACAAAGATTCCTGTGTGTACTTGAATCCAAGGGCTGGAGATAGGGCTATGGTCATCAAGAACCATGATGGAGATTGGGCAATTATTGTTGGTCGCTGGACAGGCTACAGGAAAGGTGTGGCAGGAGTGCCAGGTAAGCTTCTGGTGATCTACTTACCTGAGAGGTGACATTAAAAGGATTTTTGGTAACGTTAGAAGCGGCTAGTTTAAAAATATGTTCAAACTGAAAGGAAAAATTATCAAAAATAATTGTATGGCGTGGCATGTTTGTACTATTGTATACCATACCATACATTTTTTTAAAAGATGCTTACATTCACACAGTGTTTTTATAAGGTCAACTCTGATTTTACCAAAAAGGTAGAGGAAACCCTTTTTTGTCACCTCACATATAAGTATGATATATATATATATAACTAGATCTTGAAATATTATCCTAAGAGAGTATGTAAAATGAGGTACAGACAACACCTTGAAGATCACTCAAAAACTAAACAGAAAAAAATAAAACTACATATTTGCAGTCATGAGATAAACCAGTAGCTGCTGGATGGCAAAGAATCCATCCTTGCCTTGGTATTAGAAATCAAAAGCAATGAAGTTAGTGATGAGTAAATATTTGTCTATTTTAGACCAATAAGACTCATTACACTTTGTTCTAGGCTCTAAATAGATAACACTTAGGGTTCAAATCTTAATTATTATTTCAATCTGATTTAACGAGTGGTGAAGAATTTTTTCGGCAAAAAATGTTAAGAGTAAAATTTGTCACCTGCACATGGTAGCGCAAACAGTCTGCGGGTTTTAGTTTAGATCATAGTTTACCTAAATCTGAATGTCTCAGTGTAGAGATTTAACACAGGAATCCTGATAAAGTCAAGGCCTTGAGATTGGGAAAAAATGTTAAATAGCAAGAGTTGGTTTTATCTAGTCCAAAGTTACTTTAATAAACAACCATTGATGTAATGAAACTTTTAAAAATTGTCCTGATTTTAAATAGTTAGGTTTAGTATGATGCTAAGGAACAGAAAAGAAAACTTATGCATACTAATTAAATGTGTTGTTTGCCTTAAATTTCAGGCACTTATTCACAACGTGGAAAGAAGGGTGTGCCTGGAAGCCCTGGCTACCTGACAATAAAATTGTGGAAAAAGGGCTCAGACAAGGTAGAACATATTCCCCTACAGTATGAGAAAGGATCCTTTTCTGTGAACTTAAGTAACGCTGTCATCAACCTAAAGACTGGCTCTGTAATGGTGAGTGGTTTGTTTGTTTGGTGGGTTTCTAGTTAAGAACAACTGTAGCAGGGCTATACCATGGATGGGTCGCAAGACAAATGGCTGAAAAATGTATGTGCTACTATATAGAGAGAAGGAATACCAGGAACATTTGTCTTAGTGGGTCATATTATGCTAACATACTCAAACGGTCACGGACAAAATCTGACAAATTGTTTGGATATTTTTATAAATGTAAAAGCATTGTTGTTTCTTCTTTAAATACAAAATTATTAACATCATAAAATCCATGTCTAGTAATAAAAGTGCAATATTTTTGACTCTTTGTTGTTTACATTTAGGGCAAGCCCCTAGCAAGCGTTGTGTAGCTTTTTTTTCTTCTTTTTTTTTTTTAAATAAAATTTAAAAATCGATAACTGAAAATGTCTTCATCATTCTGTTCCTATGACCACCTGTGTCCGTTTCATAGGCAAAGCAAAACCCAAAAAAAGGGACAGGCTAAACATTAGACTCTTTATTTTGTTTTTAGTTCATTGTTCAAAGACCCATAGACAAATGCCAGAAAGCCTCTGATCTGCTTCATTTTTAAATTTATATTGACAAGCAGCTAATAGTACAATGTATTCGTAAGACGATCAAATAACAGCAACAAGTATCTCGTAAATAAAAATATTAGTCAAGATTTCTTAGAGGCCTTGCCTCTATTTTTAATGCATAATTAAGGCCATACTCTTTGCATGTTATACAAAAGTCATGTCTGTTATGTTTGTTCAAAACTTTTTCTGGAGTATAAAATATTTTTTACCACCAGAATTAATGGAATAATCTTTTTTTCTTATATTTCAATTGAAGGTCTATGAGGGTTTTGCTGACGTAGCAGAGACACTGGGTCTTGCTTTCAGTATCTCTCTGCTTCATGTTCTGTGCCAGCCACGCCCCAAAGGCTGGCAACCTGGACAAAGCATCCAGAGAAATGCTCTTACTCGCGGAACTAGAGCAGTAAGTTTAAAATTGTTAATGTCAAAGAAACACTAGTTGGATACATACTCTCTGCAGGATATTTTCTTGTCTTACAAAAAACGATGTCGTAAAATGCGCATGATGGCAACAGCTAGTCATAGCTGCCAACCAGTGCATATAATAAGTGTTTAACCTCCCGAGCACGTCCATTCGTATGTGGTTTAAAAAAATATGTATTTGACGGTATCCAGTTAAAAATTGGGTGTCCCGTTGACAGCTCAGTACTTGCTGCCATTTTTTTACATTAACACCGGTCAGTCCAGCTGATTACTGGGCCCATTCACATGTTTAACATCTCATAAGTAGCCCCTATGCTTCAAGGCACTGGGATCGGTTGAGTCTCTAATCAACTTGTAGATTAATCGTTCACTCGCGTCTCTTCGGTTTAAAAAAATGAGGTGAATAGTGTAAAACTATAGCAGCAATTGTGCTTCCGCCGCCGGCAATCTGTCCATCTTGGAATCCCCTGGCTTTGTTTACTGGTGCTAAGCAGAGAATCCATTTTTGGGGCGACCAGTTAGACTGATTTAGATTTAAACCATTTTCGCTGTCAAGCGTCAGTCCCCTCACAGTTCTTACTCTTGCACATTTAGATAAACAATTTCATATTTTGTAGAGCTAGGCACAATCGCTGCCACTCTTTTATACAGACACATGTTTCTGGCGGACGGCACATTATTGCATTTTACTCAAAGATGTGCATACTGCACAAGATCTTTGATCAGTTGTGTTTATTTTATAAAATTTAAGCTAAAAACATTTATAAAGGAAAAAAATAAAAATTTAAAAAATCATTGTAAACTCCACTGTTGTTGGATATTGTATGTTAAAATATCCAGGAAAATTGATTGTTCAAATAACAAGAAGGAAAAAAATGTATTCTTGGGTTAAATTAATAAATTCTCTTCACAGCTTTCACTACTCTACAATTATAAATCTTGCTAACGCAGATCCTTCACACCATTTCCCCCATCTGTCTGTCTGTCTGTCAGTCTCTCTCTCTCTCTCTCTCTCCCTCTCTCTCTCTCTCTCTCTCTCTCCCTCCCTCCCTCCCTCCCTCCCCCGCTTGCTTATCACGGACTAATGTAATCAGGATTTTTCAGATCTAAGCTTAATCTTGATCTGTTGTTTCAAATGGATGATTTTCGATCATTTTTGTACATATTTTGCAAACTTTTTGGGGACACCTGATTTGTGGTATTCCTTGTTAAATTGCCAATTGAAGACTGATACCTCCAAACAAATCTATTTGTCGTTCCGAAGTGGAACTACATCTCGTGAAGGTGGATCTAGATATAGACTGTATTTTTATATTCTAAATCTAGTTGATATCAGATGGTATAGATCAAGATCTAATTCTGTGATATAAATTTGGAACTAGATGGTTGACTTTGATGAGCAAACTGGATCAAGTGGCAGATCTTCTGGTTCTCATTAAGTGCCTAGTTCGAAATCGACGACTGACCGAATTGTCGGATTTTGTCCCCTATTGGTTGATTCAGTCAACGATAATGGTGTTAGTTCCAATTGCTTTCGGCATGCTAGAAAGCTTAAATTCTTTTGCCAACAGGCTTGAATATATTATATTTAGTTCTCTCAAATCCTGGATATTGATGACGTAGTGTTTCTGACACTATGAGATAAAAAAAAAAATGAAAAAACAAAAATAAGATGAGGTTTGCAGTGACTAACCGTGCTGAAAGTCTCTGTATTTTTTTCTCAAAAGTTGCCAGCTATGGTTAGATTTTACACCAGACTAAAGTAGAATCAAATTGTTAGTTAATTTAAATGAGCTTGTTTTATTTGTATTAATAAAACAAATGCAACATTTTGTCAGCTATTTGTTCATGTGTCTATAATTTTTTTTTTTCAGGTGGCTCCTGTTCCTTCAGAAGACATGGCCTTTGTGATGGCAGCGGGCTTTCTGATGTCTACACCGTCCAATCACTATGTCCGAGAGAGATATGGAGCCACCGTGTGTGCGGGCTGTGGGGGAGGAGAGGGCGCACCTGTCGTTGACTTTGGTGATGTGGACACTGGCAGTGTTGGAGGCATGGACAATGGTGGTGCTGATGCTGGGGGCGACGGTGACGGCGATGGTGGTGCAGGTTGTGGCGGCTGTGGTGGATGTGGAGGTTGTGGTGGTGGAGGTGGTGGTGGGGGTGGCTGTGGTGGAGGGGGCGGCTGTGGTGGAGGGGGCTGTGGTGGAGGGGGTTGTGGTGGCTGTGGTGGCTGTGGAGGTTGATCAAAATATGCTGCCCCATCTTTCATTATGATTGATCTGTAATATTTTGACGTAAATTCAATCTAAAAATGCAACTGAATTATCTGTGGGACTTGTATATAGAAAGTTCCTCATTTCTATTATTCATGTAACTCAAAGTATGTACTCATTTTGTTATTTTTTAGGCATTATATGTATACTGCCGTAAGTTACAATTTTGTTTTTACTTTAAACTTTTACCAGAATCTTGTAAGTAAATTTAGTTCAGTACAATTCATTCTTTATTGGAGTCTCAATTTTAGCACACTATCCATCAGCTTTAAAACGATCAATTAAGTGTGTAATTAACTAATCTGCCAAGCTTGGTAATAAAAGTGTTAAAGTACATGTGTGAAATCTGCAGTCCTTTTATGACATTGAAAAGTTTTCAGAATGAAACGCCACATTTACAGATACTGAGGACACTCTCAAAGACCAAGGTGGATCTTTTGCTAATCGTGGGTGTTAGATATTTTGTTTAATCATGCCATATGAATGCCAATTTATATTTTTTTTACTTTGTCTTTCGTGAATTTAAGTAAAAGGTGTGCGTCAAAGATTGCTCCTTAAATCATATGACATGCTTTTGTTCCTTTGATGACAAAAATTTTGTGCACTTATATCAAACTAATTTTGTTTCTGTGACAATTCTTTTAAAATAACTCATTTTTAATGATTCAACTCGCTAAAAACATCCTTTCATAAAGGATGCTGTTTTTCCAGAACTTTTATGGACCTCATGTGCATATTGGTCAATGAATACATATTTTTGACCTTTATAAAGTCAATATTTTAGTGTTGTTCATTTTTTTTATTTGTTTCTTTATGTGTTCTATTTTATGAAATCTTTAAAAAATTATATATTATTATAATGTCCTGTAATCATCTACATTGAGATTGCTCCCAAAATTGCTTTGTTGCAAGGAGTACCATACACATATGTGCGTCTCTGAGTTTCCATTTATATACTTGTTGGATGCAGTCAGTCCATGTCTGGTTTGCAATCCTGTTATGACCCAGTGCTTCTACTTCTGACTTTTTTTGTCGAGGCATGGCTCCTAAAGACACAATTGCAGTGTCCAAACACAGTAGCTTCTGCCTGCCCATGTTTATTTTTGTAATTCATTAAATGTGCCTTGGGGGCCACAGTATAAAATATGGACTTACTTTCTTTTTCTTTTTTTTTTTCTTTTTTTTTTTTGGGGGGGGGGGGAGGTTGTTTGAGTTTTACCACACAATCCCACATAATTATGTGAGGACCACCCATCCCTGTCTTTTCTAATTTATTATATGCTTCATGCCTCTTTTTCTTCTACTTTCTTATTCATATAATGCCCCCATTTTTTAACGCTATCACTTCTCATTCCTAATCTGCCCTTTTTTTTCTCTTTTAAATAACCCACTACTGTCTGATACAATTTTATCCATCTGTTTGCTGAAATTGATGTGGGCTTCACATTGCAAACACGCTGCCAATGCTGCCAGCAACAAAGGGCTACGCTTGCTTCTGTCCGTTAAGAAAATTTACAATTCAGCTTTATGTTTTATCTTTCTCTGTGTCAGGTCAGCTAAGCTGTCAATATGCTTATGTTTGACAATTTTGGCTCTCATTAGAATTTAGATCCATTTTTTAATAAAGCTAAAGACGAGGAGGGAAAAAAAACCCAGGGATTTTACACTCACCTTGTTTGAAACCAAGGTCTTGTCAGATCTGAGTTCTTTATTTTTAAGGTTAATTGTAAAGGCCTCTCATTTTTAATATGGCTTAACATTCTCATAATGAGATATGTATATGGGGAATAGCACGAGAAACAGTGCAATGGAAAGAACGCTTGAAGCGAATGTTCAGTGAACAGAGGCTTGAATTTTTTTTCCAGATACACTTTGACTGTTTTTTAAAGAAATTTTGTTGCTACACTTGGCTTGTTCTTTAAAGAAATTTTGTTGCTTCTTAATATTTACACTGATATTGATTTCTGTCTTTTTTTCTCCTTTTTTGGAAACAACTTTGTCTTATTTTATTGATTTACAATATTGTAAAAAACAAAAAAAAACTAACCAACATATTTTTATACATACGTACATATAATATATATTGCTCTTTACATCTTTTGGTTTACTAATATTTATTTGTTTACAGTAAGGGTTTTATTTTGATACTGTTGTGAATGTCTTTTTTTTTTTTAACAAAGAGCTGTGAATTATAATACTTATATTTGCAATATCATCTTGGTTTTCTACATTTTATATGAAAAAAATCAGTAAAATTTTTACATGTATTTTTTTTTTTATATACTTTAGCATAAGGTATTCAAACTGCACAAATTTTGTGGCAGGAAGAGATTATGTGAAATCGCCAGCAAGGGATTGGAAAAAAAAACTGGACCTTCCCTCCACCTTTTTTCCTTTTTTGTATTAAATTTACACAAAAAATGTATAATCTATTAATACTAGCTTATGTATGGATTATTTTGAGAATAAAAGGCAGTTATCCTCAGTGAGGAAAGCATATTTTAAAATTACAAATTTTGTGTTTGATTCCTTAAAACTGGTTTTGTGATCCCTATTTATATTTATACGTTCTTAAGAATTTAGATGCAGCAGCAGCAGTTTTAGCTTTTGACAGTGAGTATAAAATAAACCACCACTCATGAAAATGAATCTTAATCATGGAGCAAAGAGAAAATGGAATATAATCACAGTTTTTAGATCAGTACCTGGTTAAAAGTGGGATATATATATATATATATTTTAATGTTAAGCATATGGATGAAAATAAAGTTGAGCTGCAACAACATTAGTAATATTCAGTTACAACAACATTTATTAAAATCATATCTTGCAATTGCACCTTGAACTATCTCTCACAAAAAAAGGATTACATTTAAATTGTTTATTTTTTAATTATGCAATGATTGTCGAAGAACAATTAGTATCTACTAGTTCAGGATTTAATTAGTATACTTTTCAAAAAGATATTAAAGAAAAATGAGGCTCATGTCTATGACAAGCTAGAAAAAACTTTGAACTTATATATATGTACTGCTAATCAATTGCTTTGTGCAGAATAATATTTCTATGCCAGTTCTAGCAGTGAAATGCTATAAATGGTCTAAAATTTAACGAAAATCTTTACCATAGGACTTAGGCCTGTTATTCTTCTCTTAGAAGCTAGACTCATCAAATCTTGTCCATGATCCAGGAGTAGTAATGCGATAGATCAGTGTAGTAACCATAGTGGTTCTCCCGATCACATCCCACACCCCAGGATACAATTCCCGCTTGAATGAAGCGCCCATGGAATTGTATGATGTATGGTCCGCCACTGATAGTAGGTAAATTAAAAGCAGTGAAGGTCAAGAAAAGGCCTAATAAGTTACTAATATCATTGCATTTAGAAATTCAAAAGAAATGTATGTTTCAAGTTAAAAAAACAACAACATTATAAACATTTATGATACAAACATTTATAAAAAATGTTGTGTTCTCAAAGAAAAAAAATAGGCAGGCGAAGGAAGGAAAAAATAAAAA
>RQTK01000111.1:217211-228456 GCA_003991915.1 Elysia chlorotica | reverse complement strand
ATAATAATATTAATAATAATAATAATAATAATAATAATAATAATAATAATAATAATAATAATGATGACAATGACGATGACGAAGACGACGACGACGATGATGATGATTTACTAAGGTTTAAAGAAAGAAGTTACCGCCTTCATTATTCCTTTCTTTAAGATCTCTCACTACTTCACACTCTATGGTCTTAATGTAGATGCTGTGAAGAAATTCTTTCAAAATTTTTGTCAGTTTACCTGTCTCCCTGGCAGGCATCTCCCCGCATTCTCCTAGGGTAGCCTGCACAGAACATACCAGAGGTAAAATTGGTCTTAACCTGGGCTGCTCTCTCTTCACAGATAGCACGGGCTACATAAGGGAGCTGGTAAAAAAATATAAAAAGAAAATAAGTAGATTTACATAAACCAGCGGCAAGAATATTTTATTGGAAAAAATGTTTCGTACTCATATATTGCTCATTGAATAAAGGCGACTGATAAGAACAAAAGAATTGTTGTATGTCATCGTGGTAAACATGAAAGAAGGTGTTTGCATGATTTGTATTTTTTTCTTTCCAGAGCAAAATGTTAATCTAATATGTTACTTGCTTGTCTTTTCCCCGTGTATTTATAACTGTCCTTTTTCCATAACAGCAGAATCCATAGTAAAAAGTTCAATAATATAAGATGTTAAAAGACAGTTGCTTTTTAGAGCCTTGTTAGGCTTAATTGCAATTAATAAACTGTATCAGCTTTGTCCAGCATAAACACTACATGGTGTGTATTAACGCTCAATTAAACTTAAGTTTTTGTCTTAAACCACTCATTGTTATCGATAGTTATCTCTGACCAGCCAACCTGTATCTCATTGAGTAAGGCTGAGGGGGGCCCTTTGTTGTACCGGGCACCACAGCCAGTGACAATGCCAATGCGACCTGGAGAAAGGCAAAAATAATGTTCCACATTACATTCCTGCAGCACAATCATTAAATAGATAATGTATTATACTTATATAAATAAGTACATGTATTTATTGAAAGAATTAGGGGAATGTTCATAGAATTGAAAAAAAATTGTTCAGTTAAAAAATCGAATTGTTCTTTTTTTCTCCTTTTTAATACAAATTCCTACTTTATTTAAATGTGTAATCAATGCAATGAGTAAGATCAATAGGGACTCGAATGAATTGAATTATTAGAAGAAAAAAAAAGAAATTCACAGTAGTTTAATGAAAGTGTATAATTATATATAATTTTTTTTTTTTTTTATAATGGGAAAGTAACGATCAGACTTTGTTCCTCATGTGCATTTGCTAGTTTTTATATTCTGAATCTGATTTCATTTACGAAGTATGGCTCTGGAATATGAAGCACCATTATTTAAAGGAAATCCAAGGCAAAACTTATTTCTTGCACCTATAGATTAGAAGCCCTTTGTCTGACGGAAAAAAAACAACATCAACCCTGAGCAAAACAAAATATGTTGGATTTTATAAGTGGCTTGATAGAATGACAAAAATCTGGTTATCAATTTCTCCCATCGAGTACTTTATAGGGGCCTGATAGTTTGCAGTGAGGCTAAGATACCCTTTTAGGAACCCATAATTCGGAAAAAAAACTGATGTTTGAAAGTACCAATTTTGTAGAGAGAACATGTCTCTTGAGCTAAACTGCATTGGAGTACAAAAATTTGCACAAATTTTCTAAAGAAAAAAACATACCTGGTATAAATGCATTGCATTTATTCTAAAGATTAAGCAAACCAGAAACAAACAACAAAGAAACAATTATCGTAAAAAAATTTGTAAAGTATACTAATTACTATGGTTTATCCTAACTTTTAGGTACATTATGTTATAGGAGCCTCACGTGGTTTCAAAAGCTCTTGGACAAACTCGGGCTTTTCCAAGCAAATGGGCATAACAGTTTTTGAAAAGAAAACAGGGCGATCCATCTTAAATACTGCAATATCATTGTTGTAATGAGAGTCATTAAAGTTCTTGTGAGTGGTGTACGACTTCACTGTCCTGGCAGGATGGAAAATAAATGTTAAATAAATCTCTTGTTTTTCTTTTTTCCCTTTAATTCTTTTATCTTCTGAGGCATTTTAATCCTCCCTAATAGTCTTTCCTTCCTTTCTTATTCTGCTAGTTTCTCATCAGTTTTATCAATTTTAACTTTCTTATCCTTGTGGTCACATAGCTTATCTTTAATCACTTTCTTTATTTGCAACTCACCAACAACTTATCAAAATTATTTCCCATTCACTTCATCTCTCTTTATTATAGACATTTCCACCCTTCTCTTGATTTCCCAATCCATCTTTTGATAACCTCTCCTCCTCCTCCCCCTTCTTATCTTAAATGTGATAATTTTCTTCTTTTCTTCTTCTACCATCATACTGTCTGGCTAAACTTATAGTTCTGTTTTAATCTTTAATAACATTTTCTTATCTCTATATTCAAGTGTAAAAGTGACATACCTGAGAGTGCCATTTTTCCCGTTGCAAAAGTTTGTTCCTACGTACATACGAATAAATGCGGGATCGAATTGGTATCCAAAGATGAACAAAAAGTCCTTCACGCAATGGGCCGCCGTGAGTACAGTGTCGGCAGATATTAGTGATCCGCCACAGAAGGTTGTTTGCTAAATAAAGATGGAAAATAAAATTATATTTAAATTTTTTTTTTGAATTAAGAGAAGTTAGTGCAGTTTGTCACTATCTATATTGCCTAGTATTTTGTTTTCGCGCACGAAAATTCACATAAATTCACATTTGTATTTTTACATTGGCATATGAAATAATACTTCAGAAAATGATATATTCCATTCATTTAGCTCAATGACAACTTTGCATTTGAAGCCTAACACCTGTCAGTGTCACCATGGTCTATGGTCACTGTCTAGATTATTTTTCCAGTCACATGTTACTCTAGCTACAGTCACATGCTAAGGTAAAAGGTCACTGACCCGACTCAAGCAATAGTCACATGCTAAGGTAAATGGTCACTGCCCTGACTCTAGCTACAGTCCCATGCTAAGGTAAATTGTCACTGCCCTGACTCAAGCCACAGTTACATGCTACTCCTCCGCGACTCTAACCACAGTCACATATTAAGATAGATGGTCACTGCCTCAACTCTAGCCAAAGTCACATGCTACCTGCAGCTTATCCTTCAGGAGCCTTATCCTCTTCACTCAGAAGGAGGTTGCTATTTTAAATGATGTTTCCCTACTGGGTGTTACTTGTCTCCTCAGCTTTGCATTGACAACAAGACATCGTGGAAAAGTAAACACAAAACAAAAGAAATGGAGGTCTATATCTAGGCATGTCTATTCAATATGAAATTTCATTTGTAATAAAAAAAATTATCACCCGATCTCATCATATCCTTCAAACATCTTTTCAAAGAACTGATGACATACCTTACTGCAATTATAGAATGACTCACATGCTTAGTCTCCCTGAGAATGACATGCCAAGGGGCAGACCCAGGGGCGGCTTCATGCCCCATGCTGATTCTTCCACTTCTTACTTCATGGGGCAGATTTTGAACCACCCCACACTCTGACAGGAAGATTTAGTTTACAAGTTAAAATGTCAGTTATATGAGTCTCTCTATTTGTCTAACATTTGAAAATCTCTTAGTACAAATTGTGAAATGATAGCCAGTATTCAGTTCTATCTTATGTGGTATGAAGCAGTAAAGGATGTTTCATTCAAGAAGAAGGAAATTGCGTCATCTAATTGCTTTAATTAATGCACTTGAATAAACTTGCCAAACCTTGCATTTTTATTCAGATATATATATATATATATATATATATCTGAATAAAAATGCAAGGTTTGGCAAGTTTATTCAAGTGCATTAATTAAAGCAATTAGATGACACAATTTCCTTCTTCTTGAATGAAACATCCTTTACTGCTTCATACCACATAAGATAGAACTGGATACTGGCTATCATTTCACAATTTGTACTAAGAGATTTTCAAATGTTTCCTCCTGAAATGTTCTTTGAAAAAAGAGGCTAAAAGTTCTCTCTTTCAGCCCTAATCATATACCATGAGTAAAACATGACCCTGTGCCTTTAAAAAAAAATTTATATTAAAAATAAATAACATTCATTGACAATTTATGAATTCCTTTTTTAGATTTGTATGTTTTCCTTAAATATCCACAAAGGTATGGGTAAGTGTACGCAACATAATGTACAATTAGGACGATTACTTGTGTGGTAAACACCATACCTAAACTGTGCCCTGATACTTCTACTGTCAAATAAGCAGATACTTTGGCGAAACATCCTGTGGTTGCTCTTGCAGCGCACGTGTACTGTCCTTCGTCAGTTCCCAACACTTTGTCAATCAACAGGTATTTGTTGACAAGGATCTGTCATAAAAGACACGCCTATCAGTTAAATATTAATAAAACAGTCTTTAAAGCCATAACAATTTATAAAAATATTTACAGGGTGTGGTCAGGAAATGGAGCTCTTGTTTATAATACATGTGCTTATTATTTTTCTGCATGTGCTTATTATTTTTCTGCAGTTATATAATTTTCTATGGCTGTATGGTAATAGTGTAAATGTATTATAAATCATTTAGAAGTATAATTTACTGATCTCTACTGATAAATTTATTGTGTTAATTTCTTTTCTTTTTTTGTGTGTGTTTTGTTTACCATTTTCTTTTTTGCTTTGTTTTTGGAGCGGAGGGTTTTAATGCAAAATTATTCTAAATATCAGACATGCAAAACGACATCTTCCAGCAGGTACATCAGTTCTACAAATAACTTGTGGACACTCAGCCGCTTTTTAGAAAGAAAAAGGTTTAGGAGCAGTGAGGAGGATTAGGAGAAAAAAGTGTAGGAGGGTAGGAGAAAAAGGAGGAGGAAGGAGGAGACTTGTTGGAAGTAAAATGAGGAATTAGAAATTGTTTTATCCTTGCCTTCCAGTTTTCACTATTACTGTGCAATTAGCTGTTTGAGAACATAAATGAAACCATGAAGTATTAACTATAATTTATCTTTGCTTTTGCTGAATAACCATGGATATTGAACCTCAGAAACAACTTCATTATTAGCGTATCTCGTTTTTGCCATCAGGTCTCCAGTTGCATTAGCGACACACATACTGAGACAATGTATTAGAAGCATTCAATCATATTCTATTTCCGTATTAAACATTTTCCGAACTGTCTATGAACTTGAGCACTTATTGGAAGAAAAACAGTTAGGATGCTGTACTAAAAACTTTGTAAATTCCTGAGCATATTCCTAAATAGTCAAAATATGCAGTTTAAGTGTTTATAAGTATGTGTTTTGTTCATACAACTGTCTTTCAATCATTGCCTCATAGCTTACTGTAAATCTTTATTAAGAGAGATATTCCATACCCGCTTTCGAGATCCTGACTCAATAAGGTCGCCGTCCTTGCGCCACAAGATGACGTCAGCATCCGGGACTAAACATTCAAACATGGCTGTCTGACCCTCTCGAACAGTGATATTTTTGGGGGATTTAGTTACATCTATCCATTATGGAAGAGAAATAGAAAGTAGGCTACACGTTACAAAAAATCGATAGTGACAGTGTCTTTCGAGTTGTGCTGTCAGGCATAGTATACATGCGAAGCATTCCTGATGGGTTCTGAAAAGAGCATCAGTAAAACTACAAGATTTCTATAAATGATAAATATAAGTCATCATCTAAATTATCAAAACATTTAACTCACATCCAACACATTAACCACACACTCAACTATTGTCATAAAAGAGTATTACACACTACTTGCTACATTGAAAGGACCTCATTAAATCAATTAGGCATGCATTATTCCTTGAAGAGAAAACTATTTCTCAGAAGTCACATAGAGTACATGGTTCATTCAAGCCAGCGATAGATAATTAGGGCATAATTTGAGACTTAAAAATAATTCCATCTAGTCAATCTGCTTGCTACTTATATAGATTGTGGTCAGATTAACAGGGGGGCACGGTAGCCCTGGGGTAGAACATCGACTTCAGACGCAGGAGGTCCATGGTTGGAGCCCTGGCGATTTCACTTCCTATTGGTTGAGTCGGTGTCAGTTTAATAAGACCGGCTGAAACAAGAGTCACAGTATCCCCGCCCTGTCTAGTGTGTGGGAGCATATAAAATTGTCAGACGACAGTCTCGGGGCCCGTTCACAATATAGCCTATACAGTGCTGATGTTGGACGTAAAACGAACTAAACTACAACTACGTCAGATTAGCAGCACGGCTTGCCGGGCGTTGTCACAAGATCTAGTCAAAGTATATGACTATATAAGAAAGGCACTGGAAGGAAACGCTCTCATGCTCTCAAGTCTCTAAAAGTAATCAGGACTTGCTCTTGGCCATACCCAAGACTAGAATAGCCTGACGGGACATCTAGCCTTACTTCCTGTAACCACGCAGCTCCTTTGTGAGTGAATTTAACCGCGGAATGTTTCAAGTTAACCATTTTTTTAGTACAATCAATGCCATTTGTTAACCACGGTAAAAGCCTAACTTTGCAGTTACACCTCACTTGCTTAGCTGCTGTAGAGGGGCATGGTTTATTATAGTTATACTCACGCAGACTACACGGCTCTTTCAGGGTGAGCCACGAGGATTTTTCAGCAAAGTCTAGCAGAGTTGTGGCCATGCATGTGTAACGCCCTGAATGTTCATCGCTGACGTCTGGAATTATCAGCACTCCGTGAGGATGTACTTGAACACCACGTGACCACTCACCATTACCCAGGATACGATCGTGAAACAGCCTTCATGGATATTGATTTTTGACACAGTTGTATAATTTGCATTGGTTCAACTTCAAAGAGTGAGCGAGTTTGTTGAGATAAAACTTTCCACTGCTTAAAAAAGGGTCATTACACCTTCTTATGAAAGATATCTTGACAATGGGTCATAAGACCTGATCTATGACATACTTGCTTGAAGATGACACTGCCATGCTTTACAAAATTGTTCATGCAACTGTTCATAGGCCTAAGTTGAAAACTTTTAGGACTAAGGACATCTCTGAATTGCAAATACATTGAATCCTATTAGATTGAGGAAAAGGTTTATAAGTGGGGCCTGACACATTGATTGTGTAGAGATCTTACACAATTTGTCCTCATGTGCTCAAGAAAAATTAAAGGAATTTAAGAAAACTGAGATCAGGGCAAAACGTTGTAAAAAATGTTTAGCTTACTTCGAAACAGTGCCATTATTTGTTTCCACATAACCTTTATGGAGAAATGTCTTTCTGGAGGTTAAACCAGAAACACAATTAAACTCATTCTCAAAGTTCGCTACATATTCATAAATTATACTTGCAGTTTTCATATTTTTCATCAGAAAATAATTGGATAATTTGTAGCCTATAATACATTTATTTTTTCCACCTTGATTAAAAAAAAGCAACAACAATTGATTAACCAAAGCTTTACTGGTATGTGTATGAAGATTAGTATAATTTGTTCTAAAAATATTATTAGAAATCTGGCTACATCAATCACAAATAGATTAGTTATAAATATTTTGTTATCTAATATTACATAGACGGACTGTGGAGCATTAATTTGTTACTAGGTTCAACAAAACTTTTACCATAGGTTGTCTGAACAGCTTTCAATGGATACAATTTCTTCGAATGACAATATTAGGGCACTGCATACCACAGGCCATTAAAAAATTCATGCAAAAATTTAATTATTTTTGTGGCCTCAAAGAGTATTGTTTTGTTTTAAATGTGAGTATAATAGACTTAACAGAATAGCATATTTTGGGGAGAACTTGAATACAAAAATAAAAATAAGGCTTTTGAAAACTCAACATAGCAATTATTCTGATCTTAAAAGAAATTCATCTTTGCGGAAAGGAGCTCTCTCCAGGTTTAACATCTCACAGGCTCATAAGGCGTATCCTAAACGCTAACGGGAACAAAGTCCCACTTCACCCCTTTCACTTTTATAAATATTCAGCAACTCCTTAGAAGAGGGGGGGGAGGAGGGGGGAGCAACTTACTAGTTGTAGAGCATCAGCGACATAATCAGGAGGTCTCCAATTTGGAACCTTCATTCGCTAAAAAATGTATTTATCCGATTTTGTGCCCTACTGGTTGGGTCGTTGTTAGTATAATGAGACTGGCTGGTATCTATGCACTTTCTCTGTGTGGTAGCACATACAATAGTGAAGACGTTAGTCTTGTGGTCCATCCACAATATAGCCTACAAAGTGCTGATTTTGAACGTTACACAGCCGACCCAACTCAAGTCAAATCTCTTATTTGTTACCAAATTTGGAAACAATGTAATTATAAAAAATAAACTGACCATATAACATGTGCATTTGGGTCACTGACAGCACACTCAAAGATGGCCCCACTGCCGATGGTCACAGACATATTTCCGGTCATCTTGGTGAAGTACAAGTTCCCAGCATCAGATGCCTTTTGATGAAGTCACGATAGAGAGCGAATTCACACACACACACACAAATAGGAAAAAAAAAGTTTATTGTTTCACTTTGCTAATTGCACCTGAAAGTTATTCAATAATTAAACTTTGCTCCTAAATTATTATTTACTTCAATAGAAGCTTAATCAGGACTGTATTAAATAACTGCCTTGATAGTGATTTGTAAAGACTACTTGAACTTGGTCAAGGGATATTAAAAATGGGCGAAGAATTGTTAGGCAAAAAAATTGAAAAAAAATATTTTGGACAAACGATCTTTCCGTCCACTATTTTCCATTCTGTAGTTTCTCTTCACCTTTTCAAATTACCTGTCCAAGTCCAACTAAAGCACAAATACCACCACCATCAGCACATAATCATTTAAACCTATGTAAGGCTTCAAAGCTGCTCTCTTACTCCTAAAACATAATGTGTGTAATAGCATACATATTTAAAATGAACAGCATCTAACACATTTTGCTCTTAATGATGTACTTAAAATGCAAGATTTCAACAGTAACATGCAGGCTTAATAATAGGAAAAATGACAATCTTTGATAATTATATTTTGGAAATGGTAACACTCACTTCTTGGCACATTTTGCCTGTGAATCCTGGAGGGCACTGACAAGATGGTTCACCGCCAACGTCTGCACAGATTCCTCCATTGTGACACAGTACATCCTGGCAGACCAAGAGGCTGCTTTGACACATGTCACCAGTGTAACCTTCAGCGCAGGAGCATCTGAACGGAGTTTGAAACAAGTAAGCTTAACTTGAACAAATACGAACAAACAAACAAAAGAGTGAGAATAAACAAACATAGTAAGGTATGTCCTACTTCTTTCAAAATTTGCAGTGAATTATTATTTATCTTCATGTGTCTGCTTTACTTTGTTGCTTCTGCCCTCTTAATTCGTTATAGTGTCAATTTCTTCAAATATCTTATTTTATACTCCTTCCCGTCCTCAGTCTCTTTCATTCTTTACTTCTTTTCCTTTTGCTTCTTAGCATCCTCCTCCCCCTTTCCCTCTAAACTCCTTTTCACCCTTCTGCAGGAGCAGCAACAGAACCAGAAAAAGTAAAAATAGAATTGGGAGAACAATAGCAGCAGCAACATAAAAAGTAGAATCAGCCATAGTTTGATGAAAGATGTAAGAGTAGCTAAAAGAAAATAAGCTTCGCAAATGTAATAATGATTGTCACGGTGAGGATTTCTGTGGGTATAGCACTGATAAAGAAGATATTGTGAAGGTTACAGATATATGAAAAAAGCAGCCAATAGTGTACTTCTATGTTGTCAACACTCTTTTTAACATCCATTAAAGGGCCAACAATTTTTTGAACGCCTTTTTGTAATAAAAAGGTGCATGCGCTTGTAAAGCCTTAGTTTTCAAATGCATAAAAACAAATATAAGCAACAATCTTGAACGACATTTCACACAGTATGAAGCACGACATCCCCTTCCGTTTCCCGCCACTCCCATCCCCTCTCCACCACCCACAAAAAAAACACAAATAAATAACAACAACAAAAAAACACAAACAAAATTAAAAAAAAAAAAACACCTAAAATTAAAACAACAACTTACATCCAATCGATGGCACCATCATGAAGCACTGTTTCTAGACATGATCCTCCGTTTTTACACATGTCAGCACACTTTGGACCTATTTAGTAAATCAATAAAGAAATTTATTCATGCTTCGTTAGATTACTTAATTATCAATCTAGGTCTACAGAGACGCAATAAAAGACTGAATGAAAGTTCAATACGGTATAGCAATCTATAGAATCTAACTAAAAATAAAAGTGAACAGCAGGCCCATCTCTTTACATCTAACAAGCTATCTGAGAACATTGGAGACATCATCTATAGAAGCTATTGGGATCTCGCACACTTCTATGAGGACCTTGGATACTTATCCTCATGTCATTAAGAGGACCTTATATTAGTCTCTGATACTTAGATCTTACCATCAATCGAAGGACCATTGATATTCATTATCATCTAGAGGACCTAGGATACTAAACAACATTTAGAGGACCTTGAAGCTTACTAGCAATTTGAGCACCTTAAATACTCACCGCAGTTTAGACGACATTCGGACATCAGATATATTCATTATCATTCAGAGGACCTTGGATCATCGTTATCATTTAGATGACCTCGGACACTTACCATCATTTAGGGAAGCCATGATGAACTTAGATACTTATTATGAAGTGGACCTGAAATACTTACCATATGCAGAGGAACTAGGAGTACTTTGGATACTCACCATCATCCGGAGGAGCTATGAGGCCATAGAATAATCAGTCTAAAAAGTGATATCTCTTTCTCTCTCTCTCTCTCTCTCTCTCTCTCTCTCTCTCTCTCTGAATAATTATATGTCTCTCTCTCACCCCCTTCTCCCTTTCTGCCTCCCTTGTTCAACGTATCGCCATATAGGCATCACTGAGGGACACTCACCATCATCTAGAGGAGCTATGACCACCTCTGCGACAAAGCCAGTGCCACTGACTGAGCTGTCAGAGCGAAACACAATGTCCAGACCCAGTCCCTCCCAGGTGATGACGTCCCCAAGATGCAGCACTGAGCCGCACATCACCCTCAGTGGTGGCTCCACCCGCTCCAGACAGCCACTATTATTCCTGCAAGGTGTCTCATGCCCGGTTTGTAAGGGCGGTACGGAGAGTGAGGCTATTGATGCCACTGTAAGCATAATAATAATAATAATAATAATAATAATAATAATAATAATAATAAGAAGAAGAAGAAGAAGAAGAAGAAGAAG
>RQTK01000111.1:185252-202752 GCA_003991915.1 Elysia chlorotica | reverse complement strand
ATATGCAATGTCAGCCTTGCACACCCATACACTCGAAATACAAATTTTAAAAAAGGCCTGATTTAACTGTTCTAACTGAAAACCATGTTTGTAATCACTCGTTATACTTTTATCTATAGACCAAACATTGTGACTACTTGGCATAAATGCATGAAGTTGCACAGACTTTGTCATTTGACTTCATATTAATACTTAATAGACTACAACTAGATCTTGAGCTAAAAAACAAGCACTTGTTTACCACCAACTCTATGAACTTCATCTTCCTTCTCTTGACTCATAAGGTTTTATCACTTATCTCATACAGGTGATAAGGAGTCATAAAACACATTATTATTTATACTATGTCACTGCCCACTGAAAGACTACCATGTATGGTTTATGTGTGTCAAGTACTGAGGCACTATTTGTATCAGACTGTATTTGGGTAAGACTTTTTCTCAGTTCAGTTTGCTCTCCCCACAATGTATGAATCATCTTTAAAAAAAAAAAGGTTCAACAAAGAGATGTATAAATTATACATTCAAACATAGCCACAGCACTCTGTTCTTGACAAGAAATCATAACTGAGAGGAAGTCAGAATGTGTCACACAAAATAAAAACAGATATGTCTTGCTTAAATTAAACCATCAGGAAATACTTGCGGCAGAATTTTGAAACAGGGATTATGCCATTAAGATTAAAAAAAAAAAAAAAAAAAAAAAAAAAAAATAAAAAAAAAAAAAAAAAAAAAAAAATCTAAACACAGCACATGCATTATATTCAGATTAGGAATTCAGAGAAAAGAGCAAGGTGCACATTAATTAACTGCATATAATATTTTTCAACAAAATCTGAATTATAAATTTACTATGGCACTTACAAACATGATGAAGTCGGAATGGAGACAGTAAAGAAAAAAATTTAAGTGAAGCTTTGTTCCATCACCAAATATTTCAACCACATATCCCTGTACTTCAATAGAAATGCCTTGCATCACAAGGCTTTAACAATATAAAGGTATATGCAAAGTATCCACCACAAATTCAAAAGACAAATTTATACAATGTATAACCGCTGCCTGAGTATGATTGCATAGTAGTGAATGGAAGGAAGGTCTTTTCATTGAATAATTGACACAGTTGATAAATGCAATCAACAATGCTCAGATTGTCACATTTTGTGATCTTTGGTAGGAAAAAGCGAAGCTGGTTCCTATTTCAAACATGTCCTCATGCAGGATCCTATATGGCAACAGGACTCCAGAGAGTGATATCTGAGACTTGAACGTTCAAACTATACTGACACCGACCCAAGTAGCAGGAGTATTATTTGTTCATTTGTTTGACTGGTTTTATTGCTTTTCAATAATGTGTCTCGGAGGCTAATGTTAAATTCCTTCAAAACTCATCCTCCTCTTTGAAGTATAAAACAAAGAAACCTACTCCCTTTCTTAACTTCTAATGTATTAAGCATTGACAAATAACTGATCCATAGACACCGTATCAAGAGCTCGGTTATTAATTTTATCACAAAAAAGCCATGACTCGACGATAATGTTTGTTTACAAAGGAAGTAATAACTTATCTTGTTTGCTTCATATTCTGGATTTTGTCAAAACGATAGATAATGATAATATCCTTGTTATTGAAAGCCGAATATCAGATATTTCAATTTGAGTATCAGTCCAAGAGCTTTTATTCAGAATCAAGATAAATCTGATAATAATTATAAATCTTTAAAAATATCTATAACACCATTGACAGTTTGAAAATAAAGTATCAATATCTTTGGCATGATGGGCTAGCAGCGTAGGCTTCTGGGACAGAAGGTCCGAATTCGAGCCTTGCTCTAGCAATCATGATTTTCCTTATTGCTACTGCTAGTATCTCACTCTCAGTCAGTATAATAGAACTGACCAAGTTCTGGGTACCCCACTCTGGGGTGCAGTCTGGGATATAGGGTTCTGACTTTCGACGTTAAAAAACCAACCTTTACCTTCATCTTGTCTACAGATAAAATTTCCAATTGCTTTGTACTTGGAAGAAATGGGAGTTCTATAAAATATATATACGCCCACCCCCAAAATTAAAATTAAAATCACCTTTCATAAATAAATCGACAAAAAAAAAGCAACCAAACGAAAGCAAAAAAAAAAAAAAGAAATGTAAAATTTTTAACATTTGACCAACGTTTACAAGTTTGTATATTCTACAAATGAAAATGACATTTTTAAGCCCAACAGCTTTGTATAATTTAATATAAAGAGATAACTCTGATAGAAGGTAACAATGATAAGGCAAATCAGCATTGTAAATCATATTCCAAATACAGTAAATATATAATATGCAACTTATTGATACATGCCATGAAAATACATTAAAAAAAATATTTATTGCTGTATGGACTTTCTCAAAGGAAGCATTTTTTTCTAAAACAGTAAAAGTTTATTTTGCAGGTTCAAAACTTAAGTATTCGAAGAGAGAACAGCTGTCTGTTAACACTATCAATGGCCTATATGCATGAATATTAGCTTACTTTAGAAATAGAATACATCTGTTAGAAAAAAAAACAGAAAAAGAGATATTTGTTATCAATAGTATCCGGAAAAAAAAAGAAAAAAAAGAATTTTTTGGAGGCTTTGATCAATAGCATGTACTTGTTTTTATTTAAAAAAAAATTACTGATGAGTTGCTTCTCTTGATTGCACATCCAGGTACACAGAGGGGATGGGTCTTACTACCATATTTATTTGAATATCCTTTGGATCTTTTTTATTTCTAATTTTATTTCTAAATTATGTGTTTCATTCTCTGCTGCTTTTACTTATACGAATAAAGCAATAATTGAAATGAAAAGAACAGGCAAATTGAATGTTCAAATAACATTGTTTATACATTAAATTTGTAATATACAAATTAGCAATGTCTATGTCTTTCTTTTTTTTTTTAATAATGTTTTTCCAGAGAAACCATATTCAAAAACTACATTTTCATTTTTTTTCCAAAGCCAAGATCTTACCACTAAACTTAAAACTAGATTGTTTAAATTTTGAAAAGATTGATTGAACAACACCAATGTTATTGATGTATCGAAAAACACAATATATGCACTAGAATGGACTAAGTATGGTTTTACAAAAAACGTAAGACAATAATTTGCACCCAACCTCCTTGTCCTCCCATTTCACTATGTGTGTTCAATGTGCCTGCTTGTTAGCCAAATCGCCACAGTGTGGTGATTGAGTGACATTCTTACACTTAGTGTGGCTGTCTCATCCATTTTACCTATTATCACTATCGATTTCAAATCATGCATTTAGACCAGCTAGCATGTGTTTAGGAATATTCTGATAACTAATTTGACAGACCATTACAACATCTATTATTATTATTCTATGTTTTTATTCAGATACTCCTGTATATACAAAAATCCTCTATTTGAAGAGAGAAAAACAACAAAAACAAAACTTTTTGCCTTGGTCCTAAAGGATCACTTGAGCCTGCGTTAAAAATGTATCAAAGCTTAAAACAGTTTAAAAAAAAGAAAAAGAGAACCTTGACTGCTTTATTAGACGAAATCAAGGCTAACTGTCACCAATTGAAATATAAATATGTGTATAAGATAGGATCAAAAACAAAAAATGAAATAAATGTATTATCTATATTTAAATAATTTTTAAGTAAGAAAAAGAAAATGATGCGGTGAAATGCCATCCTAATTGGAGCCGTCCACAAGCCCAACAGCCACCTCCACCTGGCGTAAATATTTACTCAAAATTGGCAAATCATACTGTCTTTCAGGTATCAATCGTTCACACTGTGAAATAAAAAGAAAAAAAAAACACAGCAAATTAATATTGCTGCTGTAGTAAAGACCTACAACAATATACACATAACTGGAACATGGGAGGGAAAAACAGAGAGGCATAGCGACAAAAATGCACTGATTCTGTTCACTTTATTTTTTAGCAATAAATAAGCAGACACCTGACAGGTCAGCGACGATCACTGTCTCACAAGGGGTCATCAGGAGGTTAATGACTTTTCACCAATTTACTTTATCACACAGTTTAAATCACAGATTAAATCAGTGTTTGATTTTTATAAGTTATTTCCCCAAATATAAACATTTCCGAGGAACTAAAATTTATATGGACAGGTATATCGTGCCAAATGCTATAACGACTTTAATTGGTTGATGGAAATCTAAATTATTACCATGAGAGTTTTTTTTTTTTTTTTAAGTTTTTAAGTACCTTAGAGAAATTAAATTTTTGCTTTAAGAAAACTTCATATTCTTCTAGTTTACAAAGATATAAATTGTGTGTGCTGCGCATGGATGGCAGTATACCACTGATAATTAAAATCCTCTACACAGATCAGAAACATTAGGTCCAGAACAAGAAGATACATAGAGTGCGAGTGACTTGTCATGTCTATGACCCTTTTTATCTAGTGAACCCCAGACATACAAAACAATATGAAAACAGACTTTTTCAGCTAAACCATGTTTTCTACTATGCGAAATTTTTTCGCTATTTCGACATTTACTTTTTAATGTCTTAAAACATTGAATCAACTGCCTTAAAATTAGAATTTTGTCATGATAAGTAATTTTAAACTTTAATTTTTTTTGCCATAATGTATGTATTTTTCTACTTTCTTCGAGCAGAACGATGCACATTTGATTGTCTTTTTAAATATCATCAGAGTGCCTTTTCCTGACGCGCAGGTAAAGTGCTCGCACGCCCGTGGTGAGCTGTCATTTTGGGGTGCAAGATTTACAGGCCTAGAGCTCGCTGTGAGGGAAGTTCAAGCAGCAAATGTACAGTGGTATTGGCTTAAGAGAAACCTATTGGGGACAGTATAAAAGTTTATTTGATCCCAATGACAGTGACTGCACAGAAAAAAAAAAACATAAAAGGGAATTAGTACCTTGGAAATTCTGCAAATAGTATTAACTTGGGCAAAATTCACTATAATTAAATATATCTGAAGACATCTCTGCCTGCAATGATAAAAAGTCCCTGATCAGTATCACTATGAGAATCTTTAGACAAATCCTTTAGGCCAACATAAATAACACATTGGTCTCCTACACCTAGGAACCCACAGCTTGGGAAACGAGAAAAACAGGTTAGACGGTAGGAAAAACTAAGGATTTGAATACCAAGATAGCCAATGGATCCTGCCCCACCCCAAACCCTTTTACCTCCCAATATTTAAAATTTGTAAAACTTTTTAAAGCTAGCACTCTAAACAAAGTAATACAAATAAACATGATAAAAGTTTAAATTAGGATTTAAATCTAAAACGAAATAATAACCAAACCTCTCAACTTACATGAGATATATTCAGCTTTGCCTCTCTAATGACAGGTTTGCTATTCACATTCTCTGCACTTTCGATCTCTGTTTTATGTCTCTTTTTCTTTCTTAAACTTCTAATTTTTACAGCTTTAGGCTCAACTTTCCACTCTTCTTCCCAAGGTCGTCGGTGGAAATTCCTATCTAGGGGCAAAATATGTCCCTCTGTGGTGAAGATGTAACGTGATTGTTCTTTGTTCACCGGATTAGCCTCATCAAATAACTGGAAGTTTAAAAAGTCATGAGATTTATGAAACTTGCGACAATAATATACATAAAATCTTTCTATTTTTTTCCAAAAAGATAACATACATTTGGCTATGGATTAATTTTAAGATATGCAATAGTAAGAGAGACTTTTGTCAGTATTATCTTATAACATATACATATTATGCATTTCTACATGCCCTGCTGTGTATCACAAGGTTTAATTTCATATTAAAAGCAGGCACATACAAAGTTTTAATCAAGCATTCTGAGATTCATCATAAAGATTCAAGGAGAATCAGAGAGGCTATATATATCTCCTACAAATTAGGGTGCCCCCAGTGACAATTAAAGCAGCCAGAGAGGCAAAATGATGTTATATTAATGGGCAGATTCCAGCTTTAAAGAAAAAAAAAAGTTAGCTGTACTAAATATAATTCATGGTCTGAATTACTCAAAGATGATACATAAATGAAAGAAAAATTGCTACATGGAAGTAAAAAAGGTTATAAAACTATTGAAATGCAGATGAAGTAAAAATTATGCTGTGTCCATTAACTAAGTAATTTTTAAGCACATTTAAAAAAAATTTTGGAAGATGAAAAAGAAAGGTAAACTTTACAGATTGAGTCTCCTTACCAAATACAAATATTTGCAGGTTTCACTCAGGAAAAAGCTTTCCATCCTATCTTCTAACTCTTTTGTGTGGACATCATGAATGGTGCAGTAGCCACACCTGGAAAACAATGGCACTATTTAGATTTATCAAGGAACAATAGATTTCCAGATTTTTAAATCCATTGGCAATGCCACACACAGAAGTGATTCTTGTATCAGCTTTTTTAAGTTATCAAAGATATACAATAAATGAGATTGTGTTTATAAGCAATAAAGTAATAACATTTGAAACCAAACATATTCTTTGTGTTAAATTTGCATTTATCCTCAGTAAATTTTTAATTTTTGTTATTCATCATGTTTATCTGGCTCCCAGTTCAAATAAGATGTATCATAATTCAAGAAGTTCATGTTAAGGAAAATGTATTTCAGACAAATATTTAAATATTGAAGTATCTCAACTATGAAAAATTAATAAAAGAATGAATTAAAATATCACAGGTGATATTGCACTTTTAGCTGTTTTGAAGGGCGGGAGACAGATTTTTATACTATTTTAATTTTTCTTGAACTGACATTTCAAAATTCAACTCAAAATGATTTTGTAAAAATATTTTGTAAAATAAAGCTTGGGATAATAAATGAAAAAAAATCACCTTTCTCTCATATGCACATTGATGCTTTCCAAAATGTCTCTCCCAACATGAAGATAGAATGGGTTTTTGGTGGCCCTGTAAAGAAAGTATGTAGATTCTACTAGTTCTGGTCTAAGAGGGTAGAATCGAACATCTGGAGCCTTCAGTTGCCAATTATAGCGCTCTGGTAAGGCATTGTAGCGGCGCCAAATTGTATAGTAAAGTGCATGTGAACAGATGGCCTCTTCTAGATCTCCATTTAAAACCTGGGGAAAAAAGATAAATTTCATACTTATTGTTTAACTAAAGGCCTTTCATTAGCAACTTTACTCACTTGCATCAGTAAATACTGTTTATTTTTTTGCCTTCACTTAATCAACGACCACAGCCACAACATCAAAACAAAACGACCAAAGAGAATTTAAAAATTATAAATATCAAGATGCAAAAGATCATTGTAGACACAAGGCCTTGTAATTAATAGGTAAAACATAGATACCATGGTAATGCAACCAATTTTTTAGATATATTGTGCAGTTGTGCAGTTGTGCAGTGGAGTGAAAATGGTATAAGTCCTTCCATAAAATATGATAGCTAAATGTTTCACTTTAATTTAACCCTTATCCTATGTCTGGAGGAAAGTTGACCGCCATGCACGTTTTTTGTGTGTTTTTTATTAGAATACTTACAATGGGAATTTTTCTTTGAAATGTTGTATTTATACTTTGAATATATATATATGTAATCCTCACATATATGTATCTATTTTGACCATTTCAAAAGTGGGAAACCACAAAGACCCCATGATGTATAGACAAGAGTACAAGGCACAATCTACAACTTGAGGAGCTAGAGTTTTAAATGGAAGATCAAAGAGTACCTGCACAGCAGACCATGCAGCCTGTAAAGCATCTATCCACGTGTTGACTGTTTCACCAGTTTTCATGTTGACATTCACATACAAAGGAATATTTCCTGAGCCATAATTACACTGAGGTCGACTGAAAAAAAAAGGGTGTCTTGGGGTTTAGGTGAAAATTGCTTCAGAGGGATGCTTTTTAAATGACACTGAGAGTATACTTAATGGAAGTCCTAACTAAGATTTTGTAAATCTAAGGAAAATCAGGTCACATCTGCAATGTGGTCTTAATATAATACAGGGCTTTGTATTCTAGTTAGAAAGCATTTTTCTTTTTTTTTTTTTTTGGCAATGAGGGTAAACACTAACTCTGAAAAACATTTCAACCTTCAAGTTTAGATAAAAATTTCAAAGGTTTATAAGTTGCATTTTACTCTAACTAACATTTAAAAGAGCTTTCTACCTGTACCATAGCACAACAAAAAAAAGGAAATAGTTTTATCAAACCAGAAACAAATGAGTGAAAAATTATTTCCAATCTCACCCTCGTCTCATGTGAAATTTTATTGTTTCATACGACTCGTTAAACTTCTTTAAATCATTAACATCTCCAAACAATATGTAAGCCTGAAATGAAAAAAAAAGTTTTAAAAAGTCAATGTATATTCTTTTTTACTCTTCTTCAATAAAATGTTGAGTAAAATAGGAAGAAAAAAATCAATCAAACTTTGATTTAAAGGAATAAAGTGCCTAGATCAAAGATTTTTCTGTATATCTGATAATTTGTAGTGCCAAATTTACCACTTCTTTTGTAACAAAAGAAAACTGGCCTTTTGTAAATGAAATTTTGATATAGCTGAATCTATCGCAGCCATGAACTCTACTGTCCTCAGAAGTTGTTGTTTTTGTCTTTAAATGTCTTCCTTTATGTGAAACATGTTTTTGCTGTTCACCTTTAAGTTCACTTTCATCTAACATTTTTAGCACCGACTAAAACCCTTTAGAAACTTCCCATAAACTTCACTTGGGTATTTAGTAATATATTAAGATAATAAAAAAGTCAATTATTATTGCAACATGTGTAATCGAAGCATTCAAATGAGACAGTCAACATAGATAGGAGTAGTGTTTAAAAACATTTGGCTCAAAATATTTACCAAAATAAAAAAAAAATTTTAATTTGGCAAAACACACAACATGCATGTCTGCTAGAGTATTTTATGGTGCTTAAATATGTCCTGAAGTCCGTGTTGTCTTTGTATAAAGGTTAATGATTTATATAATACCATGTGCCTATTTTCACATAGCTTGTTGACAACGATCAACATGTTAAAACTTAGTCTCCAAGGTATCCAATTTTGTTAGGCTCTATGTAAATAAAAAAGACTCTAAGTTGTTCTATTTTAATAAAAACATTCATAAAACTTGTAAGATCAGTTACATTTTAGGTGGTATGAAAACAACACTAGGTCAGTTATACCATGCTGACAACACTTATAACAAAAAAAGCTGAAGTGCAGTATTACCACATTATCAATAATTCACATACGGCATTTTCTGTAATGACTATACCTGATGCCATCAATCTAAGAGTAACTTTCCACATGGGTCTCAAAAAGTTCTAGGCCTAGGGAAGCTAATTAAACTACTTAAACTGTATGATTAAACAATATAATGCACGATACCAGATCAAGATTTACATAAATTATGATAATATTTATAATTTCTTTTACTCAGTTGCACTTCTTTCTCTAAACCCAGGTTAAGAAGATCAGCCCTGACTCACTCATGCCTTTTCCAAAACTACACCTTAATATATACATGCACAAGAGACTAGACAGGCATAAACATATTCTAAGGATATATAGTCATAACTTACCTTTAACAAATATTCAAAGTAAGAATCAATACCAGCACCAAGACCACTCATGACCCCTAGCCATTCTCCAGTTTGAATATTTATGATATTTCCTGAAATATAACAGAAATCCATGGTGTATGACATAACATAAAACTAAAACCATGAAGAAAAAAATGATGCTCTCCATAAACATGATGTCGCACTTGTGTCAGATTTTTTTGCCTCTTTGTATTTCCTTATTTCCTAAGAAGTACACTTTAAGTGCACTTGAAGTGTTTGAATAAATCTCATGCAAAAAAAGGTAAAATTCCAGAATTTGTGGTGCCTCCCCTAAAAAAAAAAAAAAAACATTAAAAAGAAACATCTAATTATTGCCTTGTGATTGTAAACCTTAGAATGTAGTTTGTTAGTTCACATTGTGACAGGATCAGGATCACTATCTAAAAGATAAATTGCATCATATTCTTATGAGGGAGGGGCGGATCCTGGGAGTGATTTTCTTTGTTTTCCACTTTAGCTAGTTTTAACTACAACCAATGAATCAGCACATTCGAAAATGTAGGAAACAATGTAATTTTTGAAAATTTGTCACATGGTTGCCGTAGTATTGGATTTTGAGTACCTAAAATCAGTGAATTTTGAAATCTATCTTGTCCTACATTTCCCTATCAAATGACTTGAAATGTGTCAGACATGTGCAGCCAATGTATCTAAACAATATAATAGAGCGGATTTTGGCTATTTGAAATATGTTTTTTTTTTTACACAGTTTTTTTATTTTACTATTATAGTGATCAAGGTAAAAAAATAAACTAATTTTTCTGGACAAAATTTCAGATTTTTTAAAAACTAAAGCAAAATTCAACAAAAGCCTATATTATTACATCAAGCACCAACACCATACGAATCTTCAAAGCAATATTTCAAATGGTGTTAAAGGAGCTGGATTTTTTATTGTGAAAAATGTATCTTCTGAGAAAATCACATTTGAAAGTAGCCCATGTAAAGATCTAAAAAATTGCTACAAATTGCCCCATAGTCGATCCTAAGTCATTCCAGCAGCTTATGCTGGTGACCTCTCATCAAACTGGTCATTTCTGCTTGCTTTGACAACTGAAATTAATAATCCATTCAAAATTGTCAAAATAAGTAGAAATCGTGATAGCTGAAACTAAAAAATCTGTGAGCTGAGATATGAAATAACACCCACGGTATGCCTTGGCCAAGTAACCTCCCATTGACCTCAAAGCGTCTTAGCCACTCATGAGGCTCAGCCAGGCTGTCTGATGGCAAAACAGCGCTATCCATGCTTTATTATGGACCTTTCTTGTTTACAAGCTGAATGCAGGTCAATCTGCCCATTATTTCCATAACAGGGTATCTTCTATGAATGAAACTACTAGACATGGAGTGCCAATGGCCTTGTAATTATTTGATTATTTTTACATGATCATTTACAACAGCTGCACATGATCCTTTACAGCAGCGGCACTTATCAAATACAAAAAATTAGTAAAATAATCGAAAGAACCGTTCGAACTTGGGCTTTTCTTCGATGTTTTCCCACAATTTTGGCACTCAAAACAATGACTGGATTTCTAAAAATCTGAATTTATAATGAAAAAAAATTCACAACACTCCCTTTGTTGTTCATATGTCCACGCAAATGGATGAACTGACTGCAGAAATTAAAATCAGGAAGTCAATTGTCGAACACCTTACTGGCCATTTCAGGACCCTCCCTCCCCTTAAGCAACATGTTAACCACTGGCCATAGAGGCACATTTGATGTAGTGTACCATAAAATCCTCTGGTTTAACTCAATCTTTGATCAAAACTCAAAGGGTGATAATCACACATCCCTTAATTATTTCCTTTGAGCAAAAGAAAAAATAAACAACGAATTCGGAAATGTACACCAAACTGGATGTTCAATTATAACACCTTTGCAAATGAAAATTTTGTAAATTTATAATGCTTGTTAAAATATGGACATCATGATTGAAAACTTAAATAAAAATCACAAGCGAATTGCAATATAGCATTTTTTACTCAAACTGCAGGTTTATAGAATTTATGTAACAAATATTTACCTAAAAGACCTGTAACATTTGAGCGTAGCCGCCATAATTTGTTCACAGCCTGCCGTGACACAGACTCATACACAGGATCGTTCAGGAGCCGGCTGAGGACACCAAATTCAAGCACCAGGGTTCCTGCTCCTGACGTGCATGTCTCGTTGATACTGTTCCAAGGAATACCTTTGTCCAAAGTTACCTTTAGGATATACATGACAAATTCATTAAAAAATGTAAAAGTCAGGCAAGGCAAGGGGATTTTACATGTCAAATTTCCAACTAAAAGTTTAGCCAAATGGAAATAGATTCCACAGAAAAGTAATGTTTTAATTCCAACACTGAAGCTTTGGGGATCCAAGGTATTACATTTACAACAAAAAAACAGAATATCATCACAAAAACAATAACTGCTACCTACTTTAGATTTTCCATGCAAAGTCAAAGAAAGATGTCCAAGACAAGCAAGAAATAATTCCTCTTGAGTTCAAAGTTTGCTTCTCTACATCCTTTTCTTTGCACTCTCACTCTATGTGAGCTGAATACTTTATGATAAAAGATAAGTACTTTAACTTACCCTTGGAAATGGTATACCAGTAGCAGTGTCACTAAAGGCAGGCAGCAGACGTGAAGCAAGATCATGGGCTAGATAAAGGAGTTCATTGTCGTATCCAGGTAAGCTCATGTTACCCAGAGTATTTCTAGGATCAACAATGATCAGATGAGCTGACAATAGACCACCAAGTACTCTGCGAACAAAGTGAAATGTCACATCTATTTTTTACATCTCTTTTAAATTTTAATCATTGCCTGCAACCATTTAATTAGTAAAAATCAATGAATAAGAACAGCAAATGATAATGTTTGAAAGCTTTATGTTAAAGGCTGTATATCAAATTACCTCCACTACAAAGAATGAGATTATTGGGCATTTTTAATAAATACCTATTCATAATAGCATTTTTGTGTGTAAATTCTGTTTTACTATTTACAATGCGATTTAAAATGATCAAGTGTCTGTCAAGAGTTGAAAAATTAAATTTAACAACAAGAGAAAAAAAAAGAAATGTGTTAACTACTGACTGAGCCATCAAGGAAAGCATTTATTTGCCACAAGGAGGAAAAAAATAGTGCTTGAGGAAAAAAAATTGTACATATCTATAGAAAATTGAAAACTGCTAATGACTACAGTTATATGGTACCAAAAGTAAAAGTATTACCATTTAAGGATACACACCTAATAGTTGCTTCAAATACTTGCACTGTGCTGTTTTTGTTAAATGACACATGGTCTATCACAAGCTTCACAGCCCGTTTGAATTCAGTGCTATTTCCCATCACCTGCAAGAAGTAAAAGCTAAGTTTGGGTGGAGTCCATAACAATATCAAAACTATTATAATCTTGGTCCTTCTAAAAAGGAAAATCAGTTTTAAACCAGAAACTAAGGAGATTTCATTATGAGTAGAGTTGGGAACTCAAGCTCAAATGTATAGTTGCCTGTCTGTATTTTGGAGTCAGGTTTTCTAAAGAATGCTAGGTTGATGTAAAAGAGATAAGTAACAGAAAGATGGCTTTTTCCTCATATATCATTGACAATTCCATAAGATTAAGAAAGCATTGAAATAAATTATTTAAATACAAAATAAAATTTGAAAACTGGACATCCCATGCAAAATAATCAGTGCTACATATTGTAGAGTATGCATGGCTGTTTTTAGAAATGCAATTATAAAACTTTTAATGTTGTTATAGAGAAAGACTGGGTTAGAAACTGTTCTAAACACATTTTCTCTAAAACAAAATTGTATTTGTGTAACAGTGCCTTCAAATCATAAATTCAACTGATAATTTAATTCTTGGGTGTGGACTTTTGAAATTTCATTTGAAACATTATGCTTTGACAAGGATAATTGATGTAAGGATCAAGATCAATTTTAGGCATTTCTGGAAGTCACCTCTCACTGACAATGTTCTGAGTGTATTTAGCTGAACTTTAAAAAAAAAAAAAGCTATATCTTTCAATTTCTTTGTTAAAAGTTCAGATTTTTTATAAATCGATGATGAACTGAGACTATTTTATAAATAATTTGAATAGTTTCAATTTACCTTTAAAGTTTGGCAAATAAAAGACAAAGTTACTGACAGTTACTTTTTTAAAAATATGGATTGAAATCATCGTTTAGATGTTGCACGGTACTTGCTTTCTCCTTACTTAAATGTACAGAAGAAGAAAAAAGTAAATTTGTACAACTCACTGCTAAAGTTCCAAGAGATTCAACTAAAGTCAGCGAATAGTCTCCCAGGGCATCATTGATATTTATGTTGTCTCTGAAATTGGTTAATGAGTAGATTATGATATATAAAACCTTGAGAAAAGAATACAAAATTATTTTATGAGAATTCATTTTAGTAATAGAAATTTGATTGAAACTTGAAATGTATGATGATAAAAAAGCAGGCACAACACAGTGATAATATTCAAGAACTTTTATAAAACAGAGCAAAACACAATTATTCTACACTATTCTGTAACTCCTCTTAAAAGAAATCGAAGTACGACATATGAAAAATGGTTGACTGATTTGATGGTGAAATAACACAAAACAGAACTAATTGTTCCCCTAACTTTGTAAACACTGAAGACTTCAAATGTTATGGACTGTTTTTCACTCCCAACTTTTATGCAGCAATACAAAAATGGAAAGAAGAGTCATGAATATTCACACAAAGTTACAAAAAATTCATCTAAATAGCACTTTATCCCCCTCAATTCTGCAAGCTTAAAACAGAACACCTGTGCTTTTACACTTCAAATTTAATTGGTTATCCACAGATTTGAATGCTTTAAATTTTTGTCTTTTTACACAGCTTCATTGACTTACGGTTTATCATGATCTGGTCCACGACCTTTGCAATGGATTGGATCCAATTCATCTTCAGGAAAAGCATACTTCATGTAGCTATCATAACCAAAGTAAAACATATTTTTTGATGCTTCAAGCATTCCCAGACGTTCTGATTCAGTGAAGTATGCATACTTCAGATGGAAAGGATCCCACTCGTGTTGAAAGCTGTAAAGGCAGCACACACTTGCGGGTGCCACAAGGGCCACAAGAGTCAAAATTAGCTTTGCAGGTCCAAACTGGAACCAAACTGATTTTGATGGGGCCTGCAGCATCTTTGTAGGATTCAAGAATTACTTTAGTTGCTTGATCCAAAAACTCCTTCCACAAATGAACCATCTACGCTATTTTGGAATGTTTTCAACCTGACGCCTGAGTGAATTCACATATTCCTTTCTAACATGATTCACAGTTTGAGTCTAGACTTTCATATTTTCATTTGATCATATCACCTTGAAATGGTAATTTCCACTATAAAAGCTTAATTCCAATCTAAGTCTAAGTATTAAAAGTAAAAATAGCGTTCAGAAGATACTAGGTTTTGATCTGGGTGTGCGCATTTCTAACTTTGAATGTAGGCGTACAAACACTATTCAATTCCTGCAAAGTTAAAGAAAAACAGTTTTAAAAGTTGTTGCAGTTATATGTTCAAAATAATTACATTAGAATTAATTAGTTGCATCAACAATTTCTTTTCAGAGCAGTCTGTATTCAATATATGCACACAAAAAAGTATTCAAGAAGTTCAAATTAAATTTCTCTTGACAGGGTCTTGTGGACTGATTTCCCATGGGAGATCCTCTAACAGAAACAGGTACCAATACTTTAGGCCCTAGATAAATATTTTAATGTTCCCATAGAGCTGGGGTATCAGGTAGTGCTGGGGCGAGCGGACTTTTTTCCTGCTTGACCGGGACCAAGACATATCAACATTTTATAAGTTCCGCCGACGTCCTGGCTTGTCCGCACCAAAAATAGCACAAATTGGGGACATGGGGCTCTCGCTCGACCGCACCATGTATATTTGCCTTCTTGCCTTACTTAGCTAGAGACAGCATGGCGTCTTAGAGTGGGTGCACACATAGCCATATATACACCAACAGTACTCAGGGCTCTGACCGGTTTGGCTCTCTCCCTCTCTCTCACTCATGCTTTCCCTTTCCTTTTAATTTTTTTTTTTTAAAACAATATCATTCACATGTAAAAATCTTTTTTTTTTGCACAGGGTATGTGTTTGCAATTTACATATGGAATTCTTTTTTTTTCCCTATTCATATAATGATTAAAAACAAGACCAAAGAAGGAAAGGTGATTCTCATCCACAGATGTAGATAAGAATGGCGCTAAATTTGCTAATCATTTCGATTTCCAGAGTTACAAACTTAGAACAGAACCAATCAGCAAAGAGGCCTCTATATAACCCACTCTTCAGCCCCATTGTAATAGGAATGACGCTGCATCATTAGGTTTATTTGCCAAACCTAAGTAACCCTAGGCCTCAATTAATTATTACTGTCAACACATTACTCCTTAACAAAAGGCCTTAGCGACTGTATGCCAATGGTGCGTTCTGTCCAAGCAGCTCACACAGTTAAAATGTTTGCTTTGTCACCAAAACTATAGGCTTGGTGGGGACATTGCACGGTGGCTAGGTTGAGACATCGGCAAGATTGGCGCATCGGTAAGCTGTGGCTAGATCAAGAGATCAGCAAAGTTGGCCTTGTCAGTCCCTGCAGTAAGTCCTGGTGTCGCTTATCACCGAGTCTTGTGGACTCAAATCATTATCGATAGTTCGCCCCAGCACTAGTACCAGGAGCTGCTTGGTCGTAACTGATCATATTGTAAGGATGTCTTAGGACCTGCTAGTGCTACCCCTATATAAACAATATTCTTACAAGTTATAGAATCTAGTCAAAATTGTTGGGTTGTTGTTGTTGCTGCTGTCTATTTTACAGATTGTTGTTGCCTTTTGTTGTTTTTGTCTTGTAATTTTAAAAACGTTATCGGTTATATGACACATTTCACCATGAGACTAGATCTAGATCTGGGTCTCCTGAATCTACTACACCTAAATCTAGATCTAGATCTTAATCTAGAATAGATTAGGAGTAGACAGACTTCACTCACGCCCAGGCCTACTTTCTGTTTTACTTTCATGGCCCAAGCGATTATAATTTCGCATTTTTAGTTTAAGAACTATTATATAATCTGTTGCAGGAACCCATTATTGCAAACTAAAGACCCGAATAATTATTTAAAAATCATAATAATAATTGTAGGACATGCCCCCAAAATAAGCCATAAAACGACTTGTGCTGTGGTGTTTGTGATGTGTTTCAAGCATATATAACAATACATAATAGCTCGTAACCAGTCTATAGAATGAATATTGGCCAATCACAAGCTGCCAAGCAGGGCCTAAATAAAAGACATGCTAGAAATAGTGTAAAGTGTGACTATTTTCGTCCACATATCGAACACTCACGTACAAACAAAGGAAAGAGTGAAATATCAAAGAGCGCTTAACAACTGGCATTTTAAAGAGAATATACCATTCTTGTGCTCTTTTATAGAGCGCGTTGCTACTAAACAGAAAGTTACATGTGCGATCCCCGACCCATCTAGGTGTAAGTCTACCTGTCTGTCTGTCTGTCTGTTTGTCTATCTGCCTGCCTGCCTGTCTGTCTGTCTGTCTGTCTGACTGTCTGTCTCTCTCTCTCCCTTCCTGTCTCCATCTATCTATCTATCCATCTATCTATGTTTGTCTGTCTGTCTATTTGTCTGTCTGTCTGTCTGTCTGTCTGTCTGTTTCTCTCTCTGTCTCTCTCTCTCCCCCCCTCTCTTTCTATCTATCTATCTATCTATCTATCTATCTATCTATCTATCTATCTATCTATCTATCTATCTATCTATACTATCTATCTATCTATCTATCTATCTATCTATCTATCTATCTATCTATCTATCTATTTATTTATCTTTGTCTTTCTCTC
>RQTK01000111.1:142990-176827 GCA_003991915.1 Elysia chlorotica | reverse complement strand
ATTATTATTATTATTATTATTATTATTATTATTATTATTATTATTATTATTATTATTATTATCATCATTATTATTAGTATTAATATTAGTATTAGTATGATCATTTTTGCAATGTATCCTTCAGCGCTGCAGTGCATCTTTTTCTTTGTTTGCGACGCCGTAAAAATCCCAATAGAGAAACCTGCAAGCAATTCGTATTTTAAATGGTGCTTTGCCATCAATTGTAATAAAGGCCTTCTTTTCTACTTCTAAAAAGAAAAGTAGTGAAACCGCAAGAGTAAATTAATTTCCCTTCTAAAAAAAGGATGGTTTTTCTTGATATAGATCTAGATTTAGATGTTTTGACAGGACTATTTTGGGCTTCAATGGCTAGATAATAATAAAACAGTGTTACTAACTCTCAAGAGACAAAAAATGACACCCCCACCTCCTAAAAAACAACAACACAAGTTATTGTGATAGGTAACGAACCTCTTTGTCAACATTCGACACCTGGAGTACATGGAAAGTGCTACCAGAGAAACAAACATTCAACAACCAGTATAGACTGTGCCAAATTTTTCCGAATCACTATTAAGCAAGCGGCACGTATACTTCACTCATAATTTTTTTTTTTTTCATGTCTTGCTTAGTTTTTATTCATAGTTTACTGTTCATGCGATTTTCAACTATTAAATGTTATTGTGCAAAAAAAATGTTGATTTAAAAAAGAATACAATCAATTTCAATTAAATAAAACGGACGATTGCAAACGATCCTTCTTGAGTCCCTATAAAACGCCGTTATGTCAGGATGTCACTGTTCAAGCACGCGTTACGCAGCCTCTTGCTTTTTTGAACACTGCGACGTCACTTCGTAAACCGTCTCGCTAAACGCCTAAATCTAGAGTCTCTATGTTTCACAATGAATGGAAAACGTAAACCAACAAATACAATGTACGTACACGTTTATCAACTCTTCATTGACGCCTTTATTCTCTGACACCAAAACCAAAACAGGGATGTCGGTGGAAGATTTGATGATCCACTTCCAGTACGGTCAAGATGATCTTGCATCGGAAGAAAGTCTGAGCGCTTCATCCGCGCGACAATACTACGTCCCTGGTGACACGCTCAAAGGCGTTGTCTCTCTTCACATCTCAGGCAGGATCCGAGTGAGAGCCGTCACTCTTTTCCTGCTTGGTACAGCCACTGTTTCTTGGGAGGCGCCCAGGAAGAAAAAGGTAAGCATGGTTGTTTACTGATAGTGTGTGTTGGTTGGTTTCTCAGAGTCAAACGCCAGCAGATGATCTAGATCGGGGACAGGTCCCAAGACATGTCTAAAAAATGTGCACGCTGTCACCCTCTAATTATAAATTATGGGTATATCAGATCTTCGGTGTCAGTTGATCCCATTATGACACCGATCTAACCGTTACAGAAGAAAATTTGTCCAATCGTGGTATCGAACCGGGGACCTCCCGGATAGAAGCCCAGCGCTTCAGCCAGCTCGCCAGTCATTTTAGGTCTGTATTAGGGTTACATGCAATGGTCTGTTATACATAGTGTAACATTTTTTGTTTATTTGGTTTTTGTTTTGTTTTTGGTGGGGTTTTTTTGTTGTTGTTGTTTGTTTGTTTTTTTGTTTTTTTGTTGTTTTGTTGTTTTTTGTTTTTTGGTTTGTTTGTTTGTTGTTTGTTGTTTGTTTGTTTTTGTTTTTTTTTTTTTGGGGGGGGGGGGGGTCTGTAAAGTACCCGTAGTGGCATTGCTGATCCGAATAGACGAACATCTTCATAAAATAGCTCTTCGATCTTAATAATTAAGACTTCACCATTCTCTGGTAATAAAGTACTTGGTTTGAATTGTGTCTTTCCAAACAACATTCATTGGATTAATTTTCCAAGTTACTGCCGGAAAATTCTTCCATTGTGTCTTCACCTGATTTGAATGATAATAGTTATCACTTGAAACGTCATTCGTGCGCTGTCATAAACATTAAATCATTGACGCAACTGACGTCGAAATAGCACACCGTTAAGAGTAGTAAGCTACGTGTGTGGCTACGTGTTATTCATAACAGTGCCTTGTGCAAAATCAAAATCGTTGCCGTATAGAATCCTCCGTGCGAAATTAGAAGACGTCAAATCCAAAGACATATTTTATCAAGAGAAAGAGAGAGAGAGAGAGAGAGAGAGAGAGAGAGAGAGAGAGAGAGAGATCCCACTGTCGTGATCGTGCTAGGAGACCATGAGATCGGGAAGACGGGCTCTAGTTTCTTATTTATTAGGTGTCTTCGTTAAATTTATAGTCGTATGCAAACGTCAGCTTTTTTGTTGTTGTTCCAAAACAGGCATGTGCTGTTAGTGTAAGTACCGGAATGGACAACTTATAACTTAGTCCCATAGGTCAATGACTTTTTAAGCTTTTCTTAAGTTTGTGAGACTGAAAGTTTAGTGAATTAGCCATGACCTTCAATAAAATTAATGTTGATAGTTTGGGAGTGTGAGAAAATGCACTATTAAACTAATTCTATCAAATTAGAAGGCAAGGACAACGAGACTGTGCTGCTAGAAGTGACTAGTCGACCATGGCATCGATTTTTTGAGTGGGAAAAGTGATTGCAGGCGCAAGTGGTTGAGCATTGAACTGCCAGCGGGAGGTACTCGATTCGAACCCATGATATGATATATTGTATTATAATTTCACTGACCATACTATGGGACCGCGAAAATGCCTGAAATTAGAATGCTAAACTCTGTTTTAACTCTATTATACGATGTATTTTCCATTAATTTTTGTTTTAATCAGGTATACAAGTCGTCAGAAGTTCATCTGGAAACCAGTAAGCCGCTGTTAGACACAGGTTACCAAGAGACAGTGTCTTTGGATCAAGGATTGCACCAATTCGGCTTCAACTATCAGCTGCCCACCGAACTGCCCTCTACATTTAATGGTGTTTATGGTCAAGTCACTTATCTTGCCAAGGTTATTAATATTTTTTTAATTGTTTTATTGTTGTTCCG
The DNA here is from genome assembly GCA_003991915.1 of Elysia chlorotica. Classification (NCBI taxonomy): domain Eukaryota; kingdom Metazoa; phylum Mollusca; class Gastropoda; family Plakobranchidae; genus Elysia; species Elysia chlorotica. The sequence continues at coordinate 173,826 of RQTK01000111.1, read as the reverse complement.
ATTGTCCTTGCTATTGCTATTGTTGTTGTTGTTGCTGTTGTTGTTGTTGTTGTTGTTGTTGTTGTTGTTGCCCTTGCTGTTGTTGTTTTGCTTTATTTGTTGATATAGTTGTTGTTTTGAAATAGATAAATTCAACAATACATTGTGTGTAAAAAGTAAAATATTGTTACAGTGTTACGCTGGTTACAACCGAACATAAGCGAGACGCAAATCTTTAAAAAGTAATTTATTTTCTTTTAATCCAACTCCATTTTGTGTTTAATTATATATATTTAATTTTGTTTAACGTAATATCTATCGCGGCTCTTAGAGTTTCGAACTACGTTCCGCTCTTGTTTTTTGGTTGCGTGTGACAGCATTATATATTATATCTGGTGGCTTTGTGATAGTAATTATAACCTATCCTTGAACTCTCTAGGTGCTTCTTGATTGTGAAGATGAGCGCAACACAACAATTACTAGTGAGCCCTTCATGGTTTTGCGACGTCCAGATCTTCCAGACACTGTATATTCAGAGAAAACACTTAAAAAGAAAAGATTCTTCCTGGGTCTTACTTCAGGACAGGTAATCTATGGATTCCATCAGTAATTGAAACTGCAAGAAAATAAATTTGTTTTGTTTAAATATTGTTTGGTTCTGCAAAATACATATTAATTTAACTAAGAAGTTGTGATTATTCCAAAATTCTTATAAATCAGTTACTTAGAACAAGGACACTTTTAAATTGAATGTTTACAAAGTTATTTTTAAAGATTCATACAGGCCAAGTATCCAAAATAAAAGCTGCAGACTAGTATTGATCTACATTTTATGTTGCTTTCATTTATACAGGTGCGTGTGGAGTGCACCTTAGACAAAACGGCTGCGGTGCCAGGAGATGACATTCTTGTAGACGCTGAAGTAACCAACTGGACAGGGCGGCCCATCAACTTGATTCAGGCTGCACTCATTCAAGAGAGCAAGTACATTGCCCAGGGTCACCAGCTGCTCTTCAGGTGAGAAGTTAAACTTGTACATAACGTTGTAACAGACAAAGTGGCTTTAATATAATTATTTAATATAATCATATATGCTCAAATGTATGCCATCATTTGTTGCCATAAAAGTTTTGAAATTTTCACTTGTAAAAACAATTGTGACATTGAGCCATCTAATAAATGCACACATAGAAAAAAAGCTATCAAATAAGGAAGGAAATGAAAATTCGCATAGTGGCTATTGGAACTTAGTTTTATGATGATGCCAGAGTCATGTTCTGCTGATTTTAGCATAATGAAAAAAATTGCAAGTACTGCTTCATAAGTAATTCATCGTTGAATTTTGTACATGTAACATAATACACATGTTTTAACTGATTAAAATTAATTATTTGTCTGTGTGTAACAAATATCGTTTTTCTCTCGAAGTCTTCATGTAATGTGTATTTAGGGTAAATTTAAAGATACTGGAGTTTGTTCTACTATATTTTTCTTAAAACACTTTTATTATTTTCACTTTGCATAACTTTCTAAATCCCAATATTTCAGACAATACTTGAGCAAGAGAGATGATGTGTTTGATGTAAGCTGTGAACAAGGTCGGAGATGGAGAAAAGTTCACCTTCCTGTTCCACCATTTCTACCAGATTCAGGATTGGAGAATTGTAAAATAATGGACACCAAATACATATTCCAGTTTAAGGTTAGTTCACAAAAGCAGGGATAAGATTAACCCTCCTAAATTAAAAAAAAATAAAAAAAAACCAAAAAAAATCAGCTGCGGTCACTGAAGAAGGTCCTCTTTTACAGCTACTTTTACTACTCATGATGCTTCTGCTATTTAACATTCAATAATATCAAAATGATTGGATGGCTCTCTTCTTTAAGTTAATCGAATTTGAAATTTAAAATGAAGCATGAGGGGAGAATCTTTTTTTTATTACTTGGTTATAATTTGTGACTTAATTTTTTAAGTGTTATCAACTACATAAAAGTGCTACCTTTTTCATGACATGTCAATTGAGAACATCACTTTAAAGGCACCATTGATAGTGAAGGATACCCTAGATTGTATACAACAACTTAACATGAAACAGATACTTGTATATACATGCAGTTTGATTTTGTAAAAGGTTGCTACCTATATTATGAGTATATTATTGGTTTTATTCTATTTCAGGTGAGCATTGAGGGCAAGGATGACATTGTGGTGGAGTGTCCCTTGTTTGTAGGCAGTCATCATCACGTCTATGGTCCTGCCAGCAGAGAAAACTTTCTCCTGGGACGCATGTGGAACAACATTGCCATTGCTGATGAAGCACCATACAGTCGCTACCATGATGGAAACAGATCGACTTATACTGAGAGCATCAATGGAGATTTCATGGATCATCGTTTTTATCGCAATATCACTGAGCCGTGAATGACAAAAGTTTTTTTTAAAGCAAGTTGATTTAAAACCTGACTGCATGCATATGCAATTTGCAATATTTAAAAAAAATGAAACTGTGCCGTTACAGAAAAAAGTCTTATCAGTATTTTGACCCCATCAGGTTACACTTAAAGTGATTTAACACATCAGAGCTGAGGCTAGAAATCACAAAATCACTATAACTGATATTTTGAACATTTAGATCTAGATTTAAATGAACAGGAACGAAATAGTACAGTGTATGGACAAATAACAAATATGTTAAGTGAGTAACTTTTCCTCAAACTTTTAATGTAAAGCCATTTTTGTATCACAAATACTTTTGTGACATTTTGTCCCATAGTGGGGCAAGATGTCACAACAGGTGGCGTAATAAGTCGCATTCATGTTCACCACAGTTTAATTTTAGAAAAATCAGTATCAAAAGCAATTCCAGATTTAGTTCTGGCTGTGTTTCCAGTGGCAAGTGGCGGGGACAGGGTAGCATGGATATTAATTTTTGTTTTTGGACTGATCCAATGTCCTCTACACCTGGCTTAATGGATTTGTTGTCCACTTTTAAACTTTTTCTGAGGAAAGAAACGTCAATGTCACTGTCATTGTCGTCATCAACAATAACAATGCCGACAAGGTATTTGTATTTTCCCAATTCTCTGAGTAAAATGTCCTAGTTGTAAGTGCAGTTCCTGGTCACTGTCATCATCGTCTGAAGAGATTTCAAGTTCACTGTCGTCATGGAGGGAAAATTTGTCAACATCATTGTGCCTCTTTCTGTTTTCCTCTTGTCATGTTGCAAAATGATTTCAGTCAGTCTGTGAAGAAAAGGCGGAACACCATGAGTAATATGCTTCAGGAACCACAAAATATATAACAAAATTGGCGTAAAACACTAATAAAATCAATGTGGGGCAAGAAGTCAAGATTGTGACATCTTGCTCCAGCCCTTGTGACATTTTGCCCCACCCTACTTTTTTTCAAACAATGATCTCTTACACAAGAATGGCATTATTTATAAAAAAAATTATACATGTGATTGCTAAACGGAAGGTTTAACCTCCTGTATGTGCTGTGATGTATGAATAAATATGCTTTAACAATGCATACTTACAAAAATTGTCAGAAACAAGGTTTCCACTTTTCAAGCACTTCATTTTCAATGGGCCTGTTGTAGCTAAACGAAATATTGGAATGATCTCACTTGTAATCCCTGTTTATCATTCACCAAAAGACGTAAAAAAATGGTTTCATCTTTTTGCTAATACGTTAAATTCTTGGTAAGGGCTATTGTGACTTCTAACCCCTATGCATACTTACCCACTTACATGTACACGGAAGTATACATTTATGAAAGGTGAAACATCTTTTAAAAGTTAAGCAGCACAGTGGCAAATAGTATAAATGAGGCACGTTCATTCGTTCACGCTTCAACTCAAGTCTCAATCTTAGGTATTATTTCCCTCCGGATTAGCTGAGGCAACATAATGTTTTTTCTTAAATTTTATGACATGGCAATTATGTTGTTGTGTACCTGCATTGTATTCTCTAACTTTCATATTTTATTTATTGCTTCTGAATCTGTTTTACTTTGACCAAAGATATCGTTGCCGTTGAATTTTGCTCTTTATCAGATATACCTTTATTTAACTCATCCTTTTTTAGTAAAAAAAATGTTGATATGTTGTATATATTGTATTTGGCGTGTGAATAGTCATTAATAAACCTCATTTTTGGGTATCTTCTAATGCACATGCTTTAACCTTTCCATTAATTACATTTGTGAATAGTCATTAATAAACCTTTCCATTCATTACATTTTGATTCAGTGTTTGTCTCCATTCATTATATTCACCTTGAAGGTTACAGGCACCTGCTTTGATGAGAAGCATCATGTTTATATGAAACATGCATGGTTGAAACAGAGGACAAACCATTGTAAGGTTGGCTTTCAAGTTACAACTCGATTATTACAAAATGTTACATGACTTTGACAAAATATGTAAAGGAATCCATCAATGTTTTATTTCAATTTAAGATTCATCTATAATTTTTAATATTCACAGGCCAGGCAAAAAACTGGTTTAACTTAACCAGGGTTCTTAACAAATACCCAAGACACCACACATGCATTGCATCAAAATAAAACTAAAAAAATAAACTTAAGTTAAAATTAATAATAATGATAATAATAATAATAATAATAATAATAATTCTCATCTTGTTGATATTTTGCAACATACAAAATACAGGGCAAAAAATACAATTATCAATCACATAATTGGTATACAATTATCAAAAAGGGCAAAATATTCATATAAAAAAAAGAAAAAACACACCAGTAAACTCAGGACTGCCACTCAACTGAGATAAAAAACATTTGAAATTTTGTCATGGCTGGCTACATGTAAAAGACAAGTATATGCACACTTTATATAGTGATTTTGCCTCTTTAGTGTATTTACTGGGTTTTGCCCAAATTTTAGAATTCACTTAAACGGTATAATAATTAAATTGTTCCTACATTTTCTGGCGCGCACAAATTATTTTGTATTCTTCTCTAGATTCGGTTATGTGATTGGCAGACAAATAATTATGACAAAATGTTTAGTGCAAAAACCATCGGGGGTTATCCGGTAAGTCGTATTTTTTGGTAGAACAACGTATCGGCATATTTGAGGACGATAAAAAGCATACAAAAATACCCTAAAGCAGCTCTCAAGTCTGTGGGCGTCAGCCCATGTCGATAATTATCACAAAATAGAGAATATTTTTGTCATCGGCAAGCGTTTCAGATATGAACATTTCTCACGGCTAATACTTTTTTGCCTGGGGAAAAGTGTGGTGTATGTCTAAAGATCCCCTAATCGATTAGTGATGTCTGACAGACACTTTAAACAGCAGAGGAGGAGGCAAAAAAAAAACGCCTTGACGTCAGCGGACCAACAACCGTGACCGCGGAAAATACCTGCAGATTTCTGCGGAATAGTGGCAGCTTTGAAACTGTAAATCAACACAATTGTTTTATGCTAATGTATAGATGTTAGGATGGCATTGACGCAATGGTTTGGTTGTTGTACCATCTTTGTGAAGGTGCTGGATTCAATTTCCAGAGTGTAGGATTTTGGGGAGTTCCCACGGAATGGTTTGCTTAGGATCTTGAGTTATAACTTAATTAATTGTTGAGGCAAGTAATTGGCAGTTTACCTCACAAATGTTGTCTGCTAGTAAAATCATGTCTCTAACTCTTGGTTCTCTCTTTTGGATGGGACCAACCTTACTTTTTATATAGACGTTTAAAAAACACACATTTTTTCAGGAAAATAAATTCATGGAACTAGGTGATATGATACAATCAAGATCAATAATATATTGCTCTGTATTGATCACAGGAGGGACAGAGCATTATTCATCGTGATAATGGTGGCAGATATGAGAATGAGGATTGTAATGGGTACAAACAGACATTTATGTCTTAGTTTAATGAACATTTTACAATGTCAGTGCAGGTCCTGAGAAGTATGAAACTTTGAAACTGCATGATTGATAGAACATTCAAACCAAGCTGTATCTCAGGCTCATGAGTATGCCAATAAATTTATATCATAGCATCCGTCAACCTAGGAAAGAATAAAGAAAAGAGAGGAAAGATTTAAGAAGATTGATTGATATCAAAGTTTTAAAATAATCATATATAAAGTCACATTGAAAAATATAGATTTAATGGTGTTAAAAAAAATAAAACCCATAGGTGAAAAACAAACTAAAATCATCATTTGGCACTTGTAAGAGGCAGTTCTCAGGATTTTTCTAAACTAGGTTATGTCTATGGGGCAAAAGCGATCACCATACTATTATAAGTGTGAAATCCAGGGCTTGGTTGAAAGCCATGATATTGATTCACAGTACATTTTGCTTAAAAGCACACAAAAATCCATATTCTGCCATTCAAAGAATGATGAATATTCATCCGCTGGAGCCTAATTCCTAACTTGTGCTGAAGGTCATGACAACTAACAATGCACTATTAGTTTTTTCTAGGCCCATTCTCTTACTTAGAAGACCCTCTGAATCACCCCAAAAAATTCATAACATTTCCTTTTCTACCTTCATTTTAAACTTTTCCCCAAACAATGTTATATAGGTATGTTTTCAAGTCTGTTTTCCTAACTTAACTTTATTTATATATACACTTCTGTAAACAACCAATTAATTTTTAAGACAGAAGTCCTTTTTCTCATATAAAAAAATAAGTTCCAAACATCATAAGTGATGTAAACACTATATATCCCATAGCATAGAGGCAAACCATTTGATAAAATATGGGTGTGCAGACCAGAAGAGATAAAAAAAAAGTTTTGAAATAACTAAAATAATGTTTCAGTATTGGCTATTTATGTCATTACAGCCATGGATAAATTATTCATCAGTTTTCTTCAACTCATCTCACCTCATATCTTCCAAGAGACTCATCTGTTTGATTGGCTGCAACTTCCTCAGCTAAGGCCCATAACTGCTGCAGGCTGGTTGACAAACTATTAATGTCAGGGACTCCCTACAGAAGAAAAATACAAGTTATTAATGAAGCATACAATTTTTTTTGTAAACTATTTTATCAAATGTGCCTTTTATTTATTTTTATTTTTGTTTGGACATGGTTATTGAGTCAGTTGTCCATAGCACTTAGAGTGTTAGATATATGCATAGTAATAGTAGTAGCAGCAGCAGCAGCAGTAGCAGCCCCATATACATGCAGGCAAAACAAAAGTGTTAAAATCTGTGGTAGCAGCAAGGGAACCAACAAAATTATAAAAAAAATGCACTAGAGAAAGTAGAATTATTTGTACATCTTGAAAGTATCATTGATCTGAAAGGAGGAACTGCAATGAGAATAGGCTAAGGCAACATCAACATTCACACAATTTCAGAAAATCTGGAGAGCAGACAACATGTCTACAAAAATTTAGGATTAGACTTTATCTCAAATGTGACAACAGTTTTACTATATGGATGCAGGATCCAGAGTTTTTATTCCTAATAGCCACTTCGCTCCCCACTGATTGCCATGGTTCCAATATGATATATGAGGCATAGATATTGGTGAGAAAATAATCAATTAGTGGACGTGAATAGTGGTTATACACACATAATACTTACCTCCAACTCTTTTTTCCCAGTTTTAGATTTGCCCTCCTCCATAAACCAAGATGGCAATGGTGGAGCCCTTGGAGCCTACAATTAAAAGAAAATCATATCATTTACAAATGAAGAAAATTTTACGAGAGTGGGTTGATGGCGTTTCCTGAATTTATCAATTGGTTCTAGAGGATAATTAGGTATGAAAATGTGTGTTAAGTACATGGGGAACAAAATCTACAATAAAATGGGATGTTCTCTAATTGGGAACTAAGTAAAAAAACTTTTCAAAAAATAATTTGTTAGCAATAAGCAGAGTCATTATGCAGGTTATTGTATAAGTATTCTACTCTCATAAGCTTAGCCTCTATTGTTTAACAATTCCTACCATAGCAAAAACGTGCCTTTCAACCATTTTTCTGAAACACTTACTCCAGTGGTCTTAAAGAGCTTAAGCTCCTCTACTCCAAAGTCTTTCCAAAGGGGTGACGGCTGCTGAAGTATCAATCTAAGGGAAATTAGCTGGCTCAAGTCACAGGTAAACTGCATGGAAGAAAAATGCATTAATTTAAATCATGAAGGAAACATAGTTAATAAAATTGTAAAAAGTGTTATACTTATTGTAAGCAAAAATTGCTATTAATCAAACAACAACATAAACACACTTGCTTCCCAGGAGTTGCCTAATGCCAATCTTAATACCACATATAAATGCTTCAAAATCGCCTACAAGATTTTGGTGCCTGGTGGTTTTGATGTCTGCTTAGACCAGAGGCTTTCCCCATATCCCCTTTGGTTCATTCTAATTTAGATGAAATTCTTTGCAGTCATACTCATAGCTATCCAACTGTAATTTCCTTAATTTCATATTCTTAAGTCTTTCTCAGGATCTTTATGTTTCTACAAGCTGGTAAAAGACCCAGTTTCAGTAGTTGTTGAATCAGGATCAGCATTATGTGATCAGCCAACACAGGTCAACCCTAGTATCCCCCCTGCCTCACTCCCTCCTTCTCTTTCTCTCTAAAAATGGATTAAATGGAGATAATGCCCTTTATAACCCCTAGGCCTATATAGTGTGTAAGAGTGCTCAATATTTTAAACCAGGCATCAAGGCAACTTGTTCACCTGTTGACGTGTGATAACAAAGCAGTCCTGAGCTCCAGTCTCTGCATGAGGATCAGGCATAAGTTGAAAACGGCGCATTACCATGCGCCAACCTTGGTCATTTGCTGGTATAAAAAAGATAGATCTATATTAACCACATGCACACATAACTATAACTTTATGTATCTTACATGTTAAGTTAATGAAATTGTACGTAAATGTGCATAATGTTTACAGATTGTGTAATCTAAACCAATTGCAGAAAATTTGACATAGTTGAAATAAATCATTTACTGTACTGTTTCTTGTATATTTTTTGTTGAAGAAATATTTTACTCTCATTGTTTCTGTTCTTTTAACAACATTTAGATTGCCTTTGAAACAGGTGAGGGCGTTTTTGTCTTCTACATGTTCAAAAGTGCAATGATACCTTTTCAACCAAGGCTGTATTTTTTCAATTGAATCAAAATCAAATCCTTGAATAAATCAACATATGTGTTTTGTCATCCAAACAATGTAAGAAAGACCTAGTTATTTTATGCTTTAAATTTATGCTTATTATGTGAAAGGCCGGACAGAAAACTTGAAAACTTGACGCTCTTTATGGGTGTTCTACTCACGTCCTTCTCTGGGAGTCTGTTCTGTCAGCTTGATTTTTGCTTTGAGGGTGAAAAAGGCAACATAGTAGTTTTGGAAGCGGATCTCTCCAACCTGTGACAAAGAAATTGCACTTACATTTTTTGAAAATTCAATCATTACATTTAACAGCAAAATACCTTTACAAAAATAGTTAGGTACAAATGTTTTCAAATATAGGCCTATTAACATATAAGTTGTTAACTGAAGTCAATTGGAATGTCTAGTAGATTTTATTCTTTGCTTTATTAAGTGGAATCTTACTATATGACTAAATTTTGAGATTTTGCATAGGGATGGTACATACATTGTGAAGTTTAATTTAAAAAAAACATTATAAATATTTTCAAATGTTACATTCATTTGAAAAGTATATATTAGCGAATGTATAAACAAAATAATGTATTATTTTTCAATTGGAAAAAAATGTATTAAATTAATATAGAGAAAATACAAGCAGCAGAATGTGACAGATGCAACACAGTAAACTACAAAAAAGGTAGATTTGCTTTCTTTTTCAAAAGACCTTAAAATGTTAACAAAAGCAAGCAAACACTGTAAAAAAAATTAAGGGGGGGGGGGATAATCTTTAATGTACTCACAGAACACCTCTTCATCCAAGCAAACTAACAGTATGGTACATGTGTTTAAATAGCCTACAACTTGAAGAAGATAATGACTAAATAAAAAAAATACTATTTGCTATAATGAAAACTTTGGTGCTAGATTAAAACTTTTCATATTGATCAAGGGATACTGGCAAAATCTGAAGTATTATAATTTTGCAGATAAATATAGAACAAAATAGATTAACAACTTTTTTTTTTCAGTTGCTTGCTTTAAAAAATTGATTTTTCAGCAGCAGCATGTAAAACTTACAGTATTACATGAAAGACAAGAAAACAACAGATAAATTTAATAAAACAATAGCAACCTGGTACACTCCTATTTGAGGTGAAGTACATTCAAAGATCTCTATGGTATGAGAACATTGAGAAAACTTGCCTGATGAGATTCATGATGCACTTCAGTCTAGAGGAGGCTCTTTTGATCTGCCTAGCAGTTCAATTCCTATGTTTGATCTAAAATTGGGTCAGCTGTGGTGTATTGATCTAATATATTGCTATTTTTTTTTTTGTAAATTTGGTTGAGTCCAGCCCATTTTTTTGTATATATGTATTAGATTTTTCCCTATATATTTTGTATTGTTCTTTTATTTATTCTTTCTATTTTGTGAAAGAAATTTACCCTTAAGATCTTACATAACATATTTCTAGTTTCAAGGTACTTGAAATTGGCATTAGAGAATATGAAAGGGCAGTCCATTTAAACTAATAAGAAGGTGTGCGCGCTAGCCTTGGGGTTAGAGCATCAGCTTCCAATGTAGGAGGTCTGGCTCTGAGCTTTGCCCGAGCTGACATGTTTTTGCACCTCTACTTTGGACTGTGTTAGTATAATATGGTTGTTTAAGTCCAGGGTATCTCCCTATGGGGTCCCGTTGCTCTAAGGGGAATTATTTGAGATCTAGTAGACACTAAACTAGGAGTGAGCTTCACTTTCTCTGACCAAAGTCTAACAATGAGCTAGAAATAATTATACAATGCATTGAATATTATTTAACTATTAGAATTTGAATGTCAGCTAAAACTTAAATTGCATTAATACTTTGTCACTTTTACATAGCTTGGAATTCCTTGAGATAAAATATTTGAAGAATGCAATGCTTTCCTTAAAAGAGAGTCAAATGGGTTGAGATAGAAAAATAAATTGAAAAAGATACAACATTTTACAGAATATACTGAAGTACAACACAGCTTTGCAGAGTGAAAAGCAATAAAAGCATACATTAATAGCTTCAAAATATTTATCTCACAAGCAATGTTCAAATTATTGTGAACAAAAATGTTTAATGGAACACTCCTTTAATATAAATGGCAAATATTAACATGAAAAGACATTACATGTTTACAACATTTCACATTTTTTATCATAAATTTTTTTACTCACTTCTTGACACTCATCAGTGGCCTTTAATATTTTGTGTAATAAAATGAAATGGGTAAGCATTGAACTAACAATATTATATTTATATATAATTTTCTTCATTTTTATTAAAATTGTTTTGATCAAAACAAGAATTTCTTAGAATTGACTGAACTTCCTAAACCTTTTCTGAAAATTGTTAAAATTCCTGGTGTTAATTGTGAGCATCTTATATTCATTTAATATGGAATGTGTTCATATGCATGTTAACATAACCATAGAATAATGAGTAAGGGAGCAAGACCCAGGTATTAAATATCATGAAATTTCCTTAAAATTTCTATCTCAGGGGTATAAGGGTAGGCTATACATGCATAGAGAGGGAGAGAGAGAGAGAGAGAGAGAGAGAGAGAGAGAGAGAGAGAGAGAGAGAGAGAGAGAGAGAGAGAGAGAGAGAGAGAGAGAGAGAGAAAGAGAGAGAGAGAGAGAGAAGAGAGAGAGAGAGAGAGAGAGAGAGAGAGAGAGAGATTGATTAATTGTATTAAGATTTTACAATGTGAAAGAGAGAGAGAGAGAGAGAGAGAGAGAGAGATTGATTAATGTTTATCCTTTTATCCAATTTCTGAAGCTGTTGATACTTAGTGACTTTTGTGATAAACAATACATGACAAGAATTAAGATTTTACAATGCGAAAGGAAAAAGTAAGAGAATCGTAAGAAAGAGAGTGAGAGAGAGAGAGTGTGTGTGTGAGAAAGAGAGAGAGAGAGAGAGAGAGAGAGAGAGAGAGAGAGAGAGAGAGATGGGGAGGAAGGGGGCAAAGAGAGAGAGAGAGAGAGAGAGAGATGGAGGGGATAGAGAGAGATATAGAAGAAGGGAGAGATAGAAAGAGAGAGATCTAGAGAGATAGAGGGAGAGAGAAAGAGATATATGTGGAAACCTTTTCAGATGGCAAGGCTCCACCCAACTTAGACTTTTATTAGAATTGAAATTGTAAGCAAAAAACAAGTACAGCCTGATGTAGTGAATGATGCAATTTTGATATTGGTTCTTTGTAATGACCAAAATCACAATATAATTATGAATATATCACTCAATAGACATTCAAACAAATAAAAACAACTGGATTTGGAATAAATGGTTGCAAGTTGCCACAAGTAATATAAATTTAAATCTGATATAGGAGGGGTGCAGTTGCCTTAGTGTAGAATATTGGTCCGACTGTGGTGGCCGCATTTTATTCCCACCCATCTAGTTGGTATCTGTACAACGTCTCGGGTATCTCGCTCAGGGGTCCTGTCACCATTTCGGAGCTTTGCAAGCCTTAGGAGCTGTTAAACTTGGAGAGAGCTTTGCTTTCTCAAAATACAGAAAAGCAGCGAATAAGAAAAAAAACATTTTGCCTACAGCATGAAGACTTACCTCAGGATTTGAAACATTAGGAAAGGTTATGTCAATTATTTTGCAACCAGTCTGAGCACTGATCCTGCCATCAACTGTTGGTATTATGGCTGCCTTCACATTACAGCTTAAGGGTTTGTCATTCATTCTTGCCCCACAGGTTTAGTAATCTGGTAAGGGAGGTACGGCAATATTAGACGCAAGATTGAAAATTTATTTCTGCGTCTGGCCATCAGGCGGCATTCACAGCACCACATGGGTATTGAACCTATAAATAGGTTGTCATTAAATTATTATATTTTTATTAAAACTACATAATTATAAGCTTTTCACCTGAACATAGGGCAAAAAAAACAACATTGCATAAGGTATGGATCAGATTAATACTTTTTTTGTAACTCTCATTCAGATATATATGTTTTGAAGCTATCATTTAAAAAACTAAGGTTAATTTACTCATCGCAATAGGCCACTTTATAAGTCACTTTTAAGAAGTGTTATGGTCATGTCTGAAAAATAGACATGTCATCATAAATAGGCTAGAAGTGTTGGTTATTTTTCACCCTACTAGCTGACATCTATGGTTTACATTGAGGTCTGTCGAAGAGGCTGGTTTTAAGCTATGGCTTGCAACATCAATGATACAGCAAGTACTTTAGTCTGTATTGCTCATTTAGGGATGTGCTGCATCTGCATTTTGGAAAGATCAAAACAGGGAAACATCACAAATCAACAAAACTTCACCTTGAAAGTAATGTCCAGATTCAAAGTAAGATATGAAATAATGGGATAAATAAATAATAAGAATATGGTGCATGGTGATAACAAAGGAATTAGGAATACAGGTTTTCCTTTCTACAATTCTTGTGGTATGGTAAAAAAATCACTGTACCCCAAAACAAAACAAAAAGATTTGAACTCTTGCTCTCTAAAAGGGACCAGAAAAAATTAAAATTCTTAACATAAACAAATGCACAGAGATGGTTCTTTATTTAACTCCAAAATAAACATTTACAAAGCAATCATCCCATCCGCCCTAAAGTACTCCTTAACCACTGTGGTCTCTGCTCTGTTTACATGGCAGGCTTAGGGGGCTAGGTAATTGGATTGATATTCACTAAATAGTTGATTTAAGACAAAATATTTTCTCCACTCACATAATAATACTTTCCTGCAATATAATGGTAGACCAAAGGCAAAAGTAAATTAAAAATACTTCATTTTCTTCAAAGTAAATTAATTTTATATTGATCCTATTACCTTGCCCTCTATATCACAATGGCTACTGTGTAGACAGAGATGGGACCACAGTGGGTAAGGAGTAGCCTACCCATCCTTACATACAACTTTTACACAGAGTGGAGAAGATAGTGTAGATGCTTTCACTGAATAAAAGTTCAGAAAAGTCAAAGAAACATCAAATACCCTGCTCAGACAACAAACCACTTGCTCTACAAAATCTAGATATCTAGGTGAATACAGAAAAAAAAATATTAGTCAGCTGTCAAGCAGTTAAATAAAGACCAGGGGTGGAATGCACAAAACAAGACGAAGCTTATGTGTCGTCGTAACAATTTAAGAAAAGGAAGGCTTACGGCCAGACGAAACTTCGTAAGCAACGTCATGTTACAAGTGCATTCCACCCTAGGCCTGTATATTATAATCCTTTTCCAGAAATCAGATTTATAAAACTTTACCGTTGAATTGAAAAAAAAATGTTTTGAACTGTTCACTCTCTAGCGAATGTTTCTTTTGCTATAGATGCATATAGACCAAGATTTAGATTTCATACTAATAAATCTAGAATTTTTTTTATAATTCAAAAACTGAATGCATTTTTCTTCAACACTGGCGTCCCAAGCAACAATGTTATAAGCTTGTCTTTAAGTCTCAAAGTAACCTCCCCTTATAAAAAATGGTAGAGGGTTTTTTCCAGATAAATCGCGTAAAAAACAAAACAAAAGAAAAACAAAAAGACAAAACTCTGGTCCGACAACAAAATCCTGTAGATTGTGGGAGGAATTTAAAACACATTCGTAATTTGCTCAGTATTACTTCCTCTTGTTTGTCCAAATGTACGATTGCCCTTTGTACTGACCAAAAAATAAGGCTTAAAATAAGGAGTACGATTGTCCTTTCAACTGGCAAAAAGAAGGATTAATGTTGAGTACGATTAGTTTGTAGCCGTTCCATCGATGATTCCCCGTTTGTTTGTTTTTCCTCGGTGAGACGATGGGCCAAAAAATTGATCAGTTGTCTTATGCCTATTTGAGTGGCGGCGTTTAACCTAGCCGCATGAAAACCCGTGCCGCACCCATGCCGCAGCCGTCGTTTTCCTGACCTTTTCATTTTAATGTTGCATAAAACTGGGGCAGCGGACACCCTTTTTCCTCTATTTCTTTCAACAAATGCCATTGAAGTAGAGGGTTTGGTTGGGGCAGTTAGAAAAAGACAAGTAATCTATGCGGAGACTGATTATTTTAATAGGACAAACATTACACAAAAAATGAAAGGAGATAGAAGAAAAAAGTTGGAACTGATAGAAAGTTCTCGATAAGAAAAAAGTATGTAATTATTATAGTTACATGTGTACTGCAGTAGAAGTATTATCTTTATTTACTATTTTTCTATTATAAATTCAACCAATGGTTGCAGATGTATGGAATGAACGCCTTTAAAAAAAAAAATAACAGAAACATTTGGCTATGTGAAATGTATTTAGCAGTCTGAGCTTGGTATGATCGTGTGGCTGAACTGTTTCCATAAAATGTAGGCCTTTTAAATGCTGTTTGATTACTTGTGTTAGCTGCTTGAAACTGTTTGACCTTGTTTTCACAAGGCTCCACACGATCAGGTTCTTGTATGATGGAAAAAGTGGTATCGGACGCAACATTAGGTTGGACATCCACCGGACGATGAAATAGCCTCTACATCTGAGCTATTCTACCAAAAGAAGCTTCAACAACATCTCTCGTTCTAGAAAGGTGGTTTAAAAATGTCTTTTTCATGTGTCAATTGACGATGAAAGACTGGTTTCATAATAATTATTGTCTCGCAGTTGGAAAGCAACGTCAGATACAAACATAAACGGAGGCTTGATATATATTTTTAAATTAGTAAAGAGAACCTGATTATGTTTTTATGCGATGTGTTTTCTCTCTATCACTCCAATGCAAAGTGGAAATGTGTATTATTTACCATTTGCTAAATTCAACTTTTGTTCTCGATTCGGAACTGGTATGACCATTGGTTGTAACACGCCCCACATAATTGCACATGTCTATGTTGTGATACCTCTTGCTGTCGACACACCAAAGTTATTTTTAATGCAAGTGTGTGGAAACATAATAAAATTGGTAAAACTAGAACCGGTTATAATTTCAACAAATAACAACAAAAATTAGAAAATAAAAAAATCACCAACAAATGAAAATACACACACAAAAATCTTTACAGTATTATACATGTACGTGTTTATAAATAATGCACAATGCAAACTTTAAAATACTTGTAAAACTAGTACAATGTAGCATAATTTATTGTCTGAATAATCAATAAACATTTAGAACAGATTGTATAGAATTGATAGATGTACAATTTTAGCATTCATTTCATTTTTATTTAATAACAGTCGTGATAATTGCTTCGAAGTGCAAACAGTTAAACTGACAATAGTCACGCGCGTAGCTGTGAAAGAGCCTCTTTAGGAGCCTGAGAAACGTTCAACTAGTTTAAGCTTCTGTTAGACAAAGAAAATAGACCGATCTCCGTGTGTTTTGTTCTCGTCCTGTCACGCGACAGGGCGAGATTTAAAATTCAACACCGGACCGGAGAAGAGAAAAAAAATGGCCGACTACGACGACGAACCCATCTCTGATCAAGAGAAGGTACACATTTATAAGCCAAATTTCTAGATATCGTCTTAAATTTTCGTATCAAATTATAGCACATAATTGGAATAATTGTTATTTTTTATGAATAATTACAGAGGCACACTTGTGAAAGTTTCTAGTCTTCTTTCTCGGAAAATTTACCAACCAGGAAGGGGAGTGGCATTCTAAGATGCTCTCTAGATTATTATATGTAGGAGCCTAATTAGAGGTAACTAGTGATCTCTATCTTGGTAAAATGTACGGTGCCATCGCCTCAGATGACCCTCTTACAGTTTGTTAGTGCAGGATGGTTCACATATCGCTGGATCTGCACATAGATTCTAAAATTTACAATTACATGAGCGGAAAACAGTCTCCCTAATGAAGGCTAAATGGTTGCTACAATAAGAACCAGGGCTAAAAAATAGCCGATTAAGTTCATGGGTAGTGATGTATCTTATCTTCATTAAAAAATAATCAAATATGTCGCTCTGAGAAAGGCCAGGGGAATCCCCTTTCAAACTCAAAGAATGGGGCTACCCTGTTCTACACTACACAGTATAGGCCTAGTGCCGTGCGAGGGAGGAAATTTATAACTGTCCAGAGCCATCTAGATTTAGATCTAGATCTTTGCATATATTTTTTTTGTTATTATTCTACATAAACTTTAAACAACAAAATAGCATCACTGATACTATAGACTGAAATGGCTTTGCATTGCAACAGCTGTGGCTTATGTGTGACTTTCTCTTTAAAAAAAAAGAGCATCTTTTCAATGCATGTTTTGGCACACTGGCATTATGATTATCACAAGTTTTTACAAGTTTATATGCAGAGTATAAGTGGTACTAACAGTAACACCAAAGAGTGCACATTTTTGCAAAGATACACGCTTTAACTTTTTCTTGAACATTGTCATTAGGCATCGCCATATATTTGATTACCAGGTTCAGATTGAAAACACAAGCATCCATGTTTGTTAACATTGTTTTAGTCAAATGAGGGCTGGGCAGAGGGGTTACAAAGGAAAAGCCTTGTTACTCACTATCTATTTCTCTGAGATACACTTGCACATTTGTAGATCTATTAAATTAAATTCTCTAAATAACGAAGACTTACAAATTTAATACAGTTTTCTTTTTACGATCCGAGTATTTTTGTAAATTAATCAAAATAAAACATACATATTTAGCAGCACAGTCTTGGGGAAAAAGACAACACTATTTTAAAGCAACACTAGGAAGAGTTCAAATTCCCTTTCTTGATATTATTTTGTTCTCATGTATTAATCTCTAACCCCCCCCCCCCCAATCTTCTTCTCTCTGTCTCTTTCTCTCTCTCTCTCTGACTTGAAAGAAATTAATAATTAATTCTGACTTTTTCTATGGATTAAAAATATATTGGGGGAAAAAAATGCCATGCATCATTGCATGTAGACCAATGTATCTTGTAACACATAGGTAAAATGTAATGAGAGCTATGTACAGGAACAAGAACAATCAATGTTGTTTTTTTAGTATTCCCGCCAGTACCATCTTTATGTAGATACCTTGATTTAGATCTTTCTAGTTGAAGACTGGTTCGTATTGCCAAGAAATGAAATGTGTGCCGACTGTTGGCCAAGATCTACACAGCATGAGCTGAGGCAGTGAGAGCCACGGCAGATCATAGTTCTATGTTCATGAGATCTATGTCTAGTCTGCTACAAACGGCTCATTATAAAAAAACTATTATAAATAAAGACTTCATTAAGAGCTTTGGAATTATTTTTTATCCCTTTTTTGTTTTCAATGGACATAAATCATTTAGTCCAATTGGCTTTGCTATGGTTGGAGATACAAGTGTGGTCCAGATCTTATCAGAGGCCTCTTCTATGACTTGATTTATTTCCATAAAATCGAGTAAATAACTCAATAAAGTCATTTTAAGGGTTGATATCAACATTAAATTCATAGTCCAGCTGTATACTACTATAAATATCATCAATCACCATACAAATAGAAAGAAACTTGTAAGGCTTAAAAATAAACTAAAGAAAGCTAGTTCTAGTCCAAGAACAGGCATGGTAACTCAGGTGCTATTTTTAGCCAATCTAGTCAAATTCAACCCATGGTAGAAGACACTGCTGTAGGCAAACCGCCAGGCTATATCTGACCGTTTTGAACTCTAGCTGGCCAGGTATGTTCAGGGCGGCCGTATTTGATCAGGATAAACAGAATACTGTCGAAATCTTTTGGACAGATGTGGCCATGTTGCACGGGAATTGGTTAAATTGTGCTCAGCATTGTATACAAAAACATTTAATGGAACAGCATTTAAACAAATAAAGTGTACTCTTGGTGGATATAATTTCATTTGCCAAGGTGCCTATCTTCCTTAGCTTACTGTACTGTAAAGCATTTACTTTGATTATTAACATACATTTCAAAGTTATATTGGATTATTCAATATTGATCAAGTTTTGAGATTTATGGTTTAAGTTTTAAGGTTTAAAAGTAAATAATTCATATAAAGTGATAATCATATATGTGCATGTATAGGCAGTCAAATTTCATTAGTTATTATACTATGTGTAAATCTATTATAATTTATGATTTTTTTAAATTCCTATTTGCAGGTGAGAATTGCCTCAAACTTCATCTTGCATGCTCCACCAGGAGAATTTAATGAAGTTTTCAATGGTAAGGTTTTGTTTTAAACTTTTTTTTTTACTGTAGATTGATTGAATTGATGTCAATGTCCCATACAAATTAAGGGATTATTCTGTGGCAGGTTAAAGTTACTTGAAGATCTATCAAGGGGTTAATGCTGTGATTCATATGAAATATTGTTGGAAACATAAGTTCATTAAAAAATATAGTCATCCATTTGGTATCACTGTACTGTAGTTCTAAGTTGTAGCTTTAAACGACATATCCTAATAAAATTGAATGTATATATATATATATATAGTTACACATTTAAGGGAGGGGGGTGCGGTAGCTCTGAGGTAGAACATCAACTTCCGTCTCAGGAGGTCCGTGGTTCGAGCCCTGCTATTATGCTGATTTCGCCACCCACTGGTTGGGTGGTGTCAGTTTAATGTGATCGGCTGAGACGAGAGTCATGGTGTCCCCGCCCTGTCTCGTGTGTGGCAGCACATAAAATTGTCAAACGTTTTGTCTTTGGGCCCGTACACAATAATTATAGTCTATTTAGTGCTGACGTTGGACGTTAAACCAGCTAAACTACAACTTGAGTAAAAAAAAAAAACAGTCCATACTTGGTCATAGTGGTATTCAATGTCATATTTGAATAAACTTACAAAGTAGATGAGGTGCAACATCAGAGCTATTATATAATAACATAGTACAAACCACATTGGTGGCATTTACTGTTTCACAGGCAATCCAGTAGTTTTGAAACTTTATCGCATAATCTATATATATATAACTTTTGGCATGTTAAGCATTTGGAGGAAAATGATATTTTCTTTTCCTTTTTTTTTTTTCTTAAATTGCTACAGCCCCAAAATATAACTCAACTCATACTTGAATGATAACTGAATTTAGGAATCCCAGCTTCAGCTCTTTCCATATTTTTTTTTGTTAATGTTGGGGGTGAGTATGATTAAAACTATATACATAAATTGCATAATATTGAATGAAATATCTCCCTGCCCTTTAATCTCAGCATTTAAGTGATGAAGAAACTTTTGGAGGATGAGACACATCTAAAAAAATTCTACCTCAGTACCTCAGAATCAAAAACGTTTATTTTCAAGCCACTGATTAAAAATAAATTGTATCTTCCATTGGACATAGATCATCCTCTTTCCTTCATTCAAGCTTCATCTTATAAATAGAGCACTAGACAGCTGCACTAGCAGAAGTTGTCTAATTTAAGAACATCTGCTACCAATCATAATGAGCATAGATCAATATTCGATCAACTAATGATATTGTTGCCTTTATCACAGATGTGAGAATACTTGTCAACGATGATGATATATTAAAGGAGGGTGCCTCTGGGTAAGTATATATTTTGTTCAATTCCTTCAACTGACATAAAATTTTGCGTGTCATTCTGATAGACAGCAGAGTCATGACTAACAGGCTTCATTACTGTTCTGAGAATCCAGTGAAGCTCATATTTGTCATTCGTTTGCAGTTGAAATTATAGGTTTAGTTTTCCCACCAGTTTTCTTCTCAAAGCCCCAAATTAAAAATTAATACCATTCAAATTTTTCTTTGAAAAAAGTCAAACAAATATGGTTTTAGGTCACATGGCAGCTTAATTTTAAGTGAAGTTCTGACATGTAAAAAAAAAATGCTGTTTACATAAGGGAACATAAGGGATATTGCCTTTATTAAAAACCCTGTAATGTAACAGATATGTTAGCTTGATCCTCTTGCATGTTAAAAAAACATTCAATGTTTTCAAAGATAAAGTTACATTAATTTTCTTTCATGTTAATCTTTTTGTATTTTGTATGTTACACATTTTGATACACTGGTTTAAAAAATTATTTCCGGTTGCTGACATAAAAAAAAACTTTTTTTCCCTCTTTTCCTCAGAGCATTTGCCCAATACAATAAAGACCAATTTACACCATGTAAAATAGAAGGCTCAGACCAACAGGTGGGTTTTTCATATAAAGCACTGCTGTTTCTCATTGTGTCAAAGATGAAAATGAAAAATAAATAATGGGAGGGTGCTTGTGTGTTTGGAAGGGGACCACTCGCGTCCCCCCTCCCCCCTCAAAAAAAGCAACAGGCAACAAAACAAACAAATAACTAAATTTAAGACCAAGTTATTTCATGACTTGATTTCTGTGAATTATTTCAATAAGACCTTGTATTGTTTCAAATTCAAGCAGCAAAACAATGTTAATTCATTTAGATCTCTCTTACCTTTCATATCAAAAGAAGATTCGTCTATACAGGTGCAGATATTATGATATAAAACTGATTGTTCGATGTGACCTATTTTTTAAATTATTATTATTTAAGCTTCTGTAGTCTTTGCTTTTTAGTTGACAAAAGAAATCAAAGTACCATTAGTATTAGTCAATATAATTTAATAATAAATGTGAACCATGCATTATTAAAGAGGGGGCAGAACAATTCTGCTCTCTTTTCAAAAATACTGCTGGTCTATGCAATCATAATGTTGCCTAACAATTTGTTCAAAATGTTCATGGAAAAAATCCGTTGAATTAATCTAAGATTTTTGCTAACACATTTATTGAAAATTCTTGTAATAAAATTTCCATGATTTTATGTTTCTCTGTTTGATCAGGCTCTGGTAACAGAACATGGTGATTTAGGCAGCAACAGATTTATTGACCCACGTTCCAAACAAACCTTCCGCTACGACCATTTGCGAAAGGAAGCTCAGGTGTGTTTGGTTTCATTTTTATTCCAGTTCAAACTTTTCCTCTTTTTTTTCTGTAAACTTTCATGGCTTAGCCAGGATCAGTGAGCTATGATGTGTGAAAGCATTTTAATTATATATTTTAGAGTCTATTTTCAATTCTATTAAATATTTCTGTTTATAACGGAACCTTGAATATATAGAGGAGAAAAATATGTGTTTTTCTACTATCTATTCATGATTACATCAACTTTTATAAGCATTTACTTTTAATCGTAAAAAATGCTTTGCCTAAACAAAAAGTTTGTAATGCTTGGCCTAATTCTTTGAAAATTTTCGGGGACAAAATTTTGAATAGAATTTATATTAAAATGCACTTTTTCTTGAAATACATATTTTCCATATTTCAGGAGGTTCAATCAGCAGAAGTAGACCAGAAAGCAGAACCATGGCGTCATGCCGTTGAATCAGCCTTGACAAGTTATGTTAGCAATCACTATAAATACGGAGTTACCACTGTTTATGGAAGCAGCAATGGTGACAACATCACCATTATTGCCTGTATTGAAAGTCATGCCTTTGAGCCTAAAAATTATTGGTTAGTAACATTCTGGTCCTGGTGTTATTGTTATGTAGGGGTAGTTATACCTTGATATAACTTGAGACCCTGAACTAAGGTAGAATCTAGCATGGGGTTTAAGTTCATATCACTGTTGTTTCCAATACCCTTGATCAGCAATTTATGGGTCTTGGGTGACTCTTGGCTTTATTAAAGTCATGAGCAATATTACACTCATTTTATCTATTTCTATGGTTAGCTTTACTTTAGAGGTGTGTGTGTTTTGTGAGAGGGTGGGTTGGAGCTGGTGCTCTGTAGCTGTAATTCTTGTTAATAATAGTTGTTGCATTAGAATCATCAAGTGATGTCTACGATATGAAACTGCATGGTACTCTGTAATCAGTTTATGTTTTTGTGCGAATGAATTTGACTTAATGGGGATAAATGCAAGCTAAATTTGTTTCTACATTTTATTTTCATTAGGAATGGGCGGTGGAGAGGACAATGGTCTGTCACTTTTCCAGCCTCTGGAGGCTCAGCAGAAGTCAGCGGGCTTTTGAGAGTTCAGGTAAACTGTTCATGCTTATATTGGAATACAAATTACAAAATCAGTTGTCCAATGATTAAGATTCCCTATTTTGATAAAAATTCTTACTCTGTGTTTCTGTTCAACTTACTTTGATAACTCTAAACACTTGTATGTTATTTCTTTTTATTTTGTTTGACAAATCATCAATCTTAAGATAGAAATAGAATATGCAATGGTGCATTGTTGTATTAAACTATATCTCAATCTGTCTGATTTATTTTTGTTTGTTTGTTTGTGCGATTGAAACTTATTTAATATGCCTGTATTTTTTATGTGCAGTCAACATTGCCCAAGTTGATAGCCAAGGAAGATACCTGAAAATATTGGCTTATTTAAAAATTAAATTATATGCAACTGGAATATGAAATTGTGATAGCAAATCTCAGGGAACAAAAAATCCCAGTCCAGTGAAAATGGGCTTAACCTTTTTCCATCACACTGCACGCAAATTATGCACATTTATATATTCTTGTGCCAGCACCTTTTTGTCTTGAACTGCACATAAACCTTTTACCTTCATAAGTTTTTGAAAATTCCCCCAAATAACTGGCACACAAGGAATAGACTTTAAATCATGTGATGGGAAAATGTTAAAAATATCGACTTTTGCATATATATTTTGTATATATCCATAGATATCTCTTATATATGTTTATTTTTTTTTCCTTGCAGGTCCATTACTATGAAGATGGCAATGTGCAGTTGGTTAGCTCAAAAGATATAAAGCGAACAATAAAAGTCCAGGTTAGTTACTAGAATTTGTTTTAAGTTGAAAATATGCTCTTTTCATTTAGATTTTCTTTCCAGTAAAGTTTTGCCTTTACAAAGCAAGGTGAGAAAAATGTATTGACTTAAAGACCATCCCTTAATGATTAAAAAATAAGCCCATAAAAAAAACTATATTTTTGGGTCACAATTAAGTAAGGCTTGATGAATAACATATTTTTCAGAGGTGATATAACTTATTCTGCAAGTAAGCTAAAAAATTCATTTAAAAAAAAAAAAACAATGCTTGTTGGTGGCCTAGGGCTGATTTAAAATAAAGCATACATACATAGAAGAACAACAATCTCTGTTGAACATCAAAATGTTTTGCAGACATTTTAGAGACTTTTTTTTTAATTTAATTTTTTGTTGTTGTAATATTTTCAGAATGAGTCTGACACAGCAAAGAACTTCTTACACCTTGTATCAGAGGCTGAGGGAGAGTACCAAAAAGCTCTGTCTGAGAACTATGCGCTGATGTCTGATACAACCTTCAAGGCGTTGCGCAGACAGCTTCCAGTAACCCGCTCTAAAATTGACTGGAACAAAATCCTCGGTTATAAAATAGGTACAGACTTAAAAGGTAGCAAGGATTAGTTGAATGTTAAAAAACATATGTTGCAAGAAAGAAAGTAGTGTTCGGCGGCACTTGTAATACTGTTTAACATTATATTAATACCATTTGTAATGGCCTTGTAAAAGCAAATTGTTTCTTTGTAATACAAATTTTGCATTATCAGTGATTTTGTGTAACATAAAGAGGCAAAAAAGTATTGCCATTCTGAAATATTGAAAAAGCTTCAAAAGTAAAGTTAAGAGACTATCAATACATAACTGCCCTTCAGGAAGTCACAAAAGTCATTATGTGATGTCCTGTGTTATGAAGTAAAGGGAAAATGTTCTTTAATTCGGCTCAAAGCAGAATCATTCTGAAAGTAATTTTTTGCCATGTATTTACTATTTTGTTGGTTTTTTTTACTGTTTTTATTGTAATGGATACATTTGCATGGAGCTTTTTCAATTATTTAATGATCCTCATTCTATGTAATTTGTAAAGCCTGTAAAGGAAGGCGTTTGGGCATCATGTGTGTACAGTTAATGTGCTCATAGGCAAAGACTTATCTTTATCTTTTTAAATTGTGAGGCGTTAGATGTAGAAATGAAACCTCAGTGTGTATTCTGATGGCAGTAAAATTAATGGACAAATTCGTTTTTTGTTTAATCTTGTTTTTTTTTTTTGAAGGGGGGGGGGGGGGGGGGTGCTTGTCAATTATTTTCTTTTGGCTGGGATATCTAACCAGCAGGATTTTATTCTGGTGCTCTGATCTGTTGCTGTCTTTGCGTTCATGCCCTCTATGCATATTCCAAATGAATGGTCTTACTAAAAATATAATGAAAATGATAATTGTTTTTGTAGATATGGGTACCGCTTGCTACTTATAAATTAAATTTTGTAGTATTAGACTTAATTATAAGATGAATTAAAGCTGTAGAGACTAAATTATATGAGGAATTAAGTATACTTTGGTTAAAAACAAGATTTTTATATAAATTATGTGGGTTTTCCAATTTTAGGTCCTGATTTGTTTGAATAAAACAAGGGAAAGAAGTAAAAACAAATTGTCTAATTTTTGTAAGATTTCTTTTTGGTTTGAAGTAACTTACTTCATAATTACATATACTCTTATTTCCCTTTTCTTATCATTATATATGACTACACCTGTTTTAAGTATACATTTCTTATGGAGACTTGATCTTAGAAAGCTGTCAATGAACCTAAACATAGTCTCTTTTAAATTGCTGAATTTTATTTATGATTAATTTATTTTATGATTTTGCTTGTTTTACCCTGAAATTAATCCTTTTTTTTTTTTTTTTATATGGTGACTTTGGTTTTCATATTGATACATTACTGATGATGGTGAATCACCATCTATTGGAGAACAAGAGAGTCATAAATGTTACATTCCTGCTTGTACATCAGAGGAAATTCCCCACAATCGTATGTGGAATGAGACTCACATACCTGTTACATGAGGTAGAGGTTCTAGTGACTGCAGCTCTAGTGTAAGCACCATTGGCTCTAGTGGTGGTTATTTTAGGTAGTATTGATCAAGGCAGTTGAAGTATAGATGGAGTGGCAGCAAAAGCAGATGTTTATATTGTGGAACTGTTTGAAGAATCAATAGCTTGTGAAATCTGGAAACTGTCAGAGCCTTACGGGAGGATATCATTTAATTAAGTAAAGGTTGTCATGGAGATTTCTCGTAGTACTGCCGTATAAAAACATTAATTTCTTTATGATAAAAATTATTCCAAAAGCTTCTAACCTATTAAGAATGAGTAGTCAATTTTGTACAACCACAGCCTATCTTAGAGTCTGCTTAATACGCATTGTCACATGAATTCCTGCAAGGCTTTTTTTTTTAAGTATACTTTCATGATGTGTTTTGATCAAAAGGGGCTTAACTCAAATAAGGTAAAGAATGAGTTTTCTCAATTACTTACCCCTTCAATATCTAATATCTGTAAGAAGAATTTACTTCTCGGTTTCATAGAAGTGGGCTGTAAGCATCAATGGTACATTTATTTAAATCACCATTTTTTGACTTATCTATATCCAGCTAGATGTAGTATCTTTCAAAGGGTGACTTACATACATGGCACCTGTCTGTTATGCTAATGTAAACAAACTATGAGCTATGCAAGATGAATTAAATGATACAGATTGTTTAATGCAGCATTTTCTGCGTTAGATGGAATGTACCAAGATTAATATGTCAAAGTGTTTTATGCCTGTTTCAAGTTAAACTGTAAATGGAGTGCTAATTAGATTTATTAAGGTTTTTGTCCAGCACACTAGCCTGTCCTTGGTACAAACTGACAAGATGCACATGTAGTGAATTGATTATTATCTCTGTATGAGGCTCTTCTTTAAACTAAGAACCTTAAGTCAAGGAAAGTGTTATTTGTCTACCCAATGTGTGCATACATATTCACAAACCAAGCCAGCCAAGAGCTTATCTTTAGCCTCAAAATACAGAACACACCAAGGAGTATCAAATTATGGAGTTAACCCAGAATTTTTCTGTATGAAGCCCAATCTATCTTTTTTGTTGTTGTCCTTGTTGGTATTATTTTGTTTGTTTTTGTTTTTTAATACATTGTTTAAGAATGAGTTTTTTGATGCTAAGAAACTTGTAAAACTAATTGTAGTATTTCTTTGTCCACTATATTGTGTTACACTATACCACTTTTTGTCTTGTCAAAAAATGAAAAATTATTGGTTAGTTTTCGTTAGAGAAAAGAACTGTGGAAAATAGCTGATTATTATTACATTGGTGATTTAACCAAACTTCTTCCCATTAGGATTTTTTTTACCAGTATGACATGTATGACCATAGTGCTTTGGTTCATTTGCTTTCACTATGTCACCTAAAATCTTCATGATAGCCTGGCTATGCGGCATGAGCTAGAACAGGTAGAAGATGGCATGAAATGTACAAATGTGAAAGCAGTGTCACTGTTTTTGAAATAAATGTGTTCCTCCTGCTAAATCTTTCTTAAATTCACTTTCTGTTGTGTACAATTGTTATTAATAAGTAGTTTTAGAAGCTATATAATGATGGACAAATCATACTGGTCTCTAAGTGTAAGGTTTGGCGCTTAATCTGTTTTCAAGACCAATTAACAGTGTTCTGTAGGATAAAGTAATTTTTTTTTTAAACGTGCATTAAGCTAAAGATGTTACAGTCAAACCCGGAAACCAGTAAATCTCAGGAAATGCCTAATAATTATGAGAAGCACTATTGTTGGATGGTACATAATTCTACGTTATGTGCTTCATATACTATCGGATCCAAAAATTTGCAACTTAACAGTACCTGTTAGACAAAGATATAGTTCATTTCACATACAAAAACTTTCAGTGTCCAACTTCAATTTCAGAAGTTTTCATGGGAAATTCTTAACTTTCTACAGACTTCACAATTACCTCTTTTCGCTTCTACTTCTATTACAAAAGGAATCCACTATTATTATAACAAAGCAAACAATTTAATCAGTATTACTAGTAATATTGGGAAGGATTATCAGGTTTCAGTAACGTTTTTTATTGTGTTACTGTTAGCCAAAATGTCAACCATATCAAACTCAAAGATGTTCTCAGAAAGTATCTGTGCTCATGCGTGTTATTCATTATTACAGAGACATTAGAAGTTTCCACTATCTAATGCTTCAGTGGTTTTAAATGTAAAGATTTAGAAAGCAATTTTTGCATAAGCCTATGAGAAGGGGGGGGGGGGTATATTTCACTTTCCCGTGTGTTAATACTGGATTGATTTTTAAGAATGTGTGACTATTGTTTTTTGTAAATCAGAACTAGGCTATCACTTAACATTACTTGATTCGGACATTTTGGTAAAACAAACCTCAATTAATCCCATTTAATCATAATGAGTCAATCTTTATGATTGAAGTCTATGTTTAAAAACTGCATATGGGTTAATATAAAATACTTGTTAAGAACCCACAAAATTCGTGGGTATTGTGGAGTGGGAAAAGCTGGAGGATTCCAGATGAATTTGAACTGCGCTAAAATTAAAAATTATGTCTCTTCAGAATCCATATCTTTAGAAAGAGATACAGTGTACCTGGCTGTGAGAAACCCTCGAAGGAAATCATTGTAAACACTTGGCTTGTTTTCTAGTTTTTTGCCTTTGATTCCTATTTCTAATAATTTTTCTTTACTTTGTTTGGACATTTTTCTGTCATAAGAAATATCTCTATAACCGAAAGATAATGCACACGTAAATCTATGACACTTGTCTAATGTATCGCATATTTCGGTCCTTCTGCTAAAACCCTTTATCAATATCATATCAATTGTTTAGCTCCGTTATTCGTGGGTATTGTGGTATGGACAAAGCTGGATGATTACAGATACACTGTAATTGAGAAGTGTGCTAAAAGTAAACTTAAAATTATGTCTCTTCAAAGTATATACATGTACTTTTACAATGCAAGGGATTGCAAGGAAATTATATTTTTCACACGTTGAGACCTCGTTCTTTGAACGGAAAAAAATCAGGAGAAGAGGGGCAAAGTCGGGTCTCGGGCGCTGTAAATTAAGTTGCTTCAGGCAGGAGGGACTCATCAGCCTGCTCACCTAGGAGAAGGCCAACTCCTATCTCAAACCTCCCCTGTCTTGCGACCAGATGCAAATCCAGCCATTGAAAAGGGTTTAAGAGTAAACCTCGAAAAGAAATCCGTAGTCGGAGTCCCTAAGGCAGTCCGTTATTGTTCCCAACTTTGTACTGCAGCTTACTGCCAAACTGTAACGGCTTTGTTGTTCCTTTGGATCCACGAGCGACGTATAGACTGGAGCCTGTGGGTAGAGAGGGGAGAGGGGTAGCTGCACGAGCCATATGCCGTCCTCCAAATCACATCACCTGTAACAGTGGAACCTTCTCAATGACGTCAGAAAGATGTCTAAGCCATACCTAGTGGAATAGTTTACCCGCAACCTTTGTGCAAGAATGTGGAGCTTTACAGCCAGTACTCTCTGCCACTGAGAGGTCATACCAAACACCATGCACGGTCAACCCTTGGTCACCTTTGGAAAGAAAATCTTCAAGACACACAGATAGTTTGAAGCCGACAGAGATGTCTCCCGTCATTGGAGCTTAGTTCGTTGCTTTTGTGGAGTTCAAGCGGTTAGCCAGCAAAAGAAACTTAAAGATTCTAAGGGCTGCAAAAAGTAGGCACAGGAAACGGTGTGCGAACGACTACTACCCAAATCTGAGAGTGGACACCCCGACAGCTGTCGCAACAGAAAATATCCGGGGTGTGTTCGATGGTAACAAAAGGCACTGTGATCAGTCCAGAGAAAGATGACCCCCCCCCCCCTCCTCAAATTATCCACTTGGGGAGTGAACTTCAGTTTTTGACGGAATCAAATGTATCCCAGTCGTGGAAGAAATGGATACAGAATCGTCCAATTGCAGAAGAGCTGATTTTTACCCCGTCAGCTGACACGACCTTTTCAAAATCTTCTCCAATATTGGGAGCCCTCCAAATCGAACGAGCCTAATATAATGTAGGTCGTTCCATTTCAACATTATGAAGACAGTGTAGTTGAACAAGTTGGCAGTTTATTACGCCTGCGTTGTAAGCTCACTTCTTCAAAGCAGCAAAAAATGGACTGCCTCTAGCCCGTGTCCTAGCAAGACAAACTACAATGTGCATGTACTCAGAACCGAGGTCATTATTCTGCGCCCATCTTCCCAGCAAAAGCAGTCTCCCCCGACAATGCAGACTGCGCAGGCTTTGCCATGTACATCTATTTGCACTTCAAAGATGTTGAGCCATTGACATCAACACATAGATACGGGAGGAAGTTGCAGGTGACCGATCAACTTGGAGGATTAACTGATAGAAAGTGCAGCGTGCAAAACGTTCCGAACATTTTCTTATGACACGTAGCGTTAGACAAGGGTATGCCTACCATGTCTCACCATCGCTAATACTATAACCGCAGAATTTCTGTCCCTAAAATCTTGCAAGGTGGTAAAATCAAAGGTATTATGATCCCGCCAACATAAAATGTAAAAATAATGCAATATGCGGATGATACAATTTTCCTTAAAGATTTAGTTCACATAAAATGTACTGTGTAGACTAAAAGAATTTCACAAAGTCTCTGGTCCTAAATTTAATAGAGGTAAACCAATGTATATGCCACTTTCAGCGAATCATAGACTGGAAAGGGGGGGGGGGGGTGGATTTTTCGAGGCATAAAGAAAACAAATTAAAATTACTCGGGGTTTTCTTCAGCCGGTGTATAAGTGCCAAAGATATGACATTGTAGGGGGGGGGGGGGAGTAGAGTGAGTTTGTTTTACGGCACGTCAACACGGTAACGGCTATGTTGTGCCCATGATGTCCGAAGACAGTTAATGCATTATACTAGTAGCAACGGTGTTTCCTTATCTCTTTGAGTGTAAAATCATAAAAAATTGGCGTAAAAGGTTTGGC
>RQTK01000111.1:109487-142985 GCA_003991915.1 Elysia chlorotica | reverse complement strand
CGCATTCACCCCGCAGCATTTATCTGCTGAGGATGAGTGGCAGGCAGCTCCGACACAGGTCTCATCTTTAGACCCGTCAGTGAAAAGTAGATAGTGATCGGAATGATTTTCTATGATTTGTTCAAACTTTTCTCTATATACCTCTGGAGGGGTTTTGTCCTTATGTAGAGCTGCCAGGTCAAGAATGCTTTCTGGTCTTTCCAGCGTCCAGGGAGGGATTTCCGAAAATTTGTCTTAGGGTATATAGAGTTAGTATACAAATTCCAAAGAAGGAGCTGACTGAACCCGAATTCCAAAGGGTGGAATCGCGTTCGGTGAAGATTGGAATTTTTCTACATAAGTTGGGTGGAAAACAGGGTGAAAAGCATGATTGTCAGGATGAGATTTTAGATTGACTGCATATTGTAAGGATAGTTTGTCTCTTCTTTCTGACAAGGATGGTTCGTCTGCAGCTACGTAAAGGCTCTCTACCGGCGTGGTACGAAAGGCACCGAGGCTGAGACGCAGTCCTTGGTGGTGTATAGTGTCTAGCATTTTAATGTACGACGGCCTTGCAGAGCCGTACACTACGCTGCCATAGTCGAGTTTAGATCGTATCAGAGAGCGGTAGAGGCAGAGGAGGGACTCACTATCTGCTTCCCACTCTGTTCCGGATAAAGTCTTAATGAGATTGAGAGCTTTTTGACATTTTTTCTTGAGATATTTCAGGTGGGGGATAAAAGATAGCTTTTTGTCAAATATAACGCCTAAAAATTTGGCTTTTTCTTCAACAGGGATTTTTTGGCGAGAATCTTTGAAAAAATTGACTAACGGCTGGAGTAAGAGAAACTTATCAATAATAGGAAAAATTATTAAAACCCTCAGGATTTAAAAATTTATTCACATTATGCAAAGTATCTCACTTCCCTCGCCCGCAATTAAAAAAATGAACAGAATTATTTTCAAGTTTCTTTGGAAAAAAGATACAACAACACCAACAACACCAACAAAATCAACAACAAAAAACTTGACGCTGTGCTCTCCCAACGTTGATGGGGGACTCAAAACGATAGACATCGAAAAACTGCAGCAGTCTTGTATGGAAAAATGGAAAAATGGAAAGCTGGAAAGCTCTTCCCCTATTCATGTATTTCCTTGACAAGGTAGGCGGCGCTGCCGCATTTCTAAGTCCTATCACTCATACGGAACACAAAGGATACCGTTTGATCGATATGGGATTCTGGAGAGAATCACTTAAGTTATGGCTTAAATATTTCCACAACGATAATGTTGCTCACCCGGTGTGTAATCAGCCTTTGTACAATAACTCCATGATAAGGTACAAAGGGAAATGTCTGTTTCGAGAATCATCAATTAACAACGGAGTTTAACATTATCTGATTTGAAGATTTTCTCAGTCGGTATGGAAATCAGTCAAAGGCCATTTTAGATTATAATGCTATCTCCAACGCATTTCAAAATAAAAAGTACAGAAATAACGGCCATTCGTGTCGCAGTTTGTGATTTTACAACTCTACTCCCTATGGGCGCCTCGTTTCAAATAGTGTCTTCCCGAGCTGCTACCCGCCGAGAGAAGGTTTATCTGGCATGCATCGTGATTTAAAAATGAAACCAGTGTGTTCAGGGTGTGCAGTTATGTTAATTAAAGTTATTGAAACAGTCCAGAAATGCAAGTGAAAAACCAGTTAAGTAAAGTTTTAGGTTGTCCATCACAAAAGTTGTTAATTTATCAACAAAAGCGATGAACACATAACCCTCATAATAATAAACACTAGTTGAGGTCTCCGAACTTTTAAAGTCAATTTTCTCAAAATTGGAAAACTTGACTCTTAAGGATAAAGAATA
Source organism: Elysia chlorotica (assembly GCA_003991915.1). Lineage (NCBI taxonomy): Eukaryota > Metazoa > Mollusca > Gastropoda > Plakobranchidae > Elysia > Elysia chlorotica. The sequence continues at coordinate 141,140 of RQTK01000111.1, read as the reverse complement.
GAGTATTAGGCTATTTATTAAAAAAAAGAAAGCTCAGAAGAGAACATTTTTAACTCATGAGCGTTTATTTGATTGAGGGATACAACATTAGTAAAATTCGAGCAAGAGACATGGTAAGGGAGAGGAACAGGCACACTGAAAACGGAGAGAGAAAAAAAGAAAGACATAGTAGAGAGACAGAACGAGAGAGAGGGAGAGAGGGGCAAAGAGAGACAGACAGACATACAGATATACAGACAAACAGACAGACAGGCAGACAGACTGACTGACTGACTGACAGACACAGTCAGACAAACAGATAAAGAAAGGCGGGGGGTGGGGGCTCGCAACAGATGGTCAAAGAACTGCCAGACTGACGGAGGACCGGGTCAAGTTGAACTAATGTTAAGTACAAAATTAGTAATAATACATGTACATCACTTCTCATGGACACGCGCAGGTCTACTGTCTTCCATCCTGATTGAGGCTTTTGTTGCATAAGATGCTATCTCTGGACACTTTCATTTATCTCCCAGCCTCTAATGTCTACAATGCCAAAGTCTACTTAGCTAACGATTCCTTAGGTCCGTGAGACCAGTCTCACCTGGTCCAAGTCTTCATCTTCAGAAACCATTGACGGCGGTGTTTGTCTAGATACATCAACATACAACCAGTTGTAATTTCTTTCTTACTGCCTACTGTTGAACAATAAGATGAACACGGACAAGAAGAAGAAGAAGAAGAAGAAGAAGAAGAAGAAGAAGAAGAAGAAGAAGAAGAAGAAGAAGAAGAAGAAGAAGAAGAAGAAGAAGAAGAAGAAGAAGAAGAAGAAGAAGAAGAAGAAGAAGAAGAAGAAGAAGAAGAAGAAGAAGAAGAAGAAGAAGAAGAAGAAGAAGAAAAAGAAGACGAAGAAATAAACGATATTTTTTTTCTTTCGTTTTCCTATGCTTACAGGTCTGTGCTTGTGAATGTTGTTTTTGTTGTTGTTGTTTTGTTTTACTTTGTTGGTTTGGAAAGGGGGGGGGGTCGTGAATTTGCTGCTTTTTTACTTCCTTCTTGTGATAGTGAGCTGGCTGAAATGGTAAAGTATAGCGTTGTGCTTCTAATAAGATTATTTGCAGTGTGATTCCACGACCGGGTAAATTTATTTGTCGCACTTCTTCTCCACCAGTAGGGTAGATGGCAATATAATGTGACCGGCTGAGATAATGCGACTATTCTCTGTGTGTCAACACATACATTTTGTCAGACATTATACTTCAGACCCGTGCGCGATATAGCCATTTGCTGACGTCTAACATTAAAAAAAAAAACAACCATCCATCGTTCTTGGTGGAAAACTAGTGATTGGCCTTGTGTTCTTGTGTTGACCAGTGGTCGGTGCGTGACAGCGGTGATGTCATGAGGTTCGCCCTGCCCCACCCTGCCTCTCTTTTTATTCTTCGAATTAATCTAAATAGTCGGAATCCTACATAACTTCAGACTTCGCTTCCACACGATTGGACAAATCTTAAAGCGGTACCACCTTTCAGTCTAGACAATCTCTTGGTTCAGTCACTTGGTCGTTGTTACTGTTGCTTGTCGGTCGATCCCAAATAGACAGAGTCCTCAAGGTGATCACTACTATACATGCATTATTTTAATTTTATTGGTTCTCTTAGGTCAACAGAAATATCCAGATAAGTTAGAATAACTTAAGTCTAATGATATTAATGTACATGCTGTAGTTTATTCTAATTCCGGCAATAGGTAGTTGACTTTTCCTAACCATTTGATATCAAGCAGTTACATGTACTGTATTTACTATACCCGTAAAGTATTACATTTTATACATTTCTTCTCGATATCTGTAACACTTGAAGCTGCTATTATTAAGTTGTTTTGTTTTGTTCTGTTTTGTTTTTTTGTGGGAGTTTTCCCATAGATTAATGGTTTTTGCTAGCTATTTAATTTTAAAACATGCCACCAAAACAAAACACCAAGTAAAACTAATCAATACATTGTTATGTCATATTTTATAGCAAGGCCTCTGAAAATAAAAATGAGAAAGTTGGTCATAACACGTGTAATAATTGTATGCATGTTACTAAACGATCCTTTTTATTCTACAGATGATGAAGCTTGTTGTTGCCGCAGTTGTGCTGCTTGTGAGTATCGCAATTTCAACTCTTTGAAGAAAGTATGCTGGTTAAAAATACATTGTCGCTTATATCTTAGTTAGCAGTTCTAAAAGGATTACAGGGCAGTTTCATTTATTGTGTAGTTCTTATGTTACTTATGAGTAAGCCTAATTTCGACTTCCGTGTATAAACTATGATATAGAACACATTTTCCGTAACGTGTGGAAGTTTTCAATCTTTTACATATTAATTTTTTTTTTAACATGATGCAATAACAAAGAGAAAATTAATCTTCATATCCGGTGTTAGGTGGCAATGATTTCTTCTGGTTTTCAGAATGAGCGAGAGGTGCTAAAATGTATAAATGGAAAAGTAATGGGCGATGGAAAGGGGGAATAGAATAAAACAAGAATCTTCAGCAAATATAAATCAAGTGTCTGTGTTTTTATAATCTATCAGCAAGGACTATGCAGATTATCGCAGAGAGCCAACAATACATTGAGAAGGTTTCTTCTTCTTCTTCTTCTTTGCGTTCACTCTAATGGACAGCCCAGTCTCTGACATGAATGTTGCTGTGCGCCGTAGATCCTCCAGGCTTCCATACAGCTTCTGTGCCATTGGTGTGTCCTGTGGCCACATCAGGTTTCTTATGTTTTCATACATGGGGCAGTGTTGTAGGACATGGATGACTGTTTGACCTCCAGTTTGGCATGTGCACTGGTCTGATGTTCCAATGTGGAGCTTTGTGTAGAGGTGGTGATTCAGGCAGTTGTGTCCTGTTCTGAGCCTAAAAATGACCACTTGTTCAGCTCTTGTCAGTGCATGATAAGCATCATTTTGGACATGGTTGGGGTGTTGCTGCAGCCATTCCTCATGTTGTTGGGCATGGATTATTGTCTTTGCTTCACTATATGTTGTTGTGTAGTCATTTTGTTGGAGCGCTGCTGCTTTTTTGGCTAGCAAGTCAGCAGTCTCATTGCCAAATACATTGCAGTGGGAGGGAATCCATTGTAGGGCTATTGTATGGGTTTGGCTTAGCGAGGTTAGCGCTGAGGTCAGATCATTTAGGTCTTTGTTTTTGCTGGATTTGAGGGCCTGTAGAACAGACAAGGCATCTGTCAGGAAAACGATGTTTTTTGTTGAATGGGGGCTTGATTGGACATGTGCTGCTCCTTCCTGTATAGCTGTAGCTTCAGCCTTGTAATTGGTAGAGAAGACTCCAGTGGGGATTGAGATCTTGTCCTCTTCACCTCCAGGGTACTTTATGTAGATCCCGGCACCACCATTCCTGACTGCCTTCTCAGCTGAACCATCAGTATATACATGTGTCCAGTCAGTGGCTGGATAGTTGGTCTGGATGTGTTCTATGTTTTCTTTCTCCTAGACAGACTGCCCTCCCGAGCTAATGAGCTCTGTCTACCCAGGCAGGGGTTTTATGGCGCCCCTAACTCGCCAGATGCTTCCGTCATAAGACACATGGGGTATTTTGTAGAGATGTCCTTACCAAGGGACACCCCACCCCGTCCTGGTGAACAACATCGCCAGTTTGGTCCGGGACTACTCATTTAATTCGCAGCTGACCCACATATCTGCAGGCCACTCCCCTATCCGCCACCTGGGGACCCGCTCGGTTGGGGATGGTCGCCCCAGCAACATGCCCAAACGCTGGGTAATGAGTAAGTTGCTATGTCCGAGAGAAGGTTTCAAAATACATTTTATTTCATGATGAGTTAAACGGCTGAAGGGGTATGTTTTTTCTTCTTTTTTTCATTTTCCCTTTAATAGTAGTTTATTTCAGTAACTTCTTTTGGTCTTCTTTAGGTTGCGACCGAAGGAGCATTGGTGAAACGCCAAGATGACAACTCAACCATCGCCGTCCCTCCTAACCCGACCAATACCCCTCCAAAAGCCAACACAACAGATGCCGTGACCATGATGGTTACCAGCGACGCCCCAGACGTCACCGACGACGTGGTCGGTAACACTACAGTCCCTGTGGAACCAGTCACAACTAACAACACCGATACATCGACCTTTGTCACTAGCGTCGTGACTGAAACAAGCACAACACCAGTTGCAACAACGACTGATACCACACCCTTGCCTTGTCAACTCGCCTCAGACAAAATAGCCGCAGTCTTCAGTTTCACCCAGACACCAGAATTCAAGTAGGTGGACGTTGGTGAAGTCTTCTAAATTTCTCCTGTAGTCTACCCGGGTCGCCTGCTTCTTTCTCATAATATGAGAAAGAAGCAGGCGACCCGGGTAGACCACAGGAGAAATTATATTATAATTATTCGAAATGAATATTTTCCGATAGGATTGTGAGATAATTCACTTTGACCACTAGCATTAATTATTTAGAGAACAGTAACGAACCAATTTTAGGGAGCCGTGTTGGAGGAAAAAAAAAGAAAAACTATTTGAAATTTTTTTTAAAGTACATTACATACTTTTCTGCCATCTGTGGCAATATCTTCAAGTTAATAATAAAAGAAGTATGCCCATTTTTACAACCTAGCCTATTTTAACATTTAAAAAAAAAAAAAAAATTTTTAAATTGCGGGTTGATGAAAATACCAAAGGTGATCCTTTTTTTTTATTTCTTTGGGGGTGTAGCTTATTTCTCTTTAAAAAACAACAAACAAACAAAAGACTGCATTAAAGTGAATTATAAGTAATTTGGTGGTTTTCTCTTTAAATTTTAATACTATGTGCCTACCTGTCTGTTTATTGTCGACCCTGTTGGTTAAAGATTTGGTAAATGTATTAGTTGTGGAAGCGTGGGAGAACACAGCGTTTTAATTATATGCATTCTTAAACTTTAATCTTTGATCCGGAAAAATAATGTTCTTCGGAAGATGATTTAGATGTTAAACAAATTCCAATCGAAAGCAGTAATTATGAAGGTGCTTATCTTCACAGAGAACTGTCGCAGAACGAACAAATCGTTGTGTATGAGCTCCTTGCGGCCGGCGAGAACTGCAAGATGAAGGATTTCATCACGGCCAAGACTGCGGAGAGAATCTTCAGGCTGCTTACAGGTGATGGTGGCGATGCGCCAAATGTAACAGATATAAAATGTCATGATCTAGTGTTAAATGTTTTCTATTTATCTAAGCTTGATACATACTATGATAATCGTGTATATGAACAGATAGATGTAGATGGTTGACGCTAGATAAGTAGGTAGACAGAGTTGCAGATGGGCATTTAAATGAAGTCATTTGTGGGCCCTTTAGCAGCTAATTATCGTATAAATATTTATAGGTAGATATAGAAAACGGACATTAATATGTTTGATAAGTAGATAGGATAAATAATACCTTAATCTAGACTAGTGAGATAGGTATCAGTTTTGCAGATTAACCAATATAAATGAAGAAAGTTATAATAATAATAATAATAATAATAATAATAATAATAATAATAATAATAATAACTAATAATAATATAATAATAAAGTGCATTTATTTAGCAGCTTTCCCATAGTGTTGCTTAAAGCGCTTCACATTTTTTTTTAATCAAGCAATCGATTAAATACATTTTGCTAACATTATGGTGTAAATACATAATACACAGAATCATACAAGAAGTTATAGTCGATAGCTCATGTAATAAAAGCGGTATAATACATAAAATTAAGAATCATTGTGAATAAGTAGCAAATAAATCGTATTATAAAATCACTGCAATAAACTAAATATGTGAATCATGGAGAAAGCAGATGACACATAACGAGCACCAGCATACATTTCTCAGTTTTAGGTTAAAATACATTTATTATTAAATCATTTGTAAAATAAAGGAGGTAGCCTGTATAAATACTCATTATTAAAAAGACAAAGGACATGTAAATAAATGGTACAGTTAATATTTTAAACAGAACATACTATAATCATATTAACTACATTAATGAATTAATGATTATCTTTTCCTAAAATGGCATGGATTCAATGAAAGATGTAAAAAAGAAAGTTTTAACTCTAATTTTAAAAGATTGCAAACTGTCGGACGCTAAAATAATATGACTGTGGTAGACTATTCCAAATGCCAGGACCTGCAAATTTAAAAGATCGCACACCATAATTTTTAGGTGGACTTTGGGTTTGCATAGAAGTGATATATATTTTTTATCGCAACTGTCATTCAGGCTGAAAGATATGTAAAAGGTCTTTCGAGTAAGATGGGAAAAATGGATCTTTTAGAGTTTAATATGTAAGCATTGCTATCTTATAATCTACTCGAAGTTTTATTGGAAGCCAATGAAGTTCTTTTAAGATGGTGCTGGCACTTTGACATTTGTGTGTCCGTTTTATATAAGTCTAGTCCCGTGATTTGAATTTTTTTTTTAATTTGCTCACTTTTTCACACCCCATGCCTTTGAAAAGAGAAAACAGAATTAGAGAATGCAAAGTCCTGTAACTCATATTACGGTGATTAGGTAGGCAGATAGCGTGATATTTCTTTTTGGCTACCCTGTTGTAAATAAAAACATTTATTTCGTCTTTTTATACAAATAAGTTTTACCTCAAAAAACAGGTTTGAAATAGAGGCACCAAAGAAACACCCACCCGCTTCGATAATAATTATTATGTTCCCATAATTATTTTCTATTTCAGATTTACCTCTGAAACGAGTCTACACATTCGTAAGCTTTGTTAGTGAGGTAAGATTTTATTTGATATTCTTTTCAAATACCCAGACATGTATAATAATTTATGTGGAAAACACTTACGTTACCATCTTAACTCAAGTTTTAATCGTTTTCCTACTTTACTAATATTTTCTTAAACATGCTTACCTTTTCCTTTGAATCCACATATCTTCTCTTACAACATTGACATGCCTTCGCCCTTCTTTCTTTGACAGTTTTGCCCCATTCTCTTCACTTCCTCCGTTCCTCCACATAATCCTACTTTTCTTTTATATCTTTATCATGAAAATAAGAAAAGTGGGCAAATGTATGCAACGGATTCATTTAGGCACGATACATAATTGCCAAAAAAAAAAAAAAAAATAAGAATAACCATTCATCAAACGTTACATACATCATGATTTAAAATGCATATCATCGTGTTTTCATTTCAACAGAGTTTAGCTAACGAGGGTGTCATTGTCCCTGAGTGATGAGAAGGCAAGATATCTAGCGGTCTCTCCTTTGACCAATTGGCTGGTTGTGATTATATATCTGGCTGTTTCATCAATTATCACCATGTTAATAAAAAATATTTTGTGACTTTCCTTTCCATTTTTTTCATTCTATTATGCTATCAACCCATACCCAGGATATTTAAAAGAATAAAAACTATGAAGCGTGATTTAAGTGTTACTGCGTCTTGAACTTTGTGATTTGTTTGTTGGTTCATCAAGGATTCTTCGCAACGTCTGTTAGGTTCTCAAGGAGGGTCTTATACAATGAGTCTCAAGAATGCCATCTTAAATTTTAAATTATGCCACACAGAGACAGATCGGGGATAGCAACACATGTCTCTGCCGATCACATTTTGCTGACACCGACCAAATCAGTAGGGGGTGGCATCCAACTAATACATTTGCCCGAATGCATTTGTTTGTTGGTTTGGGAGATCTTAGGTTGCATTCTAAAATCTGTCAGAAAATTAAATGAGGAACCTGGATGACAGTATCAGTCGTTGCTCTTTCGTAAAGTAACCTTTGATCGGGGGAAGCGACGTATTCTCATAGTTTTTTTTTTAGTTTTTTTTATATTGCATTTTGTCGTTTGATTAGCTTCTTTTTTTTGGGTTTGCGCTTTTTTCTTGTTGTTGTTGTTGTTGTTGTTGTTGTTGTTGTTGTTGTTGTTGTTGTTGTTGTTGTTGTTGTTGTTGTTGTTGTTGTTGTTGTTGTGGTTATTGTTGTTGCATTTGTTATTTTAAAAAATGCGTGTACAACTGATTTAAGCTTAATTTTTTTGTCAATAGTATAAGCAATTTCCTTGAAATAATGAGTAAAGCAATATAATAAAATTAACACTCAGAAGTTCATAATTCAAGTATAAATGGTGCAGAATTAAAAAAAAAAAAAAAAAGAAAAACATTATGATATGGTTAGATGATAGAATTTTACTACATTACACGCAATATTAGCCATCCACTCGAGAAGAAAGCAACGGGCAACGCTTGATCGGACAGAAACGTTCCCGGCTTTGCGTTTCACAACCAATATTAACATGGCATCAGTGTTAATGTCCTAGTGGAAGATAATGTCAACATTTTGTGCTTCGCATAGATATAAAAGTTAAGTAATTAGTAATAATAACAAAAACCGTCAGAAACAGACAGACATACAGGCAGAGAATGACAAGGCAGGGAAAGAGAGAAAGAGAGAGAGAGAGAGAGAGAGAGAGAGAGAGAGAGAGAGAGGGGGGGGCGTAAATCGACGGAGTCAATGGCACTGGGAGAGATAGAGGACACGCAGACAGACACACAGATAGACAGACAGACAAGGATAGAGATAGAGACAGAAAGACAGACAGACAGACAGCCACCAAGTGATAGAACGATAGTCGGGCATGTAGGCTGAAGTGACTTCAAGACGTTTAAGATAGAAAATTAATAAGGGTTCAGACACATGACATCCGACCACTGGCCATCTCCAATACCAAGTGGCCAGTTTAACGTCCAGCATAAGCACGGTAGATGCTATATTGTGGATAGGCCCCAAGACTGACGCCTGACAATTTTATGTGCTGCCACGCACGAGACAGGGCGGAGATACCATGACTCCTGTCTCGGCCGGTCACATTAAACTGACTGGGATAATTTTGTATATTTCAGGGTATAAGCTATACTTTTGATCTGTCTGGTTGGATTTTGACTCAAATTTGTCTGCATTGTGGGTCAGGACGTTGGCATTTCTCTCTGACATTGATTTTGCTGTTTTCTTAAGAATAGATCTTGTGATGAGATATGAATTCTTTTAGTTCTGACATTTTTCGAGTCTAGATTGCCAGTATGTCAGGTTGAGTTACTCTCGCAAAAAACTAAAAGAATGTAATGAGGGAAGTCGTAGTTTCTAAACTTCGCTCTTTATTTTCCCCTTGGGTTTCCTTTAATTTCTACATCACTACTGACTCAGACTCAGAGTGCGGAAGCGATTATTTTGTGATCAAGAAGAGACCTAGATCTATAGAAAATTATGTGGAATCTAATTGTAGATCTAAACCAATCAATCTGAATCTGCATGTAATTGGTTCTTACTCAAGATTGCTGAGGAGGTTGCTCAAGAAAGTAACAGGACAAGACCTAGGCCTATCTAGATCTAGAATCTAACAACTTTTCAAGCTTGATTGTTGTAAATCAGAGATATATGTAGTAATATTAGGAGGATCAAATGGCTAGGATGGGTCTCTGTATCGGAGATCCAAGAAGGACGGACCTTACTCTTGAACCTACGACTCATCAACTGCCGAAATCCACGCACAATCCAAACTATTGGCCTCTTCCATTAGTGGCCAGGACCCCTCTGCCAAGTCAACCAAAACCCAATTCCACCACACTCCTCCCCCTTCCCTGGCACTAACACCCCCTCCCAAAGAATAACAAAAGGGTACTTACCAAGCAGGGTATTTGCTGTACCTACCCCTCCAGGAGCGAGTCAAATGAATTCCTCCGGGAGATGGGCGTCTTCAAGCCATCCTCCTCCTTTTGCCCAGCCTGATCTGTTATAATTATTTTCCCCCTACCCAGTCATACACTTTCAAGAGTGTCAAGGTAACCACCCCCCTCCTGTATTTCCAACCTACCTTAAACCCAGGTCTCCCAGAAACATCCTGAGCCTGGCCGCCCCTTGATGGAAAATTTGCGGGATCGCAAAATACCACACACCCTCCCTGAAGTTCAATTGGAACCAGAGGATCCACCTTAGCACTCAAAGCCCGATCTAAGGACCGTATTGGTGCCTTCGTGAATCCCTGGTCCAGATGAAAATTTGCATCGAAACCTGGCCCAATCGGCTTCTGATGCCCCGAACCTCCCGCTGCCTGGGTATCCTCTACCTACAGACGCCATTCCTGACACCCCACACACTCCCACATTCTCCCGCTTTCAGCATACTTACCCCTCTCATCCTCGCTGAACCCCTTCCCACAAATGTTTTCATTTTTTTTTTTACTTCCTCCTTCTTTGATGAATTCAATTCCCTAAACACACATTTTCTCTCTCTATCCTCTCTCACAGTCACAACATTTACATATCACTACCTCCTTTTTCATGGCACCACACCCTTCTCAGTAACTGAGGGTACCCCAAACCACCCAATTATACCCTATCATGTGATCAGCTTCCTCTAGAAGATATGGCACGCTGAGCCACTAAACCCGCTGATTGGCCGGATTAGCGACCCTGTTTTGATTTGTCTCCTGGCAGAAACATATCACGAGCATCGGTTCAAGAACTCCTGCATGCCCTCCTTTGACCTCTTGAGTGTACAGTCATTTTACCTCCCACTTCACACATGTGTTATAGTGACAACCCAAGAGCCTACCCCCCTCAGCATCTTGGTGAAAGCTCCTGAGCGTTCCATCTGAATACTCTTCCATAACCCCTGACATTCACTTTCACACCACTCGGACAATCACCTGCCTTTCTCTCAGACCCGTCTGCATCCTAGTGAGACCACTGGATCCGGCTTACACCAGCATCTACAGATACTCACAGGAGCGACCCCCCGCTAGCATCCAGATGTTTCCACTGGGACCAGCTTGCGCCAGCACCCTAGCGAACTCACCGGAGCCCCCTCCCGGAACCTCCCATAAACAATTTCTCAGGGACCTGGTTATGGTCACCCGATCCATCCTCTCAGAATCCCATGTTATACACACTGTTCCAGTTCTTATACCCACCAGTCACCTTTCTAATTTGGGTCTACATCGCCCATCATCATTCTCCAAACCCCTAAAAATATTGGACGAATCGACTTGTTTTGGGATAACCTCGACCAATTTAGATCTATCCCTTCCGTCCTTGTCCCCGACCCTGACTTCCGCCATAACTTCCCTTGACCCCAAGCACTTTCCCGAAAATATACTTGCCTCTCCCTTAATCTTGGGTCTAAATCTGTCGTCCTCGTCACCTCGTCGCATGATTCCCGCCATAACTTCCCTTGACCCCATGCACTTTACCGAAATTATACTTACCTGCCCCTTAATCTTGGGTCTACATCTATCGTCCTCGTCACCGACCATGATTCCCAGCAAATAATGGTACGAAGACAAAAAAGAAGAAATTGAAACTGGCAAACAACCCTCTACACAAGTTACTGTTGATTTACAGGAATAATAAATAGAAAAAGTAAAATTTTGACACATAACCAGAGAATAACCCTGATCCACATATTCAAAACCTCCTCGATACTGGAATGGGATGAAGGGCTTATAGAAACATCCCGAACAAAAATGATTGGTCGCCCCGCGACCGAAAAAAACATTGCCATGAGATGGCGAACGACGACGTGGAGACTGAGATAGCGACCCACGTCTCGCCCTTTCTAATGTCTGAACTTTGCTATCTATGACCCGCAAACATCCGTCCATGGTGAAAAGCGCTTTGCTTTCAGACTCCATCCTAATCACTAACCCCTTAACCTCTTGAACTAAATTCGTTTTCATGAGAGTCTCTAGGGGACTCTCAACACCCCGACCCACATCTCGAACAGCGGGACTATAATCCCGAGTTCGCTGTTCCCTGAAGTTTGGGGAGACAGTCCTGCCCTCCTCTGACCAGAGGCCCCTATATTGATGCTCCTGACCGTCGGAATCCCGTCTTTGCTGGTAGTCCGGGTCAACCCAATAATGAGAGAATCCCCCACATCTCGAGTAATCCTTCCCGTAATCGTCATACAATGACCTCTTACGCGACGCAAACTCTACTTGTTGAAACCACCGAACCCTCTCTACTGCTGTCTCTAAATTTTTTGGGGGTCCAGTCTCTATGGCTTTCCGCCCCGCTTCTTCATCCAAACCCGCCAAACAAAACCTAAGAACAAGTTTAGGCTCCAGAGCCCCATAAGCCCCCCGTTCACCTCGCCCGATCCTGAACCCAATCTCCCTAAGTCTATTTGCCCATTGATGAAGGGACTCCCCTTTTTCTTGGAAGGCATTATCCAACTTTAACCAAGTCGCCTCCGCCCTATCATCATCAAAGTCAAATCTGCGAAGCAAAATATCACAGATTTCCCAAAAGCCAAAAGTTCTCCCTTCTCTGTTATGATTAGCAACTAATTTAAGTGCTGGACCTGCTAATGTTGACTGTAAAAATCTCCCCTTCTCCCTGTCCCCTAAAAACAGAGAGTCTGCACACAAATTAAATTGATACAGATATGATGACCAATCAGAGCTACCATCATAAACCAAATGTCTCAACCAGACAGGTTTACGCTGATCCTCCTCGCGTCTATCTCTGTCGTCCCAACTCGATCTACCCGAACAAAATCTAACCCGTTTGAGAGAACTATCTCTAATCCTAACTTGACGGAACCAATCCCAATAACCCTGAATATCATTTCTATGTTTAGGGGAAATCAAATCATCCCTAATACCCGAAAACTACGATTTATTGTGACCAACCCTTTCCCGAAAGCATTTAGAATAAATAGACATAATTAATGGTATGTCAACCTCCTCAATGCACAAAAGTCTTAATAAATTAACCCCAAAATTAGCATAGCCTTTTGCTAGGTCAGCCAGTACGTCTACTTTGCAAGAAGGTAATTTTGTATGAGATTTCAGTGCACCCCTAAACATATTGGCAGTTGAATCACCACCCCTGAAATCCACTCCCATTGATATTCTTTGATCCCTATAACCCTCCTTAAAATAGTGTATAGGAACCGTAGTCTCACGGATGTCCAGAGATCCTGCCGGGGAATCTTTGCCTGGGACTCCATATCCTGACTCAGGATTATCAAAGGCATCCTCATACGCACCATTATTAAGCTCACCCTGAACCCATGATTCATTGTTATGCCAGGACATATAATGTGCCCTTTCCCAATGAATAAAGGATTATCACATAAATATGTAATATTTAAAAAAAAATGAACAAAATGTTTACATTTTTTAAAGAGCTAAATCAGCAAAGTTCAGGTACAGCTGATTAATTTGTTGATCAAAATATGTTGGAAAAAAAAATATGTGAAATATTTATAAAAATTACCAATACTGCAATCAAGGTGAACGTATTGAAAAAGCTGATATAAATCTAGATCTAGTGATAATGAGAGGGAAAAAAAAAATAAATCACAAATCATAAATCAAGATCTAGAAGAATACATTCCAGAGAGATGAAAACATAAAAAAAACAAAAAACCAAAAATGAAAATCCAAAGGAATTCAGAAATAAAGAAAAACAGATCAGCAGGTTTAAAAACTACTAGAATTTGGACTAGAAAAAAAAAAATAAAAGCATAGATCTATAGATCTAATCTAGATCTAGATACAGATCCGTCCTAAAAAAGGTAATATGAAACTAGAAAAAAAAAAAAAAAAAACTAGATCTAGATCTAAACAGAAAATTTTAATTTAAAAAATTTGTTGGTAGGCTGGGAACAGAAATAAACTTCTGACACCAGTGTTGTAAATCAGAGATATATGTAGTAATATTAGGAGGATCAAATGGCTAGGATGGGTCTCTGTATCGGAGATCCAAGAAGGACGGACCTTACTCTTGAACCTACGACTCATCAACTGCCGAAATCCACACACACTAAAGCTATTGGCCACTACCATTAGTGGCCAGGACCCCTCTGCAGGTCAAACCAAAACCCAATTCCACCACAGACAGAAAAAAAGAAGAATGTCTCTTAGTTAGCCATCAGCGTGTTGTGTGGACATTCTTTTTGTGTACAAACCCTTAGTTTCCTTATGAATCTTGTGTAAAACGCAAGACACAGAGGCTTTCTGGCTTGTCTCATCACCTTATCCCACATGCTCGACCTGAGTGCCTGTCTCTATACACGATGTATACAACTTGCTGCTAGGCGCTATCAATAGAGCAATAGAAGTTACAGAACTGAAGGCATCAAACGCCTCCTCCTCAATCCCTTGCAGTCAATTGCGCATAGTGGTTAAAGAAATGTGTGCAAGTAACGTCAGATGACTATTTAATCAAGGGAAATTTACGATATTTGAACACATGTATTATGAATTGTGTCCTATTTTCTCATGTTTTCACAGTACAAACTGTAAATTAATGTATATATATATAGAGTAAAAACAATTCTTTTTAATTTGAAATGTTGTAACGTCACTTTATAAAAAAGTCTTGTTTGCGCCGTTAAAATAAGTTCCACTGTATAGTGAGTAAGTATAGCAATATTTAGATAAGTAGTGCATAGCTGCATATCTAAAGACATTCCCCCAAAAGTTGGCAGGTGAGGTCAGAGTTCAACAAAGGTCTATCAAAGGGTAAAATCTCTCTCTCTCTCTCTCTCTCTCTCTCTCTAATTATTCTCAACAGAAAAGACATGCGACATTGGAGTTAAAATATTGTTTTACAGTAGGTCTAGGTGCAAGGTTACTTTGTATGTAGACTGCAGGCCTACACACAGTTACTTTTTATGTAGACTATAGGCCTACAAGGCTATTGTGTACATAGACTCTTCATTTTTAAAAAATGCTTTAATTTTATGCATACAGTGTGTATCGTGCAATTTTCAAATTGTAATTATTAACCTTATTTCTCAGGTTGGATCACCAGAGCTATCAGTGGAGAAAGATGTTCTCATGTATAGAGCGTATATAGCTCAGAAGAAGTTTGGTGTCGTCCTTGATGAGATCAGTTCTTCAAGTTCCCCAGAGCTTCAAGCTGTCAGAATGTATGCTGAATACTTGTCCAATGAATCCCGCAGGTAAGTGCATACATTCTTTTAGAGTAGTGTAACCACTTCCTTTAGATCATTCAATAAAACAGCATCTGATCAGGAGTTTTAAACCAGAATATTGCATTGGTTGCCTTGTTCCCTACTGATGGGAGCAGCATTATGAGACAGAGCTCCTGGTATCTTAGCTTTATCTCTCAAACTCTGTGTGGCAGCATATAAAATTGTGAGGAGATTGTCAAACTTAAGTCTTGAGATACATCTCCAAGATAATCTCGTTGTGGATAATGAACATATTTTAGAAACCGACCAACACCAAAAACGCATTGTATACATATTTTTTCAAATCTGCTCTGCTTGTTTTATCAAATTCCCTTGCTTGTCATTTTGGAAATGTCAAAATTTTCTTTATTATAATTGTGTAAATACTATTTTGGTGACAGTGTAAGGCATCTCTCAGTAAAAAAAAAGGTTATCCTGGTGATCGTTTGAAATACATGTAACAGTAAACCAAATTAAAAATTATCAAATCTTCTTTACTCCATGAGTGCATTTTAAGAATCAAGGTAAAGGGGATTATTTTGTGTTTCATGAACAAAAAATGTTATTATTATCATAACTACAGTATTGTGTAACAAAACTGCTGATTGGAATGCTCTTCTGTTCTCCAGAGATGCGATCACAAGAGACCTTGACTCCAAAATGAGTGGAAATGTTGACCTCAGCAACAATACCTTCCTTCTCATGGCAGCCTCCATCTACTACCATGGACAGGTAAGTGTATGAAACTGTGATCATAATCTTCCGCCTATCCTGGCCGCTACTTTTTCCAAGTTTCCCCCTTTCCTTCAAAGTCCGCAAATAGCGGAATTTTGTCTTTGAGCTGTATCGAATTGTCATTCTTTCTGACCGTTAGCAAGGCGAATGAGTTATTGGAACACAAATCAAATCACAGAGGATTTCTTTGAAAGTTATCAATAATAGTAGTATTACTCGATCTGGCCCAAACTGTATCACAATGCAAATCGTCAAATGTTTCCCTTCAGTGGTATCTATAATAGGTTTACAGAGTCAACTGATTGGACCAGTGTCTGTTAGAGCAATGTGAATACATGTATCTGAAAGTGTCAGTTACTCCTGCGACTGGCAGTGTATAGAGAAAAGGTTGCTTTTGTTTTTACATGCTTCCCTTAGATGGGTGCATTGTGACACACCTTCTAGTTCCAAGCTTTTCTAATGAATCCGTGATCGTTATTTTTAACAATAATGTTAAAATTTAGGGACTGGAAATTCTTTTCCTTCCTGTATCACAGTTTGACACCCGAGGAACCAGGAAAAAAAAAGAAAAAAGCAAAACTCAGATATTGTGAGAGCTGAAAATTCGGTAATAAGAATATATATGTAAAAAAATATTTGTTTTCTTGGTAACTTCTGTGCAGTTCTGAGTTTTAAAGAAATACTCGATTTGATGCCTGTTGTTAATTCAAGATACTACCTCCAAACAATCCGATCTGCCGTTACCTACTCATCAAAGGCAAGTAGATGGTATGATTATCTCTATGGAATGTTTTAGACACTAATGTCTGAAGACCAACGAATGATAGAAATGTTCAGTCGGATGAGCTCAAATTTTGTTCAAGCATAATCAAGTGATAGCCGTTTGTGTGAAAACTTCTCTTTGAAGTCCAAAATTTAGTACGCATCTGATCTAGATATTTTAAATCTAGACTGTATTTCTGGACATAGATCGTGGACCTTTCAATTTTCTTTTTAAGTCTACAATTTCAGCAACCATCTATTGAGGAATTAATGATCTGCAAGGCTTGAGAGATCAACGCTTAAGTACTAATAAATGTGCAGATTCTTGAGTGTGAGTTATCTGTTAAGTGTGGGCTACTAGAACAAGATTACATATGTAATATCTCGTACTCTTGATAACACCTTTTCATCCTCTCGTGATTTCATGACTTTTTTAGTCTTGTAAAATAGTCTAGAGGGCTACTTATATTAATGTTATAATTTAGATGCCATTTTCCCCCAAAAAGGAAACATTTTAGGAAGTTAAATATAAGTATTATTTTTTCAAAATCTTGTCTACTCAAAAAAAAATAAAAAAAAATAAAATAGGACCCCACTAGTAATAACCAATTTGCCACTTTGATTGTTACTGTAACGTTTTGTCCACTTTGGTGACGTTTCCTTCTATTTGGAAGGCTCTTGATACGGGGTCGGACAAAATTATTATGGTAGATGAACTCTGATAATTCTCTATTTTTTTTTTTTACAGGACTACGACTCAGCTCTGAGAACTCTACACCAGTCTGACAACCTTGAGTGGTAAGTGTGGTATTAGAAAAAGCAACAGTACAATAATTATTTAATGAACTAGTTGACAAAAAGAAGAATAAGAAGAAGTCTTTTTTTAAATGTGTAAGTAAATTTCTATCTTTTAGTTTGCTGTTCACGAGGGGACTTTCATTAGAAATTGTATCATTACTTAAAATGTTATCTACATTAACATATTTTTTTTCTTGGAAATGTAACAAAGTGTATGAACATTCCAAATACTTATGAATTTAAAAAAAAATAAATTCTTGGAGTAAATATTCATATATATTATATGTATGTCATATTCTGTTGAGCTTTCTCAATGCTTTTATTAAATTTGCATCACATAGTGATGTGCTATTAGATTATTCCATAGCCTATATTGATTGTTTTTTTTTGTTTTTTTCTCATTTATTTGTAGATTTGCCTCTGTTTCATTTTTCATAAATTTATTTCAGCATGGCTTTGATGGTACAGACCCTTCTAAAGATTGATCGCATTGACTTGGCAAAGTAAGGCTGAGATAGGTTCATTCTTACCGACATGAAATCTTTACAATGGCAAATTTCAGTTCAGTTTGTATGAACATATTTTGAAAAGGTTATAGCTAAAAAAAATTACCAGCAGACTTTGAAAGATATTTGTTTTAAGACTTTTATGCTTAAAATTTTTCTTAAAGAACAGAGCAATGTGAAATCATTTAGAATCACTATTACGCTATAATGATAATCAGAATGAAACTCTCAAAAATAGAATGTAGGGACTACAGTTGAGAAAGAAAGACAGACATAAGACTATTTGAAGTTTGTTCATGTAATTAAGATCAAACACAGTTCTTACTTTTATTTTTGTTCTATCTTAAGGAAAGAACTGAAGAGAATGCAAGACACAGACGAAGACAGTGTTCTGACCCAACTAGCTCAGGCTTGGTTTAACCTGTCGGTTGTAAGTACAGTATACTTTTAGATCATTGCATTTAATAGACCTGCCTACTCAAACCGATTCGATCGGTACATACCCATTTTCGCTGTCGTTGTTGTTATTATTAGTCCAGTGGCCTCTGAGCTTGCGCTCTTTTGCCTAGGGCCATGAAGAAAAAGACAGCAGTTCTCTGTAGCTGGGCTGAGGTGGAATATAAAGCCGTTTGGAGGTCAGGTCTCATAAGGAGGAAATGCTGTCTTTGTTGGCTAAGACTGGGGCATTGGAACAGTGTGTGTTCCACGGTCTCCAAACTGTCATCACACAATGGACAAAGTGGTGTGTGTTCTGCATTGAGTCTGTTCCGGTGAAAGTTGAGGGGGATGTGTTGCGTTCTGAGTCGGAAAATAGCATGTTGCTCTTTCCTCTGAAGAAGGTATATAGGATTGTGAAATTTAACTGTATTTTGGTGCTTGTGCACAATGCTCTCGGTTGTCCCCCTTGCCCACTGGTTCATCCATTCTTCTTTAAAATTTTGTCGGATAATTCTTTTAGCTGTTTGGTAAGTTGTTTTTACAAGAGGTTGTTCTTGCATAGCCCCTTTTTTCGCAAGTCTATCAGCCTTTTCCTTTCCTGGTATATTGATATGGCTTGGGATCCACTGACAAACAAGCGCGTTGGGATATTTATTGATGCATGTGTGCTGACAAATGTTGGATTTTTGACAATCACGACTTGTTGGCTAGATTTTACGGCCAAAACTCGAGTGATGTCATATTATCAGTGTGTTGGCAATCCACCACTCTATCAGTGGCTAGCAGCCAAGCGTCGACAGTGGATCCAGGGATTGCGGACATGGTTTGCAGGTTTCCGACAATTTTGCCCGAAAATTATTTTTATTTCATCGGGAAATCGAAACTTAATTTTAATCAAGCATGCGCAGTTTGATAATTATTGTTTCAGTATTCTTTTTCTTGTGTTAGGGCCTATTAGTCGAAAACAAACATTTAAGTTTGTTTGGCTTGTTCACTTTAAATACATAAGTGTAACCTGCTTTCTTTAATTTATTGATTATCGTTCATGTATTTCTTGACAAGTGGCTTTCCTTAGTATTATATTCTTATCATCAATTTGACAAAGTTTCGTAAAATTTGATCCTACCGTACACACTTAAAATAGTTATGTGCTAGATTTAACTCTGAAAGGTTTTTGGCTAGACTCGACGTCGCGGATGACGTCAAGCTCCTTCGAGTTCAGTCGAGAATTCATCCACTCGTTTTTAATCCTCTCTTTTTTCCATTGGTTTTGGCCTTTTTATTTCTTGTTCTTCTCCTTGGTCTTGTTCTTTTTTTTTTCTGTTTTATTCAATTACAATATGGGCAATCCGGTTGAGACCGGAGTCATCATTGTATCCCTGCCCTGTCTCCTGTGCGGCAGCACATAAAATTGTCAGACATCCATCTTGGGGTCCGTCCACAATATAGCCCATACAGTGCTGCTGTTGGATGTTAAACCAACCCAACCAACCAACCAATATGGGCAATGGATAATTACCATATATATTATGAAAATACTAAGAATATTGAAGAAATCCATGTCGATGTATCGTTTTACCTTATTTGTTCTATTTTAAAAGTATTATATCAGAATAAAATATATAAACACCATAGCACGTTTACAACAAAATAAAACACTACAATTTAGCCATCCATGTGCAGCACGCAAAATATATATCTTTGTAAACTAGAAGAATAGACTATTCTGTAAAAGCACAAATTTAATTTCTCTAAGGTTACAAAGTACTTAAAAACTTGAAATAAAAATAAACACTAGTGGCAATAATTTCAGATTTCTGTCAACCGAATGGAGTCGTCATAGCATTAGACAGGATATACCTTTCCATATAAAATTTTGTTCCTCCGGAATGTTTGCATTTGGAAAAATAACTTTAACAATAAAACAAATAATTTAATTTCCGTGATTTCAACAGCGCTATAAAACAAAATGTTGAGTTTTGAAAAGTTTCCCCTAAAATCAGCACAAGCAATCAGCCTCTCTCTCTCTTGCCTGAAATTGGAAGTGTTCGAGGAAAGGAATAACCAATATACTTTCTAATTCTATTATTTAATTTGCTATACAATGTACAGGGTCAATGGATCCAACCAATTTTAACGATTTTTACAAACAGAAACTCTTGTATATTGTGCGTGAAGGAAAATGTGAATAGCAATATTAAGGCAGATACTAGATGCTCTATACACTTCTTATAATCATATACTGGGTGTGTGGATCGGTATTAACACCTACCCAACAAGTAGGGTAAAAATGCCGTTGTACCTATTTAAAAAAAACAACTATATTTTTCTAATGGAGTATCTAAATGGGGCTTTTTCAAGTAGGCCTGGCATGGAAAGAAAAGTGCCCAATAATTTTTGTTTTATTTAATATATTTTAAGTACAGTACACTTAAAGACCAGCCATATTTCATAATAAAAAGGTTTATTGGTTTATTTATTTCATGAAATCTTAAAATACTCGTAATATGTCTAAAGTTTACGTTAGCAATCCATGCCTTTAGTAAATTGAAGAGGAAGATCAGATCTCATGCCAAGCGGTCCATATCATGAACTTTGCAATCTTGGTGAGGGTTCCGAAGACAACAGCCATCTGACAGTTTAAATGCTATCAAGGAAAGCGCAGCGAGAGAGGAATTCAAGGACTTCTCGTCTCAGTTTGTCACATTCAACTGACACTAACCATACCCATAGGGGAACAAGGAGATCTGATAAGTTTCAAATCCAATGAACTGCCTTGTGGTCACTCCTCCTCTCCAAGATTAAAACCAACAGGTGCTTATTAGATCATTGCTCAACTATTGGTCTGTCAATATTACTGGTAAAATAATTTGACAGTCATCTATTCTGACGTGTTTTTTTTTCCCTAAGATTTTCAATTGGGTTTTCTTTTTTTCTGCCTTCCCTCCAGGGTGGAGACAAGTACCAGGATGCATTCTACATCTTCCAGGAGATGGCAGACAAGCATGTGGCGACCCCTCTGTTGCTCAATGGTCAGGCCGCGTGCTACATGGCCCAGGGAAAGTTTGATGACGCAGAGTCGGTGCTGCAGGAGGCCATGGACAAGGTGAGCACACACATGATAACTACAGATTCATAAATAAGCTAGAAAAATTATTGTAGAATGTTAATTTCTTGGAATTGTTACCATTAATGGGAAATAGTCCAACTTCCCATAATTACCAATATTTGATAATGTAATATGACATTTTTGCCACACACATAGTCAGTACATTTAAGATCTAAAAGTGTAGAATTTTATTTTGCCTAACGGTAAAAAAAAATGTAGTCAACACTCCCAAAATGTCCAGGTGACATCACTGAAAACATTGACTGATGTATAAAGTGATTGATATGCCCTTTGTATTATTTAATTTTTTCTATAAACTAAAAAAAAAATAATGATCAAGGCAGACCTGGTAAAGTTATGATGGACTTATGCAGTGTCTACTGTCCACTGTATTTCTCGGAACTCAAGTTGGGTCATACCCATAAATATCATGTTTTGTGTCATCTTCTTTCCCCAGGACAGCAACAACGCTGAGACCATTGTCAACATGATTGTGCTGAGTCAGCATATGGGGAAAGCCCCAGAGGTTAGTCAAGTGTTTGACAACTGTTGAAACTTCCTTTCTATCAGTCTGAAGTCCTTAAGAAAAGGGGGGTAAAGAATTTTAGGTTAATTAAAGTAATATTATTATTGTATGTCTTCTTTTCTCTCTCTTTCTCTCTCTCTCTCTCTCTCTCTCTCTCTCTCTCTCTCTCTCTCTTCTATCTAGATTGTGCTAGGACTGTTTTGTAGTTGTTGAATCAATCAACAAATTGAAAAAGCTGACAAAGAGCTGTCACTGAACCCCCCCCCCAAAAAAAAAAATGTCATTTGTTATTGACAAAATCTAATGCATTCAAGTAATGATTCAGGTTTGTTTACCTTAATTTTCTTGGGGAACATGTTAAATTAGGTGTAAGTTTTCATGTAATTGGTGCAGCAGTTTTTTTTTAACCACAGGAAATGCATTCGGTGAAAAAAAACCCACACTTTTTGTATTGTAAAAAGTTATTATAAGTGATCACATTTATTTTATACTTTTAGTATACATGTGTTTCTTTAAAATCCTTTTTGTTAATGTTTGGCATTTCAGGTTTCCAACAGATATATTTCTCAACTGAAGGATTCTCATCGCGGCCATCCCTTTGTCAAAGATTATCTCAATAAGGTATATAAGCCTAACACTGAAAAGTGAATATGGGAGCAATATTTGCTTTTAATACTGTATACTCATCCATATTTCATCAGACAAAATTTCTAAACAGTTATTTTATATCACCAGCATTTTAATATCAGGCAGATGAGTTAGATTTTTGTGTTTTAATACAAAGGTAGGGGATTGGGGACATGTTCTTCTTTGTAATATTATTAAATATCCTTCTCATTAACATGTTATTTTCAAACTCAGTTGTATTTGTATTTATTATGATTTTGCTCTAAGTTTCTTTGTTTTAAAAAACACACATTTCTTCCTTCAACCTGCTTACAGGAGACAGAGTTTGACAGAATGACAAAGAACTATTCAGCAAGTGTCGCTTCTTAGATCAGGTACCAGGTAATCTTTGGATGGAATTTTATATTTTGTTTCCCACCTCTATGCATCTCCCTAGTGTTCTGAAAATATATTAGCATTATTATCTTTACATTTTTGGAATTACTTTTCAAAGCCTGGAAAGTGAATTAAATTGATCAAAAACTGGTTGGATAAATCTGCATTATAATATGATAGGGGTTGAGAAATTGTAAAATGGGCAGTGGGTGTTTTTATTTATTTATTTTTTTTTTTCACTCTTGGTAGTGTTTTCTTCGAAAAATAATTAAAAACAAAATTTCTCTAACCATTCTCTATGCAAATTTTAATGTTGAACATTTATTATCTATAATTTTAGCATGTTTTAGTCTGAGTTTTTAGTTTTTATATTTTACTTTTATTAACGCCAGCCTTTTTTTTTTGTTACTGAGGGTTTGACCTTATCAATGTGCAATATTATTAAATGTCACTTTAAATTTTTTTATTTTTTTTTTATTGTTTCCTTCTGATTTTCAGTTAAAAAGATGCATGTCAATAAGCATCATCTAGGCTGTGGGGGATCAGCCTTTGATAAAGGCACTCGTCTGTAAATAATCACTGGAATAAATTTATTTCTCATCATAAACCTCTAAAGTGTGTTTTTTGTTCTATGGTTGGACAATGAGGATGAAGAAATGTATGTGCATGATTGATACAAGGTATAGAAATGACAGTAGAAGCAAATGAGTAAACTGATTAAACGTTGTAAAAATCTCAGCTGGCTCACCAGATTTGCGGTACAGAATGTGTTTTTTAAATGCAGGGCTTGGAAATTAAAGAGTCCAAATCCTTCTTTCAAAATACTTATTAGTTCAATGTACTGAGATTAAATTTTAAACTCAATGTGGGACGAAGTATCCTCTTTATGACTCTTTGAGAAAATGTCCTTGCAAGATGAATGAATTTTACATGAATGATATAATTAAGTGTACACAGGGAGACAATGCATACTAGACAGACAAAATTCTTTTCAAGTTCAAGGCAGGAATGTAACAGTTTTAAAAAATAACAAAAAAAAACAGAATTGAGAATCTATACCTGTTGGTTTTGATATATCTAAACACAGTTGCTAGAAAAAAAGAATTCATTGAAGCTATTGAAGGAAAACAAAGCTTGATTTATTATGAAATTAATACTCAATTTTGTCACATTGCAAGATTAGCAATAAATTGATCCCTCCAAGGCTACCTATACTTTTGGTTATTTCTACTCTTCCATTAATAAAGAGTTTTTATTCCAGCACTAAAATTGTCCAAGATTATGAATTAATTTTTTTTACTACTCTTGATATAGTTTTGTAATTTTTAGAGTTGCCCTTTATCAGTAAAAAAAAATATTGACTATTGCTTAGAAAGTGTGTGGCTGTAATCATATGATTATGAGTGAGTCTCAGTACAAGTCTGGAAAAGGTTATGCATGCTTCACAAGAATCAACCTCCTAAAAACTTGTCTAAATGCTTATGTTGTTTTCAACTCAATCAGACTACCACCCTTTCATCCCCTTTCCCCAAATTAAGTGCCAATAGTACCAACCGAAGTTCCACATTCACTGTACATCTTTATAATCATACAATTATAATGCTCTATTATATATGCACTGTTAGTCATCACAGAGTCAACAAACTATGACAATAAAGTATTGCACTCTTTTATTACCATAATTCGTTTGGTTTGAAAAAAATAACAAATGTACAAATATATTCCGCTGGTGGTTGGTTTGAATATTGCAGTCTTTGAAGTAATGCTGAAATAATTAAATAGCACCACTTTGTTTTATAGTCCCCTATTGAAAACATGCAGGGATAGTGGTAATTAATAGTATTGCACATAACTTTTTAGTGTTGGGAACTTGGAGAAAAAATATATTGTGCATAAAGCTGTAAACTAATTGAAGCATGAATTATTCATTCTCTCTCTCTCTCTGTCTGTATATCAATTATTCATCGATCATTGATCAAATCTCACTGCGGGTATCGTAGCCATGACTAGAACATACTGAGCTCTAGCCATGAATTTGATTTCGAAATCTGCTTGTAATATTGGAATCTTTGTTGGTTTTTTGTTATATATTTACATACAGTACTTACATTAGTTGCAATCTGTGCAGCATGATTATTCTGGTCAGACCAACCCACATGATAATAAACTGATACAGAGAATGCATAGATTTTATTCATAATTATTTATTCTATTCTGTTGTAAGTTTTTGAGAAGGTTTGGTGCATTTGATACATTCACTGATGGTTTTTGATTTGCTTCAAATTCAATCTTGTTTTTGTCTTAAGCATGATCTACCATGGATGTCTTGAACCTATCATTCTTAGGTACAATTTACGAATTTTACATATTATAGGTAATATATGAAAATATGTACCATAGATGACCATATCGAACAAAAAAAATCCGCTCAATTGTATCCAAAATCTTGTCTGTATACATGTATTTCTCTCTCACCCTCTCTCTCTCTCTCTTTCTTTCTCTCTCTCTCTCTCTCTCTCTCTCTCTCTCTCTCTCTTCCTCCCTCCCCATTACGAAAACTGTAAAAATATCTGAATACATCGCTGTAAATGACTACATGTATTGGTTTTCTGGGAGTTCAAATCAAGGTTTTCTAGCACTAGCGTCTTTTAGCTTACTGAGGGGGATCATACATGTATGCGGCCACAGTTAAATCAAGGCAAGCCAGGAAAGATTATTTTAAGTGGGTCTAGAGAGTACATGTACTGTGTTTGCAGACATGCGGCGAACATAGATCCAGAAATAGTGCTATTTATATATCTATGGCGGCGAATCAGTTTTCGTCAACGTGGCTGATGATGAGACACCTGTTGCACTCAGAGTCGTCCTCCCCCTGTTTCCCCTCCCCGCCCTGCTCGCCCCGCCTCTTGTCCGGCTGGAACGCGGCGTGCTCGGAGATGGAGAAGCTGGGCTTGGAGCTGGCGCGTTTCTCCTGGGGTGACACTACTGGTAATGATGAGGGAGGTGCGTCTATTGTCATGGGTGGGGATGCTATTGCTAGTGGCGCTGCAGGGTGAGGGGGTGATGTTTGGTATGAGGCAGCAGTAATCTGGAGCTGAGAGGAAATCGCCTCAGGTGTGGTTGTTACTGATGAGTATTCTGGCGTTGCCCTGTGATGAGGATGATGTGGTGGTGTTGAAGATGCAACACGTACAGGCAGTGGTGGTGGAGATGGCGACTGGTTGCTGCAGCCGCTGCTCATGCTGCTGTTGTGGAGGTCATGGCCGAAGCCGCTAGGTGGCGCGGCCGCCATGTCGTAAGCCACTCTGGGATAGCCGAGGTAGATAGGGAACCCATGAGGTCCCACGGCTGTTCCGGGCGAGTGAGCCCCGTGACCTCTGTGATCTGCATGCGCCTCCCCGTGCGACAGGCGCGACCTTCCCATTGGTTCCCGCTCGGCGACTTCCGCTATGGCGTGCTGCATGCTGGGCGGGTAGTGCAGGGCGAACGGGTTAGTGCTCTGCAGCAGCTTGAGCCGCTGGTGCCGCCGCCATTTGGCGCGCCTGTTCGAGAACCAAACCTGGAGATATACACATCACAATCATAAACTTTGTCACAGAGCATTACAGGCACACGTTAAGAAAGTACGCAACGTGGAATTACACCTGAAGATAGCCTGAAATTGATTTGTGAAAGTGCGCCGTATAGATGGCATACACAACCAGATGCGCTTGCACAGTTATAGAATAATAAACTCATATTTGACTCAATGTATTCCAACAAGTACCCATAAGCTAATATTCTTTTCTTTCCACTTCTCCACAAAAGTATAAATTAATTTTTTTTTTTTTAATTATTCGGAGGGGAAAAAAATCCGCCAATTTTATCAACAAAGATAGGCAGAAACCCTGCTAACATGGGGATTTGTAAATACTTTCTGAAATTCACACTTCACTTCCATGTATTTAAAGAGAAACACAAAATGATTTAACGACTATAGTGTTTATACATGTATAAAATCTCTTAGATATCTCACCTGAACTCTGGCCTCGGACAGTCCAGTCTTGCTGGCCAAAACTTCTCTAGTGGTTACTCCAGGGTAGTGCGTTTTCTGGACGATACACAAACATACATACGGGCTGTTAAAACTAAAGCTACAAGCATACATACATGTTCATGCATAATCAAAAGGAGGCATGAAAGTCTTTATAAAGCTAGAGTGTACAACATTCATCTACCCTGTTGATTCGTAATGTTTCTTTACGCATAACTCTCTCTCTCTCTCTCTCTCTCTCTCTCTCTCTCTCTCTCTCTCTCTCTCTCACACACACACACACACAATAAATACAATAAAACAAAGAGAAGACCTATGCCACTTTTTTTTTGTTCCTCCTATTATTTACATGACTCCGTAAGAGACATAAAATTAATTACTTGAAGTGGTAACAAAATAATCTGTCTATCAAGGTTTCCTTCTGTTAATCATTTACCACTTAAAGGGTTAGGGGCGGTGTAAAAAAAAAAAAAAGCCTTTTTAATCTTTTTTGTTGATTCAGATCCTTTCTCAAAACCATTGCATAAAGGGTAGAAAGTACGCTCACCGTTTTGGAAATAAAAGCATCAAGAAGAAAGTTTACATAATTATAATTATTTCTAACATCAATTTGTTCAAAAACATTAGCAACTTGATTTTGTCTAAAACTTCTTTAAGCTTTATTTGAAAATACGCCTTTAGTCAACGATTGCATTGTGAAAACAAAATATGAACAATTATAGGTTTTTTGTTTGTTTTGTGTGTGTGTGTGTGGGGTTGGGGGGGGGGGGGGTATGAGTAAATTTAAGGAGTATCTGAATCTCTATTTGTATTATGTATTATGATACCATCTGAGGTTCAAACCTATAATTATGGATGTGAACCGTCTGCAAACTCTAGATGTCGCAAAATTAAACAATTTAAAGAACTCGCCACACAGATGTCTAAAGTATTAACAGA
This sequence comes from Elysia chlorotica, assembly GCA_003991915.1. Classification (NCBI taxonomy): domain Eukaryota; kingdom Metazoa; phylum Mollusca; class Gastropoda; family Plakobranchidae; genus Elysia; species Elysia chlorotica. The sequence continues at coordinate 113,314 of RQTK01000111.1, read as the reverse complement.
ACTTTGTGACTCACCACAAACTCGCGCTCCAGAATCTCCAATTGGGAAGGCGAGAAAGTCGTCCTGTTGCGGCGCAACTTCTGCACACCATCGCAGTCCAGATACGGGTCGGAGATGTTGATTGCACCGTCTGCACAAAACAGGGGTATAAGACACAGGGCATTTGAATTTGAATCATGGTGGTCCCGTATTTGAAGACATCAAGGGAAAAAACAGGCAAAGTCCCATTTTGAACACTGTGTGTGAGTGAGTGAGTTTGTTTTTACGACACGTCAGCACAGTAACAGCTATATTGTGCCCAATTTGTCCTAAGACAGTTAATACATTATACTAGTAGCAAAAGTGACTCTTTGAGTTGTAAAAGCAACCAAAATTGTACATAAAAAGTTGGTTAAAAGTAAGGGGTGTATACAGTAGTTTCAGAAAACCCAGGTACTAATGGTCTGCTGATAGAGATTTAACATTATTTTCTAAATTTTTATGTTAGGTCTTTGAAACCAACAGAAAATGGGGACATTTTGTGTGTGACTTTGTTCGTTTTTCCCAGGCTTAGTTTTATCTTCTTTGAGTAATTTTGGCGACAAAGAATATTTAGTTGTTTTAATACATTTTCCTAAATCAAATCATTGATTCGTTAAAGTAATTTTACATCGCCTAATCTTCCTGAAGAATTCCTAACGGAGACAGGGACGCCAGCTTAAACTCGTAGTTTGGGGGATACCAGAAAGCTGATAATTGCCATTGCTGTTCACTTGAATGTTTACCTCTAAAGAAACCTTAAGTTATATTTAAGTTAAGTAATAAGTGTGTTATAGTTATGAACATGTACATGTAATAAAAGGGTAAATCATTTTTTTTCTGAACTGCATTTCCATTCATGAAGAAAGTGAAGAGCTTCACGGGGGATAAAGGTGCCCTTTTCTAAATTCTATTGGTTAATGAGGAAAGCCTAACCTGAGTCTGGCGAGTCCATCTTGGCTCGCTCCTCCTCTGCCTCGGTCGGTGAAATCCTATTGGTGTAGACAGACACTGGCATCGAGCACGGAGAGCTAAAGCTCGCACGTGACAGGGGAAGAGGCGGAGTCATACCGACAGCCGCTGCCGCCATCATCTCTAAGGGGGTGGAGCTAGGGGCGTGGCCGCCTGGACTGAGACACGTTGCGCCATATGCTGGAGGGACTGGCCTGTATCCCACTGAAGCAATCAGCGGTGTCGTCGGCGGAGTCAGTGATATTTTGGGCGGAGCCAGCGGTGTAGAGACTGTTGAGGGCGGGGCTTGGCCTGTCCACCATGACGTGTAGAGCGGCTGAAGGACCTGACTGGCCACCTTAGCGTACTCGTTAGCGGCCCGCTCCGCCGCGCGGTTCCTCAGGATCCTATTGATGGAGCTGACGCTCGGTACGTTGCTATGGTTACAGATACCTAGTCAGGAAAAATCAAGTTACAACTTCAGGTTAGTTTTACGTCCCATAGGTTTCTGCGAAGATTCACATAAATGATTCTGGCTAATCAGGATATATTTACTGTATTATCTTCTCTTCCAAGTCATATTCATCACCGCCGTATAGGACCCTCTTGGGAATCTAGAGGGATACTGCGCATGTTTATTCTTTACTCTTTTCCTCATGTCTGGCTTTTTTTAAATTTTGTTTTCTTGGGAATGTTTGCTATTGCTGTTATTGTTTTCCACGCCCAGGTAATTTAAATTTTATACTGATATCTTGTACCTTTCTTCTTTTACATAATGAAATAAAATTAAGAATTAAAAATAATTTGTTATTTTATTCCTATTTTTTTGACCACATAAATAGCAATGTTTAGCCAGTTTTGCGCATTATTCATCTATCTTATTTGTTGTGCCTGTAAGATTATTTTTTGTTTTTGTTTCTATTCAATTTTTATAACCGATTACTCTACCCACCTTCAGCCAACAATTTGTCTCGAATTTCCCAGGCAAACATTGTGGGGCTGTTGTTTTTGAACTGCTCTATTTTGCAGACGACAGAGGGTGTGGCTACTTTCGGTTTGGAGCCCCCGATAGTGCTGCACCGGAAGCTGAGAGGGTCGTAAAGACAATCTGAGGGGGGAAGAAGGGGAGAGTATTTTTTTTAAATGAAAAAAAAAAAAAGAGAAATTATTATGTGGGTCGAGGCGCCCTATTTGTGTACGTGTGTGTTTATGTGTGCATGCGGGGTGGAGTGGGAGGGCGCATTGGGTTCGCAATTAATTAGAAAGATATTTAGAACTGCTAAATAGCTATGATAAAGAGAAGGTAAAAGAAATTGCAAAACAATTGTAATTATTGGAATGTGACTTTGTTTTGTTTTAAATTTTACTGATTATGTTATCGGGAAAGGGGGGGGGGGTATTATTGCCACTATTACTACTAATGATTATTTTTTTTGTGTGGTGTCGTTGTAATTTTAGTGTTTGCCAATATTATTATTTGATTAAGAGAGAGAGACTTAGTCTTTTACTTTTCAAGGAAAGGAAATTGAGATTTAAACGTACAGTTCCTACTCTCCAGTAAAGAACACTATCAGCTGAGCTTTATGAAGCCTTTGTCTGTTTCTTTTCTGTATGTGTGTGTGTGTGTGTGTGTGTATGTGTGATACTTTTAGCGCTATGTATCTGAAACATTTATTTAACCGACTTGTATACAGAACACCCAAATAAGCACGTTCCCAATTGCTCCAAGGCTATCCATAAGTGTACGGACTTGTTTACCTACACAAATTGTACAGTTGCTCTGAGTCTAGTCAAGCAAAATTATCGGTTTATTTTTTTATTATTCCTTGTACGCCGTATCAGTTGTGTAAAGGAATTGATTTGCCTATATGTAATTGTAAAATAATTACGCATGCTCAGTCATCGTTTTATCTCATGTAAAACAAACAAACGCTTCAGCCGAGCTGAAAATTGGATATGACTTTGTGGCATGCGCGTGAGGAAATATCCAACAAAAACGCCTGCAGATAACATAATATTTTTTTTGTTCTGTTTTATAGTTAATCTAGTTAAGTTTTTGGATAGGAAAAAAATAACAATGTTGCGAAGAAATGAATGAAGAATATCTAGGGAATTATTGTCTTTTAGATTTGACGCATGCATGATGAAAATATTTTTGTGCTGTAACAGTTATTACTGTGGCTTCTACTTGAGTATAAAAAATAATGATAAGGAGGTCGTTAGTGATTGATACTAATTATGATGATGGTGTTTAGGATGAGGTAGAGGGGGGGGGGGGTAAAAAAAATGAAAAAATAAAAACGCAGCAACAATAACACCCACGCTACAAAATACTTGCCAGATAGCTCAGTCGGTAGTGCCGTGGGCTTACCAACAGGAGGCCGCGAATACGAATCTCAGTTGATGCATCCGTCACCGATTTGGATACTCCAGAAAATCATAGAATGTAGACGTAAACCTAATTCTAAACTACAATAACAAAATCGAAGTGATTGTTTATCCTCCCAATAACAGAACATATACAACTGTACATCATACTCACTCCACACTCTCTGCAGACAGTCTCGGGTGGCCATGCCTTGAGGAGGCCCCTCTCCACTAGCTGGTCCGGGCGGGAGGGGTGGCGGGACGGGTGCGCCGTGGGGCGCGGGGAAGTTCAGCAGGGGCGCCCCGCCGTGGAGTGTGTGCAGGGGGCGGGGGTACGGCAACATCAGGGGCGTGTCATCCATCATGTGGGGCAGGCGGTGGGGCGGGAGCACAGAAGTCTGTGAGATGATGGGGATGTTTATCATAAGTAATGTATATTTTATTGCCAGGAGAAATATTATTATTATTTATATTATTATTATTATTATTAT
>RQTK01000111.1:94337-106002 GCA_003991915.1 Elysia chlorotica | reverse complement strand
CGTTTCAATCTGGAGGTACGATGCAGTCCAGACGACAGAGCACGCTTCTACTAAAGAGGAGATTACTGCTTTGTTCCTGTCCTCGACCAGGCCTTCTATGTGTCCTACATGACCAGCTGAAACAGATGTCCTGTTATCACCGCCAGGTAAAAAAATCCAGGCTCGTCGCCGAGCACGATCCCCATAGGAACCCAGGATATATCAACTAGAACAGGACTTCTCTCCCCCCCCCCCCCCCCCCCCACACACACACACGCGCACACTATCTATCTCCGATCATAGGTTGCTTTGATTTCCATTTCCGATCAAACCACCAATCGAGCAAAGCTTACAAAGCAACAGAGGACAGAGATTTACACGGCGAGATGCCGACACCGGCCCTCGGATCATTAACATAATTTATGCACACCGGAACTTAGCATTCACTGTGCGGCTTTACTCGCCATCTTCGCTCTTTTTGCTTTTCACAAACTAACCAACATAGTTATCATTCATGATCTATCTTAAGGTTCACACAGCTTTTTGATCGTGGGCACCTGTCCTATGGGTTAATCCAGTATGTAGTAAGACTAACTAGCCGATCATGATGGCAGTTGCATGGTGTTGTTGATAAGTAGATACATCTTAGTTTTGAATTTGAATACTGGGTATCAAAATAAACCTTCTTTATACTGAAAACATCTAGATATAGGTGGACACGAGATTGTGGTGTGGCCCCATTCTTCTTTCTAGGATCGACCTTGATTTTGTATCAAATCAATATTAAAATAATATACTTTCATAGATTTACTCTAACCTGTAATATGAACACGATTTCAAAACAATATTATGTCACCATTAGTTTCCTTAGACCAGCTTTGGAGACTGTTGTAGCACTGCTGTTTCTTTTTGTTTCGTTTTTGTTTTTGACAGTACATGCAAATCATAACAACGCATCCTTTACTGGATAATATTGCCCCGCCCGGTCTCCAACATTCAAACAATTACATATGTGCCACATTTTTTAGGCACTGCTGGTACACGTACATTGTCATCAGACGCTTCTTAGGACGAGAGAAAGCCCCTAGCAATATTTGCCGAATGTCACTTTCTTTAATGCTTAAAAAAAAACACTTAACAAAAACAAACAAACCTCCTCCTTCTTCCAACCCCCTAATAAAAGGAAAAAAAACCAACAAAAAACAACAACAACAAAAAACAAACAAGCAAGAACAAAACAAAAGTTAAAAATCAATGAAAGAATAAGAACAGAATCATAATTCAACTTCGTACTCATCTAAGCGTAGTACCCTATAATAACTTGCTCAATAATTAATGTTCTTTCAACCCCGCCACTTGGGGGCTGCGAACTGGTTGAGTGGTGGTCTGCCAATCGGGATTTCCCTGATTAGAAACCCACAATCATTCAAATATTTATTTTTCCAATGTCGTCCCCTACTGGTTGGACCGTCTGAGGCAAGAGTCAATGTATCCCCGCGCTGTCTCTGTGTGGTAGACGTTAGTCTTTTAGCATGTCCACAATATAGCCTCCGTTGGACGCTAGGCAACAACCTAAAATCAAAGTCAGCCTCTTGGAGAAAAAAAAATTAAAGTAAATAATTATGGAGATAGAGAAGTAGGCACCAATTAAAAAAGTAAGAACAAAAAAAAAAAGGGGGGGGGGGGGGGGGCAGTAGTGATGAATTGAATGTGATCTAAAGGAGATTAGTCTAACATGTTTCCAGAAAGGCAACAATGTACTCAAAATTGTCATGGCTTTAAATAGCTCAGTCGGCTTATGGGCATGAGGTTTATGTAGCCTAGAATCTCCAGCCAATGCCCTTCACGTTTCTTGGAGGTTTATGTAGCCTACAATCTCCATCCGATGCCCTATACCTGTGTAGGAAGTTTATGTAGACTAGAATCTCCATCCGATGCCTTATACCTGTGTAGGAAGTTTATGTAGACTAGAATCTCCATCCGATGCCCTATACCTGTGTAGGAAGTTTATGTAGACTAGAATCTCCATCCGATGCCTTATACCTGTGTAGGAAGTTTATGTAGACTAGAATCTCCATCCGATGCCCTATACCTGTGTAGGAAGTTTATGTAGCCTATAATGCCGTATACCTTTCTTGGAAATTTATGTAGCCTACAATCTCCATCCGATGCCGTATACCTGTGTAGGAAGTTTATGTAGCTTACAATCTCCATCTGATGCCTTATACCTTTGTAGGAAGTTTATGTAGCCTACAATCTCCATCCGATGCCGTATACCTGTGTAGGAAGTTTATGTAGCTTACAATCTCCATCCGATGCCTTATACCTTTGTAGGAAGTTTATGTAGCCTACAATCTCCATCCGATGCCGTATACCTTTGTTGGAAGTTTATGTAGCCTACAAACTCCATCCCATGCCTTATAGTTATACGTTTCTAGTAGGTTTATGTAGCTTACAAACTCCTCCCACTGCCCTATACCTTTGTTGGAGGTTTGTGTAGCTTACAATCCCCCATCCAATGTCCTATACCCTTTTGTACAAAGTCACCGTCTCCTGCAGGAATCTTTAAGAAACGTAGGTGACGTGAAGATTCATTCACGCCTTTCAGTAGACTAATTTTAGAGTAATTGTAGTAAGCCTCGGGATTTTATTTTTAGTAGATTAAAATTAGCATGAAACGCTCCATACAGATCACACTGTTTGTGTTATTTGTTTCTGTGTAATTTGTATAACATCTTCCATTTATCGAAGAATAAGAATATATTAATCATAGTGCAGCCTCAAGATCTATCCAGAGACATCACACGTTTTTTTCCCACAAAAGGTATGAAACATTTCTTTAAGAATATCAACCTTAAAGTTACAAATTGTGTTTCATCTTTTAAGAGTACGTGTGTCCAAACTAAATTATTTGGGAACAATTTGCACAGTCATGTTTTTCATTTTATTATTATTATTATTATTTTTTTTTTTTTGTAAATGTTTATTGTCTAAATTTTGGTAATCCAGCAGAACTACATTGTCAACCTCCGAAGACATTGTGACGAAATAATATTGGTCCCTTGGACCAATTGGATATTGGGTCGAACTGGCTCAACTGGTCGAGCGTTGGTTCTGATTTCAGAATAATATGACCAGCTCAGACAAGAGTCCAGGTATCCGCGCCTTGTCTTGCGTGTGACAGCACGTAAAATTTTGTCTGTCAGTCTTGGGGCATGTCCACGAGATATCCAGTTGCAAGCTATCGTAAAGTTCTACTTTCGACCCAGCATGTTTACAGTGGAATCTGATTAACAACACTAAAAAACAAGAAACAAAACAACAACAAAACATCAATAAAAAACCACAACAACGGACAAACAAACAAACCAAAAAGAAAAATAGCAGAGTATAAAAAATAACACAGAGCGGTCGTTGAATCTATTTTTTTTTTGTCTTATTGCGTTTGCGAAAATTGGGCAATGATGTGCTGTGTTTTTCTTTTCTTTTGTGTGTGTAATTAGACGAAACTGTGCTCTTTCTCGCAGGAATTTTTATGTACTACTGTGAGGCGAGACTGATCTAAAACTGAATTGCTTTCACTCCTTAGGCTTTGCACGGATAGTTCTTTTCTCCAGCAAGATTTCACTCACCGAGCCCTCTAGTCCTTTTACTTGTCAACTTCAACACAGTGAGACCAAAAAGTTGGTCACTTTAAGCGAGAGTAAATTGAACTAGCCATTACAGAAAATAGGACTGATAGGACTGCTTCGATATTGATAAAACACGATGTAATAATTGGTTTAATTGTAAACGGGTTGGCATTGAATCGCCTCTTTGATTATGAATATGAATACAATAACATAATTTTATACCATCTGCCTCCACGATCTCTCTGGTGAGAAGAGATAGACACTTTCCTCCAGGGAAGTCACTAACTTGATGTTTCACGTACTTCGTCGATTCGATCTCTTGCTCTACCAGCCTAGTGGTGTTAAATATTCTAGATTATAGGTGTAGAGCTCCATCAGGTTTTTATTATTATATATTCAGTTGCGTGTCTCGAAGCCCTATTTTTCATTTGGATTACTGGCTGTCGATGTGTGCTGCTGCAGTTGGGTACGTATTGAAGTTTCTATATTATTAAAAAAGCACTGAGTTATTGCCATAATTATTAGTTGCGTATGATCACTAACAGGTTGATAACTAATTTACTTGTGTGCGTTAGAGAATAAAAAATCTACAAACAAATACAAATAAAGTTTAGTATCATTTATGCCCCGCCTCAGATGCAGAAATTCCTATGTGATGGAAATATAAAAAAAAACTTTTTGATTACGCCCATGAATTCATAAAAACAAGAATTTCTTTTCCCTCTGTTCCTTTTTGAATTCGCAACATATGGTTATTAATTTTTAGCTTTATAAGTCTGATACACGTTTTAGTTTCCAGTCTCTTCTCTCCCATAGTCTTCTGGACTCTTCCCGTGGTAATGCGAATGCATGTAATTCTACGTGTCATTGATTTACTAATTAAAACTACCGTGAAAGAGTGACACGATAAGCTCTAACTTGTTTTAAAGACAGTCCAGTCCGTTACGGACCGGACAATACCAGGACAGCTAGGTTAGACCAGTCGTGTACAAAACAAATGTACAATGTATTAGCTATTACATCTTACTGGTCGACGCACTCATTTAGGAAGCGCTGTCCGATACAAACCAATTCTGTTCCGGAAACGACTTTAGTCGACGGCGCGCTCAAAACCGGAAAATGATAAAGGACTATTAACTCTGCGTGATAAGCGCATTTACCGACACGGTGTGGAGAGTTGCCTGCCCATTACAGGATGGGGAGCACTTTGGCAAGCTGCGCTGACCGCGGATTGGTCCTAACTGTGATTCTCCCGTCTCGTGGACGGGCTTATCCGATCTAATTAGATCTATAAATAGATTTTCATCAATGCGCCGCCGGTTGTTAATGTTGTCTGCATAATCATAAGATTAGTCATTTTTTATGATGACGGGTGGAAAGGTAGCGATATCAAGCAATTGTCTATTTGGTATTCATACAATAAGTCATAGATGTTTATATTTGTTTCCAATTACTATTGCTATCATGGTACATTCTAGAGGTTCATCTTCATAATATTGAATATTGTTATGTTACATTATGTAAATGTACTGGTATTGTTTTTGAACTTTGCAGATGTTGAAAATGAAGCTAAAAAACACTTCAAAGATTCAGAACGCCATGCATACTATAGCTTTTAGGAAAAATAACTGGACCTACCTCCCTTAAAAGCATTTACTTTATGCTGGTACGAGTATATCAATACACGGACAGAAAAGACACTTATTTGATTAATTCTTCATCTCCCATGTTTCCCGACTGCTAGACTGAGATAAGGGCATCAATTGGGAATTGAACCTCAAACCTACTGATGAGCTAACCAACCCAGTACACTACCGAGTGAGCCATATGACTCCCACCCATGGACCGCCTGAAACACATTATCTAACATTGACTCAAAATACAAATAGCATATCACTGATATCCAAACACCAGATGAATGGCATATGGGAGCGGCTCCTCTTTTTTTTCCCCTACAAATTTCGAACGGTAAGATTCCAATCAAGAGATGACGTGATACATAGTTTTAGGTACAAACCAGAACCTTGTTAACATCAAAGTTGATCCGCGCCATGTGAAAGACAGTGAAACAAAACCAATTCTCGCCTGAAGGTATTGCTAGGTCCAGCACCTGTCATTTTATATTGCTTTTACGCATACACTAGTTTTGCATATTTACTTTTTCTTTTATCATGTGGTGGCGGCATCAGTTTTTACCTTTGTGGTCAGATTTAGCTTCAGGCGGACCTACGACAAAAATATCTAGGCTCATTATTGTAGTCAGTTTACCTCTTCTGAACAATATAACAGAGAGCAGAGAGAGAGAGAGAGAGAGAGAGAGAGAGAGAGAGGTGAATGATAGGTGGGCAAAGACAGAGACAGACATATATATAGAAAGACAGAGAAAGGGAACGAAGTAAAAGCGATTTAAATAACAAACAGAGAGAGGTAAACGAAGAAAGAGAGATTAAAAGAAGTAAAGAGACATAGTTGGAGAGATAGGGGGGGGGAGTTTAGAAGAGGGAAAAAAAAGAGAGAGAGAGAGAGAGAGAGAGAGAGAGAGAGAGAGAGAGAGAGAGAGAGAGAGAGAGAGAAGAGAGGAGAGGAGAGAGAGAGAAGAGAGACAGACAGAGAGAGAGAGACAGACAGACAGAGACAGACAGACAGACAGACAGACAGACAGACAGACAGACAGACAGACAGACAGACAGACAGACAGACAGACAGACAGACAGACAGACAGACAGACAGACAGACAGACAGACAGACAGACAGAGACAGAGAGAGACATAGACAGAGAGAGACATAAACAGAGAGAGAGACAGAGAGAGAGGCAGGCAGACAGGCAGACAGAGAGAGAACAATATCTAGCCATATAATATAAGAATCCATCATTTAGTATAAACAGTTGCCACCCACGAGAACCCATTCCCGAGACCTTATCTCCAAGCGTGTTGTCACCACGGAATGAACCCTGTCGGCTCTAATCACAACCCCGGATCTAGGTCTAGTCAACACGAGCGCGCCGCACCACTGACATGCGCAGTGGCTCGCGCTGGACAGACGACCTTCCGCCCAGCCAATCAGCTTTGTCCGTGATAAAGAGATGACAATCATTGCGCGTATCAGTCCCTGCGTCCGGGTGTAATAGGGCCTAGCGTTTCTTCCATACGCGTATAAACATTACAGGAAGCCCCAGGCACGCATGCTAACTAGAGCTTTGGTCGATTGTGGGTGTCATTTAGACTTGAGGAAATACAACTTCAAATGTCAGTTGTAAATGTCATTGTGCAAATCTTTCATTACAAAAATAAATAAATAGATAAATAAATAAGCAAATAAATAAATAAATAAATAAATGAATGAATAAAAACACAAAAAGGCTCTCTGTTAAAAAAATTGCAAAGTTAACCAATCAAAACAGAATAACCATAAGCAAAACTGATAGCAATTACGTTAGTTTAATTACGTCCCCGTTAGTGAGTGCGAGGGTCTTGATCAGATGGACAGCTACTGTGATAACAGTAAAACATGTAATGGTTAATGTGCTTTTTTTGTCCCCCATAATTGCCTTTGCGTCATTGCTGTTCAGTAGCCGTTGTTTTTATTGCTAATAGCGATCTATTTTATTTTTCAAACTTTATGCTGCTACATGTCTATACAACATCTAACCATGTATTAATTTGCCTGTCTACCACTTTCGCCATCTTGATTGTTTGGGGATGAAGTGGCTAAACAATTGAGCGTGAAGTTTGGAGATGCATGTTCGATCCACGGTCGCACAGCCTTGTTACTTACAGTTGGTTTTCTGGAAGATACTCTACAGTGTACAAACAAATTTAGCCTAATATTTAGATGTAGAAGATATCAATATTATAATTATCTACTGAAACTTATTTTTTGTGCTTTGATGCAAACAAAAAGAATTATAATGGTATCGGAATCGGATTGATTACGCAATTATATTGTTTTTGAAACAAAAGTGAAAATTTCGGGTTATGTTGCAGTTGGAAAACTGTGTAAGGTAAAGATCTGAATCCAACCTTATTTTACATATCTAGATTTAAGAAATTGTGTTGCATAGTTCATTTTTCTTTTACCCTTCAAATGACACACTTTAAAAAAAATGCATCCTTCAACTCTTTTCTAAATAATATAGATATGAGCAAAGCAGCCAACGATCTTATTCCTTAGTACACGTACCAATTATTTCAAGACGATTGATGTTACATCGTAATCGGTTTCTCTTGTACATAACTCGGTGGTTCTACAAAGTTATTAAGAGCCAATATAAACATTATATAAAGACCACTGCTGCTTTTACACCTGAGATTCGATCCGCCAAGCCTTAGTTTATTTGTCCAGAGCACTGACCTTGTGGACTACCAAAGCTTCTTTGACACTCCTCAAAACTATATAATAATTGTGTCTGTGAATATCTATGTTACCATGCCCCCCCCCCCTTTTTGCCTTACCCTTCTACCTGACAGGCGCCGGCGACTGGTAGGGCGGGGGGTAAATCTACTATAGAGTTATCGTCATTGGTCCAAGGAAGGCTCCAAGAGGAGGCGGCGCCGGTTTAGCAATCACATGACATCGCGTCACCATATCCATCCAAACCACCGCTGCCTGATTGTCTGATTGACTAAATGATAATAGTCTACTCCTTAAAACGCGATGTACTTGACGCTGTGTTATTGACTTCGCCGTAAATGATCATAGAAAACATAGGAGAGAGAGGGAGAGAGAGGGATAGAGAGAGAAAGAAAGAAAGAGAGAGAGTGCAACAGAGACAGAAGGAGAGAGAGAGAGAAAGAGAGAGAAAGAGAGAGAGAGAGAGCGAGAGAGAGAGAAAGAAAGAAAGAGAGAGAGAAAGAAAAAGAGAGAGAAACAGAGAGAGATCGACAGGGGAACCAGTGATAGCGATCGGGGGCAGGTGGATCGACAGTTATGCCCTGTAGCTTGGGACCCATCTTTAATTAAGGATTTTTTATCTGTAAAGTCGATTACGAATCACATAGCCACGCCCTCTAGGTATGAAGTTTTCTGGTCACTCATTGGCTGTGTAAGTCTAGAATAGAGCTATGATTGGATGCGAAGTCCGATTCCCTTAACTATCGTTTTCGTTATCGCTATCGGCTCCGTCATCGCGAGACTTCTAATACATGAATCATTTTCAACTCTATTATGGTATCTAGTTTCCCATCTTTCCCTTAATGTTATAAAGAGTTAGATCTGATTGGGACATTTTTGGTTAAAAGACGAAAGTTCTAAACCACGAGACGTTTTCAGGGTTTAATAATATCTGATCTGGAGTGGTCTGCCTTGATGGGTTGTTGGTAGGCTGTAGGCCTTGCAGCGTATAGAGTTGCATAGATCATCCCTGAGACAATAAGCCGAGTGAAGACCGTTTTAGCCACTGTCACTTCCAACTGTTGTCGATGACACGATTTTTTGTTGTTTAGATCTAGATAAAACATGGCAGTGTAATGTACACCTCGTAACATTCACGGGAAAAATGGGGGCTGAATGTACCAATGCATCAATGTATCAATTTGAGCAGTGTTTTTAATAATGGGGCCACAGTGTTTTTAATGTGAAACAATAATTGAGCTACTACATTTGTAATGTCAGACAATGAGTGAGCTGCTATTTTCGCAATGTCAGATAATGGAGCTAAAATGTTATTAATGGACTTACGATGTTATTAATACCAGGGAATAGACCTACAATGTTTTAATATCAGATGTAACAGTAACCGTGCACAGTCCGGCCCAGGGGAGAAAAGCCGGCAGCCAATTTGGAGATGGACCCCGCAACATCACCAGATGACGCCAACAGAGTCACCGATTTTTTTCATCGTTCTCTAAGGTCCTTGCATTGAAAATTGTCCATGCGTTTGAAAAGCTGTGCCTTCTATCCGTTTTAAGACAAAACTTTGCATGCAGAGGAAAAGTAATTGCTGTGAGATATAAAACCCAACTTAATAATAGCTACAGCTTAATATTGACAGCTTTGTTCTTTAATACTAAAACTTTGCCGTGGCGTGAAAGGAAAATCGTGTATTGAGAGAATGGGAATAAGAGTTCTCTATTATAATTTTGCACAATGCTAAAGGAAAGTGTATGAGTTAAAGACTTAATGAGTACTTTTGTGAAGTTGGAAATAATATTGAGTCCCTCAGTTTAACATCAAATGCAATTTTAAGTTTTTCATGGTTTACGTTTTTGTTCCAATCTTTCATTTCGGTATTTCATAGCCCTGCCTTGATAACAATCCGCGACATTATGTTTTGTCTCGTTAATTGCTAAAAACTTTAAAAAGATTGTGTGGTAGTTGTTGTGATTTCTACCTTTTTCATTTAGAAACCGAATTCAACTTTGTCCGAAAAGACTACTTAGCTTATGAATCACGTCTATTTAGAGATAACGTTGTAGGCAGGTAAATTTACTAGCGGCTCAACTATTAGTTTTGAATAAATTGATATTGGTATACCAAAATGGTCTTTGTGCATACTTGACTTAAAGTATTTTGCCAGTTATGTCATCAGACATCGCAGTTTTGCCAGTTATCTTTTGGAGTAGAAATCAATGCACTAATTTGGGCTCTGTACTCTTGTGTGTAGCTTGTTCAAATCTGTTAATGTTTTACTCTAATATTTTATATTTTGAGATCCTTTAAGGTCGTTTTAAAATGTCACTGCGATAGGTGTTGTCGGTCTGCTTCTTCAGTTTTTGTGTGTGTCGAGCATAGAATAATAAATCATCGCGACATTGGCATGGATAGATGGGTCACTTCTAAGATCCATTATACTGAGAGACAATAGACTGATATTTTATTTTATCTGTTTAAAAATAATTTTATTTCTTTTAACAGTCATAGTTTGTTTTATCAACGTCCTCTATCCTTAGTTCAGTTGATTTATTGTTTGTGGCTGACTGATTGAAATACTTATCCATTTATTGATTTATTGTTTTTTTTTTTGTTATGAGGCATTTGAGCTGAACACAATAATTTTCATTAAATTCTATGTTCGTAAACAGCAAGTTGAATACAGTAACAATATATAAAAAAAATTCATACTCGTAAATCGCTATTTTTAACAGGCTGCTGATATTCAACGTAGTTAAAAAAACAAAAGAGATTCGAAAATATTATTTTTTCCCTTTAATCCATTGTTGTTGTTTTTTTTAAACTATAGCTAATCCTACTAAAATAGGTGTCACCGCACAGATCAATACTTTAGAGGATATGATTCAATTTCCCATATTTGGGTCTCCTTAGTATAAAGTTCATAGCCTACTGAAACACGTTCTTTAGCACTTTTGTCTCCTGTAGGATTGAAAAGGTCTACAACGATGAATCATAACACACAGTTCAGATTCTTTTCATTCAGATTTGTTTGTTTGTTTGTTTTTATTTTTTTTTTGTTTATTTTAATTAAAGCAACTATGACAAGAATCGCCATGGCAATCACCAGCATAAAAATTAATAAATGTTACCCCCTCATTCTTATATACAACTACTATATATATATATATATACTTGGTTGTTCACGCACATCCTACCGACGGCGACGTTCTTTTTCTGGTCCAAAATATTCAGATACTCTCGCTTTTTTAAGCAGAATTTTTGTTTGTATGTTAGAACCAAGCTGTTGCAAAGCTAAAATTCGAAAATTAGTCTATTACTGACACTCATATTAGTCACAGGTAAAATTAGAGAAAAGTGAAAAAAAAATTAGATTATTAATGTATTCATTCAATTCTTTAGTTATCTAAAGAATTGGATGCATACATTAAAAACAACAACGGCAACAACATCAACTACAATAATATACTACTACTACTGCTACTGCTACTTCTACAACTACTAGTACTAATACTACTACTACTACTACTACTACTACTACTACTACTACTACTACTACTACTACTACTACTACTACGTGGTGGTGCTGCTGCTGCCGATGATGATGATAATAGTAATGATGATAATGGTGATGATAATGATGACGATATCGATGATGATGATGATGATGATGATGATGATGATGATGATGATGATGATGATGA
>RQTK01000111.1:72782-85565 GCA_003991915.1 Elysia chlorotica | reverse complement strand
TAGATAGATAGATAGATAGATAGATAGATAGATAGATAGATAGATAGATAGATAGATAGATAGATAGATAGATAGATAGATAGATAGATAGATAGGTAGAGAGATAGATAGATAGATAGATAGATAGATAGATAGATAGGTAGAGAGATAGAGAGAGAAAGAGAGGGCTAGAGAGAAAGAGAGAAGAGAATAGAAAAAAATATTGGCCAGAGAGATACAGACACACACACACACACACACACACACCGAGAGAAAAGGAATGTTGGGGGGGGGGGGGGGAGAAACACACACATAGTCACACAACACACAGACAAACATGCTGATGGGCATTCAATTTGAACATCCTTACTTATGGTGGTTTAAACTGCTTGTTTTATCTACTGTAATGACCAAGATAATCAATGTGAATAGGATGGAACCCACGCTCAATTGTTTACAAGTTGCACGCTGAAATCATAATTTCACTTTAGCACAAGAATATTGCTGCATCGTTTTGAATGATAATATATGTAATTCATCGTTCGGTATCAATTCCATCTAATTTAACAATCAATAATCCACCTTTTGTGTTTAGTAAAAATTCAAACAGCTAAAACATCAATTTACATAACTAAGGCATAATCTATTGTTATCGTTCAATTATGATGGATGGGTGATGAAAAGCGTTAACTAGATGAATTGTTATGAAACTTAAAATTTTCTATTTTATCTTGTAAAATCGAAAACATCTTTAACAGCACGCAGTCAAGTATATTATTAGCATAAGAGGGAGGTCTTAAGAGAAGCAGATAAAGAGATATAGAGATGGGGAGAGATAGAGAGAGATAGAGAAAGAAAGATAGAGAGAGGGGTGGAGATAGAGAAAAAAATAATACAATATATCGACGTGAATTTTAAACTATGTAGAAAGAAAGACCGAATCCAAAGTATTTTGTTGTATTAAGTTAGATAACCGGATTCAACAGAGTATCTTTATTCACAAACATTATTATCCTAGTTTGTTTTCAGTTAAGTTTTACTCTGCTGTCTTCTTTCGTCTGCCTTCCCTGTACCTGAAATGGAGGTCATAAGTTGCTGGTACCCTGATCAGTACAGTGTGAAAATCACGCTTTTTCTGGAGGAAAGCGACGCTCTCTCTCTCTCTCTCTCTCTCTCTCTCTCTCTCTCTCTCTCTCTCTCTCTCTCTCCCTCTCTCTCAGATTAACCTTCCCTAGGTCTTAAGAAAAACCCTATTATCATGACGGAACAGGAACTTGATCCATCATTTTAAAATAACACCGACCAAACCAGTAGGGGAAAAACACGACCCCTAGTTCGGGGCTCGAACCACAAACCTCCTGCGTTGGAAGTCGGTGTTCTACTCCAGAGCTACTGAAAATTGCTGAAAATCTATTAATTCATATTTTTTCCGTTTCCAGTTATGCACGGCGTTTGTCTTCGGTCTCATCTTTGATTTTCAAGTCCACATTCTATCTACTAGATTAAGGCGATCAGTTTATATAACAATTTGGCTGTTAATAATGATTGACTGTGTTGACAAATATTACATCAAAAGATGTTTTCATGATGTTTTACTGCACAGCCGCCGCTCAATTTTTCCTGGCCCTGCATCTACACATTGCAGTTTTGACTGCGCCGTTTTAGATGCCTGAAATAAAGTTCGAAAATCGGACGCACCCATATGTTTAAGCTAGATGCTAGACTAGTGGGTATTCGTGGCAAATTTGAAGTAGACTTGCTACGTCTGTTTAACAAAAAAAAGGGGTGGGGGGTCAGGGGAGTTGCTAAATACATTGCAAGTCATTTGAAGTTTTAAGAATTACTTTCAAAATGTTAGCCTATATAATATCCCACTTTTGTGGAAATTTCGTTTTTCTTCAAAGGACTGACAATGCATTAAAAAATCATATCATTAATTAACGAGCTTGGAAGCATTAAAATTCTGAGATTTTGTTGAAAGGAATGATTAAATATGCGGTAAAACTAACCCCAAAAGTGAACTACTAAAATAAGCGGTAATTAGGCATTTGTTTTTAATTATGTATCTGTGATTAATAAGAATAAAACATTTTTTTCCATCCTTAATTCAGATTGAAAGTTAGGCTAAAATTGGAAACTAATAACTTCGCCTGAACACGTGTGTTGTGCATCAAGAAATTATTTTTTAACTTCAGCTTAGTAAGTCATTTCTAAAGCTACGGCTCCTTATAGGCTTGACTTCTAGGCGGTGATCTGTTGGAAGAGATCAGTGTGGCTGTTGTGGTGGACAGTCTCCCACTTGCCGATCCAGGGCCCAGTGATGCGGGTGTCAAACTGACCTTCGTCTGGACCTTCCTGGTGACACACATAGAAATAATGAATGATTATGTGCAATGTTCTTGAAAAGTAAGATTGCTAGAGAAAAAAAAGGGATCGTAATAGAACGTCGCAGTCGCATCCGAGTCCTTTTTAAGCCTTCTTATTCTTATATTGTTACGACGAGTCGCAAGCTTACTACATTATTGTACTTACAGCCTTTGGGTCGTAAGAATAGCGTCGCAGTACCTTACAACTCTTTCTACGAATGAAAATAAGACGTAGACTTAGCATTGGGCCCTCGCGACAAAGAGAAGCGCGGTAAACATTGAGCACAATTTGGGTTTTTAATTTGTGCGCGCTTGGTTTCGCTTATAATATGTTCACAGAAACAAAATGCTCTACTAACAATGGATAGAGCTGTGGGAATACTACGCGCAGAGAGAGGCTAACCTGTGCTTACCGCGCTCACAGATCACGTGACCCCTAGTTGCATTTTAGGGCGTCGTGTCCAATCTTGCTCAACTTCTACTGTCTTTGACCTCGGTTTAGGCCGGAAAATCGTAACACTAATCCATATACACCGCGCAACAATTAGATTTTGGCCAAGCGCGGTAACCATTGGGAAAGAGTGGTGTTAGAAAGAGGAAAGCCTATGTTTAACGCGCTTCGTATCACGTGATTCCTAGCCTCATTTTTTATCTTCGTTTCCAGTTTTGGTAAACTTCTACTGTCTTTGACATAGGCAAACCTGACCCGACTCACAACTTACTCACGACGCACACACACCACAAATTGAAGTTGGGTTATAGAAAAGACATTAGCATAAATTGTTACCTTGACATTCAGTGAACTATAAATACAAATACATGAGAACAAACATGACTTACAGACACAAAATTGAGCATAAAAGCACATGGAACCAAAACCACTACCATTATGGGTAAGGACTCACAGAAACTGCCTTGGCGTACTGCTTTCTCCACACTTCCTTCCGATCCACGGAAAAGAATTTCTCCCAATCGGGCACGAGATTTGGCTGATCACGTGATCGAAAGATGACGCCATCTTGGATGTCATAAAAGCCGTAGTTGTGGTGGGGAGATTGCCACCTTAAATCTACACTCCATCGGACTTGGTTGGAAACGTTTGGGAGGCTGGGGAAACATAGCACCAGTGTTTGTGTGAGTTTGCGTGAGTGTGTATGTTTAAGAGAGATAGAGACAGGAAAAAAAAGGGACAGATAGAAAATATAACAAGAGAATATAATTTTGGGAGATCATAAAACGAGGAGATAGGATTGTGCGAGGACGTGCTTTTTCTTCGATTTATCTTTTTGTGGTTGAAAATGTGGTTGTAAGCCTCTCTCATAATTAAAAGTTATTAAAAAAAAAATTCTGTTTATTTTCTTCTGTTTTGCATGTCCTTGTAATGAGCTCAACTAGATTAAAAATATGACCGTCTTAAGTTATAAAAAGTATATTTTACGTCACGATAAAATATGATATCATGTACAGTAAAAATTATCTCTAGTTCATTCTTCTTGTCTGAAACTTGTTTCTATGTAGTTGGTGTTTAGGTATGTGTCTGAGTGTGTGGAGATTCTACAACGACTGAGCAGACCGTATGACAACCGACTGAGCTATCTGATACACGTACTGCGGGAACACATTCAACTGTAGAGCTCATTGTAATTTTCTTTGGTATTAAAAAAAAAAGAATAATACAAAATTAAAAAAGAGGAAAAAAAACAACAAACAAACAAGGAATAATACAAAATTGAAATAAGAGGGAAAAAACAAAAAAAACAAACAAACAAAGGATAATACAAAATCAAGTAACAACTGCATAGGTGTACATTTTCTCAAATTCAAACATTTCTCTACGTACGTTTTAATTATTGGTAGAACAAAAACAATGCAGTAGGTGCAAGCATCAACGTTTTCATGTTTTAAATAGCAATAAAACTGTGTTTTTTATATACAATAAGACCCCACTTTCAGATGTCCTGTTAAATTCAACTTCTTTTTTAACCTGGAAAAAATTGTATGGGCACTGCAGTTTGCATTCCTCGCCTGTAACTCTCTGATATGTTTCGCCTGTAACGTTCTGATGTTTCACAAAAGGGTTTTTGTTCGAACATGTGTCACATGTGTTTACTATGCACACCGCTGGTCTAGCGGGAGATGCACCACTAATAGTAACTTTTTTATGCTAAATTATAATGCAATAACTAATTAATATGAACTTAACGCAGGTAAATCTAAATGCGTACAAGGTCAAGTTGAATGTAGGTGATGTGCATATTTTGAATTAAAAATTAGGAGATTTCGTCGTAGTTTTGCGCCAACATTATTATAATAGTCTAGTTTTAGACCAAACTACAATAGTCAAATACCAATTCCATCCATGGCTAAAATGTAGCCATGAGTTATGACATAAAAACGTAATCAGCACTTTGTGTCTGTGTGTGTGTGTGTGTGTGTGTGATCTGTCTAAAAACAAGGATAATTTATTTTCTATTAATTTTCCAAACATGCCAGCATTCATTAATTTTCAGTTTTTATATAGTCGGTGCTGAAAGCTGGGCGTGCTTCGGTTCGTTGCGTTGGCAGCGAACAATTTCCATAACACAGCTATGACAAGCGCGTTAACGCCTGCGGTGGCTCAGTGACAGCTCACTCACTGGTGAACTTGTGGGCTGGTGTTTCCAACACCCACGCGAGGCACGCACATCACCGCCTTTACATTTTCGGCTGAAGCGCCGGCGTTCAAAAGCAATAAGTGGAGCAAAACGGTCAAACTGCAATCACATTCTGATAGAGGCGTGGGTTCTCCAGGGAGGGTTGTTTGTAGCACTGACCTTTTTCGAGTGGTCGCTGGTGAAATAGACAGACTAGGCGAAGGTTCGGGGTTTGAACCTGAGCTGATAAACGCGTTTCTTTAACAAACTTAAGAGATGCAAATAATCATGGGCAGTCGTGAATGTTGAAGAAATGGACTCTCTGCTGTATTAGTATAGAAAAAAAAGCTGATTTAGGTTCTATCTGTAATCTCTCTCTCTCTCTCTCTCTCTCTCTCTCTCTCTCTCTCTCTCTCTCTCTCTCTCTCTCTCTCTCTCTCTCTCTCTCTCTCTCTCTCTCTCTCTCTCTCTCTCTCTCTCTCTCTCTCTCTCTCTCTCTCTCTCCCTCCCTCTCTCTCTACGCCCCCCCTCCTTTGCCTTTTGCGGATAATCATCTTCTTTAGATTTCGATCTACAAACTATTCCCTCACTCTTCATCGTTTTAATGTGTTTTTGCTTGTTTTTAACTCATTATTTATTTTTTAGATTTTCAAAGATCGACAATGCAATAGGCAAACAGAGGACAAACCCATTCATTTCAGTTCGCAAAACATTTAACTAAAGACGCCCCCCCCCCCCAATTGTTTTTTTTATTATTATAATAAAATAAACCACTTTTAATAGGTTATTTCCCTGGGGTCTGTTACCGGAGGATTTTATTGGATATTTTTTGTGTGGGGTATAAGTAAACATCACTCCACATTACTGAAAACTTAAAAAATCTATTGTCTGACAAAAAAGACCTTCGATGCGGGATGAGGTTGTTGAACAGGATGAAGCTTCCACAGGGCACGGGTTCGGTGACTATGTCCTTCGCCAGGTCCACTCCTGAAACAATATATCAACAAGGTGATACTAAAGGCTGGTGTTGTTTGACGGTTTCTCATTGTCATGACATAAACACCATGCTGTCAAGATACAAACCCGAAACTCAAGATTAGAATCCGCAAGCTCTGCTCACAGAGATAACTTTATTCGTTTCTCTTCGCTCCTCTCCCTACTTTCCTTATCTCTCTTTCTCCCCCTCTTTCTATCTCCCTCTTTCTATCTCTCTCTCTCTATCTCTCTCTCTCTTTCTCCCTCTCTTTCTATCTCTCTTTCAGTGGCCTTGGGTAGAACATCTGCTTCCGACGCAAAAGATCCGTGGTTTGAACCCTGGCGATTTCGCTCCCTACTGGTTGGATCTGTGTCAGTTTAATGTGATCGTCTGAGACAGGAGTCATGGTATCCCTGCCCTATCTCGTGTGTGGCAGCACATACAATGTTCAGACACTAGTCTTGGGGCCAATCCACAGTATTAATAATAATAATAATAATAATAATAAAAATAATAATAATAATAATAATAATAATAATAATAATAATAATAACAAAAATAACAAAAATAATAATAGTTTTTTTATATAGCGCTTTCCACCAAGGTATCGAAGCTCTTTGCATTATTGAAGATAAAAGCATATAAAAAATATACCATAAACATAAATTGTACACAATAACAATAGAAGGGTGATAATTAGGATACATAATATTATTAAAAATGAACAAGACAATACCTAATGCGATTTCGTATTTGGGTAACATGTTCTTACTTTACATTTTTGTTTTCGAAAAAGAGACTTATTGGTATTGATCTAATAGAAAGATGAAGAGTACCAAACAGTTGGGCCAGCTTTGGAAAAGGATAAATCTCCATATAATACAAGATTGGTCATAGGAGTGTGCAAGGGATTTTTGTTTTCAGATCGACGTCCAGGATTATATGAGGAGATAAGTTCTTTCATGTAGGAGGGTGAGTTGTTGGTTTGAGCTTTAAAACAAAGAAGAGCGATTTAGTACTCAATTTTAGTCGAAACGGGGAGTCAATGAAAAGTTCTGAGCAAAATATACCAGCATGATATACCAGGTTACCTACCCAGGGTATCCCTCATCTTCTTCTGTAGCATGATATACCAGGTTACCTACCCAGGGTTTACCACATCTTCTTCTGTAGCATGATATACCAGGTTACCTACCCAGGGTTTACCACATCTTCTTCTGTAGCATGATATACCAGGTTACCTACCCAGGGTATCCCTCATCTTTTCCTCCTGTAGCATGATATACCAGGTTACCTACCCAGGGTATCTCTCATCTTCTCCTGTAGCATGATATACCAGGTTACCTACCCAGGGTATCCCTCATCTTCTCCTCCTGTAGCATGATATACCAGGTTACCTACCCAGGGTTTACCACATCTTCTTCTGTAGCATGATATACCAGGTTACCTACCCAGGGTATCTCTCATCTTCTCCTGTAGCATGATATACCAGGTTACCTACCCAGGGTATCCCTCATCTTCTCCTCCTGTAGCATGATGTACCAGGTTACCTACCCAGGGTATCCCTCATCTTCTCCTCTAGCATGATATACCAGATAACCTACCCAGGGTATCCATCATCTTCTCCTCCCGTAGCACGATATACCAGGTTACCTACCCAGGGTATGCCTCATCTTCTCCCGTAGCACGATATACCAGGTTACCTACCCAGGGTATCCCTCATCTTCTCCTCCTGTAGCATGATTTACCAGGTTAACTTCTCACTGTATCACTCATCTTCTCCTGTAGCATGATATACCAGGTTACCTACCCAGAGTATCCCTCATATTCTCTTTTGTTAGATCATCAAATATACCAGGTTACCTACCCAGGGTATCCCTCACCTTCTCCTCCCGTAGCATGATATACCAGGTTACCTACCCAGGGTTTACCACATCTTCTTCTGTAGCATGATATACCAGGTTACCTACCCAGGGTTTACCACATCTTCTTCTGTAGCATGATATACCAGGTTATCTACCCAGGGTTTACCACATCTTCTTCTGTAGCATGATATACCAGGTTACCTACCCAGGGTATCCCTCATCTTTTCCTCCTGTAGCATGATATACCAGGTCGGCCCAGCACAACACTCGTGGACCGCCACCTTTCCTGAGCGGTGCCCCTTCTTGGCAAGCTGGCGTTATTTATGATATTTTAGGTTTATTAAAATCGAATAAATGCCACCAATTAAGGACATATAGGTAATCTAGACCAAATATTTGGTCTACAACAAATATCTCGCTCTTTCTTAAATAAGACAGTAATATTACTTTTGAAAAAAAGATGGGCCTAAACTAAAACTAGGTGATTTTTTTTAAAATTTTAAAGTACATGCCGATTGGATTCGCCGAAGAATCAACACTCACTAACTTATGGATTACAGGAGATAAGTTTTGTCATGCTAAATCTAGGACACGGTGTCATTATTTTAAAAACGTGTTTGATGCTTGCCCTTATATTTAACATTATAACTATTCTTACACGTATCCGCCGCCAGTAGCTTCTTCATTGTGTAATTTAACAAACTAAAAGATAGAAACATTATCAACATAAACATTACAGCTTATACAAAATCTCTGTAAAATCCGCCGTATAGACTCCCCTACCCCCGACCCTGGATCTTAGAAGAAGTCAAATCTGACCAGAGCTTCCATCTCTCCATTTAGATAACTTTACAATTATTTGCTTAATATTATTATTAGTTTTTGATCAAGTTGAAATTTCCCCTCAGAGATAAGGACTTATTTACCATTCATTCTACAAGATAAATACCCAAGTGGTATAAATTAAAACTGAAAGGCAACATACAAATCTGTTGAAATATATAGAAAGTGTGTACATTTGTGGGTGCACGGATTACACGTCAGGGGAGAAGACAGTATCTGGTGCCACAATTACACTGTACCTGTAGAGTTCCATTCTCCGGCGTGGCGTCAAGGAAGGGAATCCAAGCTGAGGCGATCATGTGGTCGTACGATTCGTTACTCATGTAGGCGCTATCTGGAGATTAATCGGTTGGTTATTTGGGTTATTGATTGATTGATCAATTAATTGATTGATTGGATAAACAAATAGAAAATTCATTAATTAATTAAATGAATAATCGATTTCTTTATTTGGATAAACTTTCCAATTCATCCTTAAAAGCGATAAATTATTTTAAGTATACCATAATTACTAAGCACCCAATAATGTTATTACGCTCGGGTAACATCTAGAATAGAAGTCGTTCTCTCTACCGTTGAGCCTCTTCTTCCCCCGAATTACTGTGAGGCTCCTGTCACAATATGTGTTTATGAGACGGGCGTGCTAGCTACTGCGCTACTGAGTCCTGCCTTAAGCCTGCAGAATTATAGCCGCTTACCCTGATGCCAGGGGATGTTGACAGCCTCGCTGCGCGGTGTCTTAGTGCGCAGGTTCCAGACCGGATGTCCGGCCACGTCAGGCCCAAGGATCTGCTCCATGAGATTCAGCAGGCGATCATTGGTCCACAGCCTCTGGAAGGACTGGCCAGGGCAGGGAACAATGGTTGTGAGGGATGGGGTAGGAAGGGCTGACCAAAGATAAGTATATTCAACAAGTGCAATATTTTAATAGCTTTCTTATCACAGATACAGCCCTTTACCGATACTTTTTTTTTTACCGAGAACACCCGAGAGGACCCGAAAAGATCCTTTGAGGATATCATTGGGTCTTTTCAGTATAAATACTTCCTATAAATAATTGCTCGGCCTGTACCTATTTTTCCTCTGCGTTATTTTGTGCCTTTTCCAGCAAGTTTTTAATCTTCGATAATCTGTTTCATTTTTTTTTTTCAAAAACATTACCTCATATTTTCAAATCATTGTCGTAGTTACTCATTGCACAGTACAATCGTAGATTACCCAGATGGATGCAGTGGTCTGATAGAAGGATGCGTGTGGTGGAGTGCTTTTTAATAAACGTTTTAGTGTACTGTAATTTTTATTTTTGTTATCACATATATTACATAATTTGTATCTTTTTTATCTGCACTATTGTTGCTCTTTTCAATAACATCTTCTTTTTGTCGACATACACTGTAATTATTTCCACAATGCCATACAGTTATTGGAATTCACTCATTGTCGCCCATCCTTTTTTTCCTCTCGATATCTCTTTTATCATCTTAAACTTTTTTTAAACTCTTACTTACTTTCGGCATCTTCTGAAACTTGAACAGCAGAACGTTGGAGCCTGGGTACTCGTCCTCTAACTTCGTGAGTCTCTCGAACAGGCCGTAGTCCGAGTACAAATCTAAGGAAGAAGTATAGATTGGTTAGTCTTTTGTCATTGATTCATTGTATTTCTTTTTTTTATGGGGGGGGGGGGGGGGCTGGGGGAATCGTAGTTGCTAGAGCGCCCACACTCGAATCACCAGTCACATGTAAAACCAGGCAGTATTTTTCGAGAGTGAGTATAATGTGACCGACTGACATGAAAATCCTGGTACGGCCGAGGGGACATCACAATACCTTTGTAGCTGTGCCTAACTCTTATTATCTGTTTATCACTGTCTCTCCGTACTGTCTCATTTTCCTATCTCTATATCTTTTCCTCTGTCTCTCTCCTTGCCTCTCCTTTTTTTTCCCTCTCCCTATCCTCCTCTCCACTTGCCTCCGCTCTGCCCCTTTCTCTTACTACTTATCTCTCTTTATCTGCCTTAGTCTCTTCTTTTTTTTCTCTCTCTCCATTTCACTCTCCCCCTCCCTCTTTCTCTCTCCCCCCGTCTCTCTCTCTAACTCTCTCTCTCTCTGTCTCTCTCTCTCTCTCTCTCTCTCTCTCTTTCTCTCTCTCTCTCCTCTCTCCTTCTCTCTCTCTTTCTCTCTCTCTCTCTCTCTCTCTCTCTCTCTCTCTCTCTCTCTCTCTCTCTCTCTCTCTCTCTCTCTCTTCTCTCTCTCTCTCTCTCTCTCTCTCTCTCTCTCCTTCTCTCCTTCCAGTCTCTTTCATCTCCGTCCCTGTTGCTTGTCACTACCTGATATCTTGCCGGCCGTGTAGAGCTTGTTGGCGAGCTGGTCTACCATGAGCGAGATATCCTCCGTGCAGGGGTCCAGCTGTTCCCTGCTGAAGTAGTCCCGCACAACGATATAGCCCTACAAAGAATGAAAAAAGAAGAAGTAGAGACAGTTTTCACACGTATTTTGCTAACAAAGTTTCTTGTCACTCAGGCCTATTATATCCTGGGCCACTACAGAGTTTGTGTCTGTTGTTTAGCTTCCAACGCCGTTATTATATAGGCTTTTTTTAGCGGATCCCAAAACTAAAATTTACGTGCTTCCACACAGAGATTGTGCGGGGATACATTGGCTCATGTCTCGGCCAGTCACACTAATTTGATACAGACCCAACCAGTAGAGGACGAAATTGGACAAAAACATTTTTGAGCAATAGTGAATATCAAACTAGGCCACCACAAATGTTACAATAGCGCGTCATAACAGGTAAGTATTTGAGTCTACAGAAGATTGAAATAAAGTCAGACCATGGCACTGCAAGAAAAACAATATGGACCCCTTTTTAATAATGTAATATAGTTGTCATGTTTAAACATTGGTACATGAGTCATGCAAAAGCATAGCTTACTCTTAATGCTGTGCGGTTTTCAATGTTAAAATGTATTATTAATTGAGTGCAATAATGCATTATTCCATTTTGTAAAATCAGTTTTTCAGTATCGCTTAAATACATTTGTTCTCTCCAGTTTATTATCCATACACCTTCTAACAGGACGTTATTGTAGTTGTTTTTCAATTACTTTAAACCCGCGAAATTCGCGGGACTGTGGGGGTGAATACAGATGAAAGAATGTTTGTTTCTTTTGTAATCTTCTGACTGTAATTACTATAAAAAGAAAACAAAAGCAAAAGCAAGTATACAACGATGAGGGGAAGTGTATACACAAAAAGATGTATGATCATTCGAATTTCTCAGAAACCAAATGCAAGAGAATAGGATTTTTTTTTTATTGCCTCAATTAAATTCCGTCTTATAATTCGAAGTTTTTCTAGTTTGATTCTCTTAATTCGAAGCTCATATCACCAACAGGCATAACAAAAGCATTTCTTGTCAAGCAGAATTCAATGCGTATTGCTGCATAAGACAATGTCTTTGAATGATATAAATAGAATTGAGACAAAGTTGCTATATGAAGAAAATATGACACTATCATACACGCAGTTTTTCCATAAAAGATAGGTAACTGACTACTAATTTTAATACTTTAAGTTCAGGTATGTCCCCTTCTATAATTCTACTTCTCTTCATTTGAAGTTTAGATCGGACCCCAAGCAGTTCGAATTGTGAGGTTTCCACTGCATTCATTTCAGCAATACTAGTTTTTCTTTTTATACATACACAAGCTGGGGTCCCGTTCATACGAACAGGTTAAATACAATGTAATTGTCTGTAAGCTGATTCTTTTTTAAATGGGAACTTTTAACCCCCTTACCATCAGTTAATATATTTTTGCTTCGTCCTTTTTTATTCATTAAATGAAAATATCTTTTCTCTTCTTTTTTTTAATTTCTTTCTCTTTCTCTCTCTCTCTCTCTCTCTCTCTCTCTCTCTCTCTCTCTCTCTCTCTCTCTCTCTTTCTTTTTCTTCTTTCTTCTTTCTTCTCTTTATATATTCCTCCTTTAAAAAAATCTGTATTATTACTTTTTTTTCTTCTTTTTTTTAAATTATTCTCTCTCTCTCTCTCTCTCTCTCTCTCTCTCTCTCTCTCTCTCTCTCTCTCTCTCTCTCTCTCTCTCTCTCTCTCTCTCTCTCT
>RQTK01000111.1:1922-67647 GCA_003991915.1 Elysia chlorotica | reverse complement strand
TGTTTTGGGGAGGGGGGGGGTGTGCTCTTTTCATGTTCATATACCGGTATATTTTTGTTTGACCTTTTTCTCTTGTTTCTCTTCTCTTTTATTGATAAGTTCTTTCCTTCGACATCAATAATAATAGCAGTAACAGTGGTGGTAGTAGTAGTATTAGTGGTAGTAGTGATGGTGGTGGCAGTGGTGGCAGTCGTGGGGATGCGGGTGGTGGTAATGCTAAGAGTAACGGTGGTGACGGTGGGGACAATGGTTAATTTAGTGGTGGTAGAGTTAACAGTAATCGCAACAATAGAGACAATGTTATGGTAGTGATAGGGGTGGCAGTGGGAGTGGTAGCATCAATGACATGGGTGTTAATAAATAGGGTAACGATAATTAAAAAAAACAAAAAACAAACAACAACAACAAAACCCCAAAAAAACGTAACTACTGCTGAAGTAGTAGGAATGGCTATGGTGGGTAGGTGGCGATCGTAGGAGCTGCAATAGCCACGGCAATATTTGGAATGGTGGAACAATACTTAATTAGAATACCAACAGGGTAATACCCCTGGTTTTAACTATGCAGCCATACTAATTGCACCTACTTCTTCAATCTCCCGCCTCACTCATAAAAAGAAAATTAAATGTATAAACCTAACCTTACTCGTCCTCTCAGCGTAGAAGGGAAGGTTTGTCTTATCTGTCTCAACCTATCCTCCTTTTCCACTTTAGAACCTCCAAAATAAGGGAACCCCATACATAAGAGGACTAGCCTCGTATTAATAGAATGAACCAGCATAGGATATATCATGTCTTGCCTTCACCCTCAGCTTTTGTCTTCTGTCAACGCCGCCTGTCGCCGTATAGGATCCCCCAGGGAACCCAGGAGACGTTAAACACGGAGAGAGGGAGAGAATTCTCTCCCTCCCTCTAATGAGAATAGAACATTAACGAACCTTTAGTAATCACCACCATCCATAAAAACAGGTTTGATTATCCATATTCAGAAAAATAATCCGATTCATTTTTATCTAAAATTATCTTCATGTCCATAACTGGTTTTCAGACAGTAAAACCGCACCATGTGTGTGTGTGTGTGTGTGTGTGTGTATATGTGTGTGTGTGTCTGTGTGTGTGTGTGTGTGTGTGTGTACAGCGTCATCCCTTTAGGCCGCGTGGAACCGAAAGTAGAATGTAAACATCTGCATCTAATTGGTGTGTGTGTTGAAACCATCCACTTAATATTAACGTTAACGTTAAGACTGAGAAAGGTTTTTTCAAGTTGCTTCCCATAATCAGTTTCCGAAGAGCTCCTGTTAAATACAAAATAGTTACATCTTGTTTATCCGCGAATTGTGTACCCGCTCTGTCTCTGTGTGGTAGGACTTGATTTAAATATTGTTTTAGGACTCGTCCACGATATAGCCTAGCTGCTGATGTAGGACGATTATAAATCAGTCTTAATTTTACTGTTCTTGGCTAAAACAGGTCATGTTTCATTTTACTACTCGGCATCAAGCTATTTTGGAGTATTTTCGTTTGAAGTATTAACTCTTATTTTTGTCTTGATTTCTCAAATTCTGAATTTAAATGAGTCTTGGATTCCACGAAAAGACTTATTAGGTCATATCTGTAATACCTGTAATAGTAGTATAGAATCAGCACCATTTCTATCAATGAACCCACTAGAACGTGACCTCCAAAGTGGAAGCAATCATGATGACAGCTGCTAGTTTGATATTGCAAGTAAATGCATCTGACTTACGCATGTGATGAAAATCATATCCCCAAAGGGTAATAGTTTGAGGACAGCATCGCGCACATACTGGGAACCTGTAACATACACTTGTATTATTAGTAGATTGGATCTTGATTTATGAACTATTTTTACCGTGTTTGTTAGTGATACAGAGGTTGCATATGATCCTCAAAAAATGTTTGTATCAAATTAAAGAATACAAAAGAAAAATGCTATGTCAAACTTTTGTGTGTCTCTGTCTTTGTTTCCCTTTGCGCCCTTTTAGTGTTTCTAGCCCAATCATTTCAAAACCTTGGCGGATACAGTTGGTTTATAATGCAAAAACAAAATACTTTTTAACATTTTAACAGCTCATACAGATAATATCAGTACATTGGTTCCTCTACTCAGGGTCAAGATTTTCTTTGTGCAGCCAATTTTTGTTTCGTTTAATAATTAAATAAACATACAATGATATTGTTTAATTCATTGTCGTCAATCTTCCACATTCTCAATAAAAAAAAAAGAGGTGTTATCATTCATTCTGCAGGTAGCATTATCTCGCTCTTCTGGTGCGAATAATTAGAAAATGCCGCAAACAATGCTCAGTTTCACGCTT
This sequence comes from Elysia chlorotica, assembly GCA_003991915.1. Classification (NCBI taxonomy): domain Eukaryota; kingdom Metazoa; phylum Mollusca; class Gastropoda; family Plakobranchidae; genus Elysia; species Elysia chlorotica. Next base: position 65,309 of record RQTK01000111.1, on the reverse strand, counting down.
GTTTCTGAGGGTTTGCTTCCCCATCGTGCGACCTCCCTGATTGCGGTTTTATCTTTTTCGGGGCATGCAGCGACATTTGGTAAGCCAAAATACCGTCGGAGAAGAACCAGTCGCCACTGCGCATGTGCGACCGTAATTGGCAAGTCATACTGCGCACGGCAGACTTTGGTGATTTTAGATCCAGTACCCGTTGCTTTATTGCATTTGACATTTAATGTTGTTTTGTTTTGTTTTTTTTACACCCGCATATTTTCTCTCTCTCTCTCTCTCTCTCTCTCTGTATCTATCTCTCTTTCCCTCTTTTTCTCTTTTGTTTTTCCTCCAGTGATAATTAACAATTAATTTTAACTAGAGCACCAGCGTAAAAGTGGATAAATTAATACGTGTTCGCTGTAATAATGCACCTGCTGGGTTAAAACGCAATCAACTTATTTATTCATCGAATAATTTGATGTGCCCGCATTTTTAAACTTGATAATTAAACTTTTATTTCCATTACCTTCTTTGTTGGTTTGTTTTTGCATTGCCAACGAACATCTTTTTAGTAAGAACAACATTAAAAAAAAAAAACTTAAAGAATCATTGATCTTTTACCTACTAAATGCATGCATGTCATTTTTTTTTTTCATTTAAGATCATTCGCCCTGTTCTGAATAGCGGTAGCTTTTAATGTCATTCCTCTGGTAAATGGTCTAGATTTCAACACAGGCACTTTTTTCGTGTATTATATCGATTTATAGGAGGATCTAAACACAAACTACATTCTAAATTCAAAATCAATTTTACGATAGGTTTCGACATAATAAAAAAGCATTTATAAGCGTCCAAGAAAAAGAAAAAAGTTTAAGTTCAGATAAATACGACTGTTATTAAACAAAATAATTATTTGCTGTTTTTATGCTGTGATCTAACTGTTTGTGTGTGTGTGTGTGTTTTTTTGTTTTTGTTTTGTTAAAAAAACTCTCACTTTCCATTTTTATAACAGTTATGAATTCTTTTTTTTTTAAAGAAGAAACAGTCCCGAATTGCGCGAGCACTGTTTCTTACCTTTATGGATTATGGTGGTTTAAATTAAACTTATTTAACCCATACAAATCTCCTGCCAGTTGTATGAATGAGTTTTAACAGTAATGTTTTACAAAATTGTTAGTCGAACATTAATGATGAACTATAATAACCGAACAAAGCAATTTGAGCAAACGGAAGGTTAGCAACTTTTATGTATTTTGTTTGAAAAGTATACATTTCTAACGTCTTAGGAGCATCATAATTGCAAACGTCGACATTCAAGTCGATTAAAGCATCTGTTTTGGAATTACCGCTAAAAAACATTGAGGTTGTTTTTTTTGTTTTTTTATTTTGTTAAGTGATAGCATGAAGACCGAGTAAACTCACTAAGCCCATTAATTGAAGTCATAATAATTATAATTATCCGGTTTTACCTAACCAAACGCCCGCTTGCTGCCAAAAGACACGACTAGCAGGAAAACAATGGACTAGGCCGCTCACTGCCAGATGTAGCTGGCAACTGCGGAGTTTTTATAATAAGAAAAAGCACGATGGTTAACAATTTTTGCCTATTTGTATGTAATGGTTGAAGCTACGCCTCCAAATATTGTCTGTTTCTGAAAAACGTTCAAGCTGTCACTATTCTGAAGTTAAAAATTTGACATACCAACGTTGTTTAAAAAACATTCAATGTGGTACTTTATTTTACGGTTAAGTTGTGTTGCGATTTTTCATGGAAATTGCACAATACACAAGTAGGGTGAACATTTAAGACAACGTACAAAAACTACCCGGATGATGTGGATATCTAAAAAAAATTCCGGATGGGTTTGTACACTTTCAGAGATATCTGAATGAAATATACTATGAAAAGGACAAAAAACGACAACAACAACAACAAACGTGGCTACCAAGAAATGCATAACATGTTCACAAAAGACAGCACTCAATCAGCTTTCTTCAAGGTCGAGATCACCCTCAGACTATTTCCTACCTTGATGGTGACAAACTGCTTCATCTCTAAGACTGCGAAGAATAAAAAAGCGAAGCAAGATCCGCAATGGCCTAGGGGAGGTTGTCAGATCTCAGCATCTTGAGCATTAGGCAGACAAGCGTGGGAAAATGGATTCCAATGACATCACTGAAACCTTCGCCGCAAAAAAGGAAAACAGCAACAAAAACAACAACAACCACAACAACAACAACAACAACAACAACAACAACAAAAACAACAAAAGCAACAACAAAAACAACAACAACAACAAAACAAAAATACAAACAACAACAACAAAACAACAGGAAAAAATCTTTGTACATGTACTCTAAAATTTTAGGTTAAAATTTGTCCATTATTCATAAAAACGTGCAGCAGCAGAAGCAACAAGAACAATAGCACCAACATAAACAACAACAAAAGCAACAACAACATTATTTATGTATAATAATATTATATTTATTATTGGATGGATCGCTACTTTTTTTCTGGGTAAAAGATAGGTGGAGGTGGTTAGGGTGGTGGTAGGCCTCAAGCCAACCAGTAGCACACAACCTCGCGTTGCTTCAATCCGGGTCTGCCTTTTAGTTTTTGTCTTTCAACATAATTACAGTTATTGTTTTGTTTTTTTTTGTTTCTTTGTTTGTTTTCAATTTAGCGTTGTACAATTTTAATTGATTTGTTTTTTTTTTGTCTTTTTTTTACCGTTGTAGTTGTTTTTTTTGTTTTGTTTAAACCAAGCCCTGCTGTCACCGCTCTATTGGCTGTTTTCATTCTTCTTCCTGTTTTTTACAAGTTGCTGTGTTGTTTTTGGTGGTGGCATTCTTTTTGGCGGTTGCTGCTGCATATCTTAATTATAGACGTTGTTTGTAATTTCAAACTGTTTTCTATTAAATCCTTTTTTACTGTTGCTGCTGTTATTGCTTTCTTTTATGGTTCTTAGTGCATTATTTTTACGGTCTATCTGTCGTTTTTATATTCTGTTTTGGTAATAATCCAATAGGTGTTTGTTTGCTGTTTAAAACGTTTTTTCTCTGATAGCTGTGGCCGTTTCCTTCTTCTCTAAGCGAAAGAGCGTCACCACGACGAGCTAAAAAAATTGACTGTAATTTATTTGTATCCTCTACTGACAACAACATCATCTGTGTCTCTTATATACGCCCCCTCCCCCCGCCTTCCCCTCCCTTTCCTACTAAACCACTCATCTCCATCTTCAGGGGGTGGTATCGGGGACAATCATGAGTGAGGGCACGAGACATGTACTCAGGAACCAAAAACATTCAGGCGTGTCTGGTTGGAACTATCACCGCCTTGGTGTGCAACGAACCGTGACTGACATTTGTTTACATGTTATTAAGGCATACACCATGTGACATGGTATTAGCTTTCAGTTCTTGACTTGAAAGTTTTGTGGTCTTTTATTCCTCAGTCTTAATCTTTTATTCCTCTATCTCGGCCTGTCTATCTGTCTGTGTGTGTATATCTCTCTCACTCTTTCTTCCCCTCCACCCTCTATTTTTTTTCTTCTCTCCACCTAAAGCATACACACCCTCTCCATTTATCTCCGGTAGCTACTGTCCAAACCAACAAGTGGGGCTTGGAGATCAGGCATAGCTCCATGCCTCGCTCCTCCCCCTCTCTCTCTCTCTCTCTCTCTCTCTCTCTCTCTCTCTTATCTATCTCTCTGAGCCTTCTCTCTTTCTCTAGCTCCCTCTGTCTCTCTCTGTATCTCTCCGGGTCTAACAACTCCCAAGTACCCCTGAGATGTACTTGCGGCGAGCTCAGCCCTCACCCCAAACCGGCGAATTGAAGTTAAGATGTGTACATGTATATGCAAATCAAGGCCTGTTTGCACTGGGCGCGACACGCAGACACGCCGCGCGCGAAGCGCTTGACACCCAGTGAGGGGGCGCGGACACAGATGTACAACAACTGTAAACAAGGCGCAACAATTGATGAGGGTGTTCACTTATCAGAAACAATAACGGCTGGCTGAGCAAGGGCTAGATGAGTGCGTAATGCCGCGGGGAAGGGGGGTAGGGGGGTTGGGAGGAAAACTAACTGACTCTTTGGATTATGACAGGCGAAACTGGGCCAAGATATGGATCGAAAAATAATGTCAAAACAAAAACAAGAGAGCGTAATGCTAAATTGAATTATGAAGTTTATGTTTAAAAAACGTTAACTCTAATATATGCACTCGTTAAAAAAACTAATCGATTTTTAATTATTAAATTTTGACACCATTTAGTTTTCTTTTGTAGGCTGGGAGTCCATAAGGGGAGGTAGGACCGAAGAACTTATCTGCCTCTTAAATTATCATTGATGACACTGATATCATAGATGTTAACAAATCGGATTACTATAATAATCATTTTACAAGTTACTCTAAATAGGCCCCTCTATCTTTTTTTTTCTTTTTGATACTTTTAAATATCTCTTCAAGCTATCTTTTGTCAACCTGTTTTCGAAAGAGCTTCAAGCTATCCTAGATTTTTATTCAAACTACCTTTGATAATAATTATTCTTTAGGCTAATTTGAGATATTTTTCAAAGTCTATATTACAGCTTCTAAAAACAGGTTATTATTATTATTATTATTATTATTATTATTATTATTATTATATATATATATGTATATATATATATATCCATGTCTAGAAAACGACAATCCATTATTCCTTGATTAATTAAACCCTCATTCCAGGCTGTTATTTTAAATTTAAGTGTCCATTGTTCCGGACACGCGTGCCTTTTATCTACCAAATTCGTTGACCCACAGCTAGACATGATCTTAACCTGTTATCAAGCTGAGACATTCCTCAGACAGAAAGAATATATAAAGATGGGCCCGTATGAAAGCATTTTATATTTCATCCAAACCAAAACTTCGCCAGCACAAAGCTACTGGTACGCTGACGTCTTGCTCAGCTAGACAACGTTCTGTGGTGATTTGTGCAAACATAGGGGCATGTAATTTAAAGACGTTATCCATCGAAGCGGCGCGGGAGGGTTACACGCGGTACATTCTTCCAGCAGGTGGCATCAGGTCACGTGTGGTGCACGAAGTTACAGGATACCCCGTGCAGCCGCCGCGTGGCCTAATTTAAGTTTGACAATTAAATTACCAGAACGTGCGAAAGTGAGTGTTAACAAAATGAGCTGCGCGCTACCCTACTCTAAGGCTGCTGGTAGACCATATTTGCATAAATGCATGCACGCATTCGCCTTGCCTATACATTATTGTCAATCGGGACTAGATTTCAAATATTAAAAAAAGAAAAGAAAGAAAAGCGTCGGTCTTGGTAAAATATACATGATGCACACACTGATTTTATTATGGTGATCTTGTCAAATGGCCTTGGAAGTTAACACTCTATATCTTTTGATGTCTCGACTTATAGCTGTCTTGTTGTATCTCGTTTTCTTCGCCCGCCTCTTCCTAAACCCACAGCAATTTACTGGTAGAATAATTATTGCAGTACATTAACTAGTGTTTTTGATTATGTTACAGTACATACCACGGGGAAAGGCAAACCACAGCAAAATGCCTAGCCATGGCTCAAACCATGCCAATAGTGGTTGCAACAGCAAACCTTAAACATATCTATTATTACGATTTGCAAAGTGATATACACTTACCACAATAATGAAGCCAAATTGCAATAACCCATCTTTATCACAATGAGCAGCAACCATCTAAAAAAGTGAATCTACCTCAAGGCATCAACTATCGCTAAAATATGAATAGAAAACAACAACCGAACAACAAGGTGACAGTCCAGCGTTATGATGGTGATAGGTCGTCCAAGAGGAGCGACTTAGAACCGAGATTGTGCTTCAAAACCAAAAGACTGAAATAAATGAAATAAAGGAGAGAAAAAAAAAAAGGGACGGGACAACATATGGTTCGGCCTACCTTCTAGTTCACCAGTTTTTCCACCAAAGTTGTGAAAGATAATTCACTTCGACAAGATTTCGTCTTAGATCTATCGGGTATGTAAACAGGTTGTTCTACTTTCTCATGCTATGGCCATCTCCTTGAGTTCATGTCGAGAACTAGTACATACATTTACAAAATGGATACAGGTACAACAGTTTTAAACAAAGCGTTTTTGAAAGAGACGCCGGGAACGTTTATTTTCACCACATGATGCATTTAGACCGCTAGTCTATTTGAATCATGTGGTAGTCAAATGCCGCTTCCCATCTCATCGGTACTGCAACGATAGGTGGTCAATTTCGGGAAAATTTGAGGCCTGTTGAAGAAAATAACCACCAATCGCCTTTCACGTGAGCTGCACTAAAAAGTCGCATTCCCTTTTTCTTCTGGTCAGTCGCCAGTGGACGCTCGTTACTCACTAGTCGGAGTGTCGGACAGTGAAAGGCAGGAGTCATGTGACATGGTTAGAAATCTAGAGTAATTTAGAACAAATGTTAGGCCTATTGTTGAGTCAAGTTGGTTGCTTAACTAGCACTATACGCGCTATATTGTAGGCGGGCCCTAAGACTGACGCCTGACACTTTTGTCGAGACCTGGACTCCAGTCTCAGTCAGTCATATTATAGACATACTTAAATCGACAAAAAGACGAAATTGGACTTACATTTTTAATTAGTAACCTCGTCAATTTTTTTTAATCAATGCATTCATGTAGATTTACTTTTCGCTTGAACTAAATGATATCCTATTGAAATCGCGTTCGCCTTCTCTGTGGTCGAGCGAACTAAGGAGGCTCAGGGGGCGTGAGATTTAAATGTCGCCGATAAACACTGGGACTGCCTCATACCACAAAACGATCACCGACCGAAATCTGTTTTTTTTTTTCTTTTTCTTTTTTTTTTTTTGGCGGGGGTGGGGTGTTTTTTGTTTTTGTTTTTTGTTTTGTTTGTTTGTTGTTGTTTTGTTGTTTTTTTCGGGGGGGGGGGGGGGGGGTGAGTAAAAACAACTTATATGCTAATTTAAAGTTACCAACTTTAGTGTAACAACGCCCCCCCCCCCTTTTTTTTTCAATAACCTGTATTAGATCTAGATCTACGACCCTATGTACAGTTACAGTATCAGGTTCTTACAGAAGATTGGACAGACCCTCGGAACGAATTCTTTCTATTTCTCAGAGAAAACTTTTGTAGAAAAAAAAGCGAATTTAGAGATAAAAATGCCGTTTTAACATATTAAAAAGTCTCACCAATTATCTCGTTTTAATACCAATAGTAATAATGTACACTTTAGTACTAGCACAGAAATGCCAACTGGCTCATCATATAATTATTTCTACTGAACCTGTCATCATGACATGCACCAGCGTAGCATAATACGCGATCGCATATCTTTACTGAACTCACTTTTTTCCAACCCAAAATCCGAAAATTTACATAAAATTCGAGGGGTTCTTCGCAAAAGGCTCGAAGGCGGCTCAACCTATAATTATGACATTTTCACAGAAGCTACATCTCACTAAATACTAGGTTTACCTGATCCTTTTCTATTGATTTATTTTTTCATAAATGTATTACAATTAAAAATAAAAATAGTTTGCTTTCGGATTTCCGGGTCGTCTTTTATAATAAGTAGATCTAGGCTTGATTAGATCTATTCATTGTCCATCATTAAGTACGGTTCCACGTTTTTAAGAAGTCAAAGCGTCATAGACTACCGAATGTTCTAATGGCATTGCTACCAGTTCGTCAGTTCCACGCCTGCCTCTACCGTTTGACTTTAGTAGTCTATCTACATCTAAAATATTGGCTTACTTGAGCAGTCTATCTAGATCTACAATCCAGGCTTAACTAATGAAAAGGGTTTTATAGATCTAGATACAATATCAAATTCAGCACCTTCAGTTTGTCATTGCTACCAGTTTCATCGCACGACTAATAACCTAAGTTTAGATCTTCGCTTGACATGAGCAAACGCCAGCTCCTAGGCTAGAAGTAGGACGGGGATTTTGTGATAGGTCAGGCAAAAGTCGGGTAAAAATAAATCTAAATGTTTAAATATTAATTTTCATAATGTGTTGGAAAAACTACAGTAAGGGGAAACGATTTATCAAAAATACAAGGGGATGTAACTTGCTACTTGAACAAACTTTTAGTTGAATAGCAACTGTTGGGATTAACTTGACATTTCAAGTTCTTAACTTTTTTTATTAAATGGGAGTAAAAACAGACTTACTTTAAACATAACAGTTTTACAGGGTACACTGGGCTTTAAATTAAAAAAAATTGTTAACTTATGCAACAATAAGATACAATATTTTAACCTTTTTACCGAACACAAATTTGGATGACATTAGATTTTATAATAATTTTCAAATAATTAGATTCGTTGTATTGGATCCCCTTCCCTTTATAAAGAAATTATTAGATTCACGGGGTGAAATCTGTCTATCACTAGCATCAGTAGTACTAGCGTAACCGTCTAGATCGAATTATTGGTGTACTAGCTGATTAAAAGAAGGCAGCAAAATTATATTAACTGATGGCAAGAAGTCTAAAAGTTTCCCTTTCAAAAAGATTCGGCTTACACACTATTTCTCTGTAATCAACCTGTTCCTATGAACGGGGAACCCAGCTTGCCGCTAATAATACAACAAAAGTCTCTTTACAAAAACAACGGGCGGCCGAAACGAGATGCAAAAGCTCAGATCAGTCATGGTTTTATTAGTGTAGACAAAACTATTGTTATTTAACGTTTCGTTATTTTCCAGTTGAAAAATATACTTAGAAAAAATTGAGCGTTCATGTGTAATAGGCAAATAACGTGGCTAATCTCTGTTTATTTAAGAGTAATAGCAAAATAATATGGCGTTTTAAATATTTATCTTTTCAGTTACGCCAGACGCCCGAAGAGAGCGGTTGATGAAACTGCTCGAAACACATGTGTCGCAAGAAATAGCCGTAATCTCAAGGTAGGACAATCCAAAAAATATATCTTTTCATCTATACATCTTTTGTCTAACTTTCTATCTATCCATAAGTCGTTATTTACACCTATCTATCTATCTATCTTTCTATCTATCTATCTATCTATCTATCTATCTATCTATCTATCTATCTATCTATCTATCTATCTATCTATCTATCTATCTATTTATCTGTCTGTCTGTATACCAGTTTATCTATCTATCTAATTATCTATCTACCTATTATATCCGCCTATCTTTTTTTTGAAAATACATTAAATTATCGGTTTCGCTTAGGGCTCTGTTTTCATATTTTGCAATACACTGTTATAATATAGGGAGAACAACCAAAGTAAAAATCATAATTTTTTGTTTAAAAAGTTAGCTTGATGATCTGAACCCAATTTTTAGATTTGAATAAATCAAGGTTTAATGATTCGCTGCCTTCGACTAGCGATTAAGAAGGCGCAACAGGGTATTAAGGTGTCTTAATGATAGAGCACCTGGTTCCTAATCAGAAAGTTTTTGGTTCGATCCCTGATCGAGCCGTCTTCTTACCGACTGGTTTGGTTGGTGTCAATAATTATGATATAACTGGATGATACAAAGGTCTTTCTACCCCCGCTTTGTCTATTTGTGACATTGTCAGATGTTATTCTTGCGGTTTGTCCATCTTTCATATGGACTTTTTGTTGGCGCTGTGTGTGAAGAACCCAACAAATCAACCCAAACAAAGACCGCAGAACAGCTTCAAAAGAGCAGTGATAACAAACTTTTACTTACAACACTCTTACAACAACTACTACTAATGGTCACTCCCGTATATTGGTCTCCACGGCCTCGTCAAAGATAGTCACACCAAAGTAGGCAGATATTATTTTATCCATGGTCAACCCTGACCACATTTTTAGTTCTTATTGCCCTCAAAACATAGCTTTCTTTTCAATGGATTTGACAAAAGTCCTGGATTCCCCGCCTTGTCTCTGTATGATATTGGATTTGGAACACGTCCACAGGAAGGCCTATTACTTTGAATAGAGTTCAACCAAACAACTACCGTTTTCTGCATATGCGTATGTTGCTGTATCGAAAATATCGGACTTATTTTTTACGTTTTACTTTTGAGATCACTGATCGTATAATTATGATATCTTTGAACAGTTGCACAAAACAAAAACTAATGTCATGGATAGAACACTTTACTATTTTGTCAAACATATCATATGATTACTACTAAAATGTAAGTACATTTTTTGGAGTTAATGAATGCCAATATTATTGTGTCCCCTCTCAGATCCGTAACCCAATAAATCTTACTGTTAAATTAATTAGAGCCAGTCCTCTCTTATAAAATATTGTTTAACTATTTCATGCAACGTTTCCAAACCAAGCCTCTTGCATAATGCTATGATTAACACGCATTATTTTAGCGGCGTAAGGTTGAGTCTAGAAGGCGATGCCTATTCATAGATGGAAATTATTCATTAATTAGTTTTACGTGTCCAGCAATTCACAAAGAACCTATACAATGAAAAGGACACATACCAGCTGAGATTAGAACTTCGAACATGTTGCCCATCATGCTAAATGTTTGGGCTATACACCTTATCCACAGTACTAACTAATTGGGCTTTACCTAATATCCATAGTGCTAACCGATTGTGCTACATAAAATTATCAGACGTCCGTCTTGGGACCAGTTAACAATATAGCCTATATAGTGCTGCTGTTGGACGTTAAACCAACCCAACCAACCACCAACTAACCGATTGTGCTATACCTCTTGTCCATAGTGCTAACCGATTGCGATATTCCCCTTATCCATAGTGCTAACCGATTGGGCTATACCATTTATCCATAGTGCTAACCGATTGTCCATAGTGCTAACCGATTGTGATATACCCCTTATTAGTAGTGCTAACCGATTGGGCTATACATCTTATCCATTTTGCTAACCGACTGGGCGATTACCCTTATACATCGTGATAACCGATTGTGAGATAATCCTTATTAGTAATGCTAACCGATTGGTCTATACCTCTTATCCATTGTGCTAGCCTATTGGGCGATTCCTCTTATCCACCCTGCTAACCAATTGGGCTATACCTCTTATCCATTGTCCTAACCGATTGAGCTAGTCCGCTCAGTGCCGGATTTAGGATACAGGGGGCCCTGTGCCCAGTTAAAGTAGGGGGCCCCTCACTCCCTTTTGATTGTCCTAAGATGCATAATTGTACAAAGCGTTTAAAGGATGATCGCTTCTGGTCCGGTTTTTTTTTTTGGTTTTGTTTGTTGTTTTTTTAGCGGGGTGGGGGGGGGGGGGGGGGTTTTAAACTTTTAAACCAGGGTGGGGGGGGTGGGTGGGGGGTGGCTATTTAAATCCTTAAAACCGGTACCGATTTTTATTGTCTATAGTGCTAACCGATTGGGCTTTTCCTCTTATCCTAACAAATTGGGCTATAACAGTGCTAACAAATTGGGCTATCTCCTCAACAAATTATCGAAAGAAAATGTTTTCAATCAATATCCATCATTTATTACCATCATCCTACTGCTTTGTATTTGCATACGATTTGATGCTATGTACATTTAGAATTAAATTATTTGCCTGACGCGCAAGTAATCGGACAGCCTTCTATCTACTGGTTGAATCGGTGTCAGTATGATGTGACTGAATTAGACAGTAGTGATATAATTCTCACTTAATCATGGCGTAAAATTGATGAATGACAATGATGATGATGATGATGATGATGATGATGATGATGATGATGATGATGATGATGTTGGTGATGATGATCAGAGGAAGGAGTTTCATTCATAAAAAGACTTTAATGTTGATGTATAGCACTTGACACTACCTTATATTTGAATATTTATGCCATTTTTACATTAATCAACTTTGAAAAATATTAATCATGAATCAATGCGGGAATCAAAACATAATAATATTAACAAATCAATGGCCAAATATGGTGGTGAATTTTGAATACATTTAAATAAAATAATATGTATATTATGACACTCCTTGATCAGTGATTGCTTGCTGTAGCCCAATAACTTTTGGATTTACATCCATTATTAAATACCGATAATTATGTTAGTGTTGCAATGATACCCGAAAATTCCAAAACTACTTATAATTAAGGCCTATACTAATCCAGTGGTCTGCCTATTCTAAAATCTAGTAGTAGTCGTATTAGTAATAGTAGTAGTAGTAGTAGTAGTAGTAGTAGTAGTAGTAGTAGTAGTAGTAGTAGTAGTAGTAGTAGTAGTAGTAGTAGTAGTAGTTGCTAAGTTGTGCGTATTCTTCTATTTATTATTATATTATTCCTATTACTTGCGCACATGCATCTACTTTTAGGTCCTTAGCAACTGAGTAGGTGTACTCTTTAGTGTTGTGCTCTTGATTCCTTTTTGGATACATTTTTATAGTAGTAGTAGTAGTAGTAGTAGTAGTAGTAGTAGTAGTAGTAGTAGTAGTAGTAGTAGTAGTAGTAGTAGTAGTAGTAGTAGTAGTAGTAGTAGTAGTAGTAGTAGTAGTAGTAGTAGTAGTAGTACCAGTAGGCCTAATAGTAATGGTGGTGGTGGTCATGTTGGTGTTGTTAGCCTGATAGTTTTTGTTCGGCTGAAATGGAATTTAGAAATGGTAGGTCATTGTGTTGGGTGTTGGTGGATGTTGTGATTGTTTTAGTGTTGGTGATGGTCATCGTTGTAGTCGTTTTCTTTGTGATGGAACAGTTTCTATGGCATTATGTTACGGCATTTCACCAGGCCTATATTAACACTAGCTCTAATTTTACTCAAAAGTCAATAATAGTTGTTCATAATTTCGAAGGAAAAAACAGCATTCGCATCAAAGTAATGCGGCTACAAAAATATAGCAAAACCAGAATTTGAACAAATCGAAACGCGGCTCCAGGTGCCTACCCCGACAAACACAGAGGATGTATGTAAATTTTAACCAAATTGGTTTGTTAACTACTTGCCAGCATCCCGATTTCGTCATGGAGCATAATCATAACTGGAGAGAGGGTAGGCCTAAGTTATTCCCTCATAAATAAAATGATAATGCCGAAGCGGGAAAATTGTGTTGACAAGCATTGGGTCGACATCTAGACTCTAGATCTAGATCTAGTTAGTTTCACTAAGAAATACTGAAACAATCACTGTTCCCATTGTACGTCTGCCTCGGCTCTCTAGAGCAAAATTAATTTATTATGGTATATAAAATTTAATGACACGACTGACAAACTGCAGTCGACTGTTATGGATGGAAAAACAACAACACAGAAAATGTATTTGTATGACAGATATTCAGACGACTGCTAAGAATGTATAATAAGCGCGTTTTTTGGTCCGGCTGCTGCAAACACACTGCGGCCTCGCTTTGTTCTTCCACCTACATTATACAATAGCCATTTCATTTTCAAATCTAGATCCATTTTAACGGAGGTATAAGCGCCATGCGCATTCACTAGCGGGCCATGCCGGTGACAAAAGGTGAACAGTATTCGAAAATGATGTATTTATCACTCTCGTTCCACAATCTGTTATTCCGTTAAAAATCATATTTGCAACATACGAAATAAAAGTCTCTCTAATTTTACTGTATTCATGTCGGCACATGTTTATTGAAAGATGAAGGCGGCTGCAAATACTTGTTTGATTAAGTGGTATTCATTAAAAAAATCCTGTACAAATTAAAGTATCTCTTTGTTCTGTTTGATAAGGTTTTGGTGTTAATTAATAGTAAGGGTGTGTATATAATGTATGATCAACTGACTGCTCCGTAGCTCATTATGGTACGTTATTGAGTACCCATCACTCAGCCTACCTCTATAGGTTTAGCATAATAGAGTCATTACTGTACTTATGCCGGTGACGCTTTGAGTTTGACAAAAACTAAGTGAAGAGATTGGCAAAATAAATATTAATTTTATGAATACTGGAATACTGGTTGGTCGTTTTGGGAGAAGTTAATGAACAAAAAAATGTAGCTTTAAATTTAACGATTCCTGTTCTAACGCCTGTTCTAATTTTTTTCCTCCGCTTTTTTGTTTTAGTTTTTTTTTTTTTTTTTTTTAATTACAAAAAGTAAGTTTAGGCCTATAGCTCTTATGAAAGCCAGAAAAACAGCGTCAATCCAAGCCTTTTGTCTCTTATAAATACAGGATAAATCTACAATTATAAATATTTAAGAGTCAATTGAAATCTATTGCTCATCGATAATTATTTCGGTCCTACACGAATCTCGCCCGACATGCGTTCTCAACGGCTGCTTTTTTTGCAGTGAAGAATTCCGAAACTTATCTACTTGCGTCGTCAGGCACAGGGGAGAAAAGACTTGGCGACACCCTTCACATCCCCGTCTCATTGGTTCTACAAAACAAACACACACAAAAAATAACTTCGTTCAGGGTTGCTCAAAAGTCTTCATTTCGAAAACCTGTACGAACCGGTATGTGACAACTATGAGAACATAGATATATTATGTACATAAAAATATGCATTGGGAGAAACAGCGAGGGCGGCTTTGAAATGATTAAGTCGAGTTCGCACTGTGACCTATGATTATGAATGGATTAATGTCCCATTTGTTAACAAAGGAGTTTTATATGGACACTCAGGGGTACTCCAGTCAAACCCTGGAGAGTCCGACCTCCTGTTCACCCGCCCAGAATACTACCGTCTGAGCTATCTGGCGCTACTTTGCTTCAAGCCGTTCACAGAATCTGTTTTTCGTTTTGTTTTGTATACATTTCTTTTTCTGTTTTTATGTATTACCAGTGAAGATGCACCTTGCTGCACATAACACATGATCATAGTTAAACTTCGAATCGGATAGGTATAAATACGATGCGTGTACAACTCAATTGGGACGCATCTCTTTTTTGATCGTCAGGTGTATCACTAAGCAATGATGCAATCTTAACATTTCTCACAAAATGGTAAGAGTTTGTGATTTCCAGTTGTGGCTCGTGGCTCATCTTTTTTGTGAGCGAAACGTCGGAGCCTTATTGTTTGTCAACCATTCTTAAATAAGATCTTTTGTGGGTTCCAGTGGTTTAGTCTTTCGCGTTGCTCGTTCTTTCAAGCGAAACTATTTAATCAAAGGTAAACAGGCCAAATGAAAACAAAAAAAATCAGATAGGTTTACTTCCCCTACTCCTCTTTATTACCGGAGTCGTGTAATTCTGTAGGCATATCTTTGAGCACCCATAACGTTTGAAAGGAGAAAGAAAATAGATCAGGATGTTTATCATCTTCATTAAAATAATCCAAAGCTCTGGAGTACATACAGGAGAATTATCCCTTTGATACTTGGTACATGTACACTGATGGTTCGGCTGAAAATGCAACCAGAATGGAGGCTCACGAATTGTAATAGCATATCCGGATGGATCATCTGAAAAATATTCTTTTCCTGAAGGCAATCTGGCATCCAGGAAGCAACCACCATACATCTAGATAATACATTGCTATCCTAAGTGGTTGAAGTGCAGCCCTCCAGTCTATTCAATCTGGAGCTAAAGACAACATGACAGAAACGATCCTACAAAACTTAAAAAGTCGTTAGCAAGGACAAATTCCGTAGCCCTGTAGTGGTCTGTGGATTCCAGCTCAATTTGTTGGTCGGAAATGAGGCAGCTGACATGCTTGCAAAAGGGGGCACTTCAAAAGTTCAACCATCGACAAGAAGATCATTCCAAGAAATTAAAACATTTATGAACAACAACATAAACAGTTCCTGAAAAAAAAAAACCCAGAACAAACCCAGTGTATCTAAAATACAACATACATAATCTCCTACGATGTCAGCTAACCTTAATTTTTCGACTTAGAACAGTCGCCCGTTTTCCTCCTTTGTGTTTTCCAGAGAATAATATGTGGACACAGCAGCTGCGGTTTTAACCTCGAACCTCAGAGTCAGACCCCATACGCTTTAGCCAAGAGCACTGCCTACTGAGCTAGGCTTATGTGGCGGCTCATCTGGCTCTAATTGGAAACCCAATGAATAATAATAATATATTTCGACTGTATGTATCCGGGTGGACAAGTGTGGCAAGCCCACACCGTGATAAGACACTGCTTGAATAATGCATATTGATGAACGCACTAGATCTGGCTTCCACAATAAAACTACGTGTATTAAGACACCGCAATCATACAGCAACTATAAAAGTGTGCAAAATTAATTCAGGCAAAAAAGTATAAGAATAATATGTGTAAAAGTACGACTTATAGCGTAAGGTAGGCACCTCTGTCTCAACATTAATGGCTGAAGTTTGAAGCTTATTTCGTTAGTTTCGTTTGCATAGAGATCATCAGTAATGCCAGATGTTGCATGGACAAACACCCTTGTCCTCCGCCACAGGGATTCTGCTCTCCCCTGCTCCCTTCTCGCCACCTATAAATAGGGGATAAGCTGACCCATAGGTAGAGTAAGTAGCTTCTAATAGGAAGGTTTGGGTTTCCACCCACAAACGATAAGCATTAAAGAAAACCCAATAAAAACAAAATTAAAGCAGAACCGAATTGATCCCAACTGTAAACATTTATTCACACTTCAGAATGACACACAAGTACATACGGTAAATCATGATATGATGGTTTCATTAAATAGAAACTGGTAACACATTTAAACTAATTCATTTTAGATAAGGAAAATTAAAAGAAAAGAAAAACCATAACAAAGTTCGGACGGATGTAGCTTGACGAAAAAAGTGTGGATCATAGAGGATGGTAAGTTAGAAATTAAGTACAAAATAATTGTATAGACTCAACCAGTGTATTGGATACAATATTAATATTAAGTCATGAGAAAGGATAGAAACGAATATTGTTAGCAAAAGACTTCACTGCAAGGATACATGTATTGGTAAGGGGTAGATATCTGACTCTCCTCTTATGTAAACAATCACATAGTCATATTTAGGCTATACATCACTTGCTCAGCTGGTAAAACCCTATGGAGGTGAATGGTATCAGTAGGGGCCGGAAAGTGGCTGGAAACGCACTAAATAAAGGATCGATGTCCAAGACTTAGTGCCTCCAGTCATAGTGTAAAAAGTTATGACAAATCCACCAACTTTAAAAAAATGTTAATTTATATCCAAAGGAAGGTCACTATAAAGCATGAAAATCTTTGCGAAATTTACGAAGATCTGCATCATTTTAAATGAAGATGAAAAAATAAGATTAAAGCAGGTTTTTTTTTAACATATCTGTTCTAATCTTCTATCACAGTATCAGATTTTGCACTAGACAATCCTCATTATTAAAAATATAATTACGCCTAAAAGAAAAAAAAAATTCAAATAATAGTCTCAAGCTTATATTGTTGGCACTTTTGACTTTCTACAAACTTTGATCATTACTTCATGCTTTAAACAAAAATATTAAATACATGTAAGAAAAAAAACCCACACAATCATATTAATGTACATATTTAAGTAAGACAAATATTAAAAACATCAAAAAGTCAAAGAAGCATAATTATTCTATCACCAATCAGATTTTCATTGATAAGGTAATCTTGGCACACAAAACACAATAATTGTATTATAAAAACAGTTTTTGGTTCTTTGCAAAGCCACTAAGACTGGAATGTTTTTAACAAACAAGTATCTACAATTTATATAATGGTAGCTTATAAACTCTAAACATTTCATATAAAAATAATATAGAAATAAATAATTTGGATTTTAGTCTATGGACGGGTAAAAATTCAATCTTTTTTTTAAATTAAAATTGAAAGATTATTTGACTTCTCACGCAACTGTGGAAATGTGCTTGACAAAATATGCTCAAAATTTTTCCACTGGTAATAGAAAGGAAAAAAAATTAACAATACTAACAAAACTGTTAGATTTAATCTGTAAAAGGATTGATCATTAACAGGCTAAAGATGTTTTTTTTTCTTTTCTAAACTGCAAATTAGCAAAAAAGTAAAAGTATAAAAGAATTGTTTTGCCCATGCACTTTTTGTTTCAAGTTTTTTTTTTAAAGAAATTAATCTTATAAAGGAGTGAAAACGTTGAAAATTAAGTTTTCCCTTAACCTTCATGTTTTGTGCATTGCAGAGAGCTTTTGAAATAAATTTATATGCAGTTTGGTTTTTCACTAAATAAAATTAAAATAGTAGCTAAAACATTAAAAGCAGCTTAGAATTTTACATGAGAAAGATCTGAAGCTCAAAATGATTGACTAATCACTGACACAGAAAGTGCAGTGACACGACAAAGTGTAGTTAAAGCCATCCTCCCCCCAAAAAGAACAAAAAACAAACAAACAATGGTCCAGTCATAAATGAATGGACTTAAAAAAAAGGTCAACACAAAAGTGTCTACAGTTCTACAATAATAAACATAATAAAATTGCGTTACTGCATAATAAGAACTAAATATTTTTGACACATACTCAACAGTATAGGAAAAATGAGTATGTAACAAAATATTATCTTATCTACAACAGATTCAAACACTACTCTGTAGCTGCAATGAGAAACACCACCTAATGTGAATAAAATAATAGACTTACAACAAATTAATAATTAATAACCAATACTCACAAACTTTACTTTTCTAAACCAAGTTTTTTTTTTTTTTAATCACGATTGAGGCAAATGTGCACAGATAAATGTATCATTTGACTGTAAAAAGTTGTGACTAGTGAGTGACAATACGGTCCATATTAATATAGGTACAGTTAAATTTATCCCTGCATGTTTTAGGGTCTCTTTTGCTCCATAGGTAGAGCCTCCTGTAATATTGTGAATCACAATTTAGGAAATATTTAGTGCCTTAAATTTGGTGACTAGAGAGTGAGGGCAAACTGACAGTTTTGTTCCAAGCATACTTTATAAATAGGCCAGGATACTACTCTGTTTACAAGAAACTTTCCTTGTTTTTTTATTGATACGTCAACATTTCATGGAGTAAGTTATTTAACTTTTTTTTTTGCCTTCACCATTTATTCTGTTACTTTATCCAACTATCAAAGTTGTTAAGACTTTTTCAAACCAGGATTTCATTGTCATAAAAAGTGTTGACAAATACATGAAAGGACGGAAATGAGAGACAAAAAAAAATAACATGATAAACGTTTACATGTGCAACATTATATAAATAGTAAAGATTCACAGAAGCACACACTCTCTGGCTTTCTAGTGCTGATCAATACAAAGGTGAGAGACAAACACTTGAAAGGTGACTGTTATAAACATCCAACTTTGATGGCGATAAACACAGTAAAGTTATGGAAGTGATTATGTAGGTGCTATATTTAATTACTAGTTTCTTGAGTGGGCTTCATTCAAGGAATAAAAACTCCATATAGAAAAATGTTGCACCTGACCAATGCCTTCATGAAGTTACATTGTCATAAATATATAAATAGTATTTTATTCCAAGGGTTTAAGCGGTGGGTCCCAATGTAGACTAAATGAATGAGGGTAGGGAAGGAGGGGCAGGGGGTTTGGTGCTGCTTCTCTGATTTGATTCTTAGCTTTTTTTGCCAATTGCATCAATGATCTCTCATGGGGCTGTCTCTTTACTTCTTTTTGTTGCAGGCTTGTGTCATCCACTCAATGCCCTCCTGTAACCATAGCAACAAATATCAGAATCAGTATTAGCCGGGTGAAATAAATGTACAATTTGAAGCACTGCACCTTTGAAGTTCAACCAAAGTAACCTTTGATTTTTTAAGTACACTGGAATTACTGACTCACAGTTACTTAAAATAAGGTATATGTGGCTCTTAAGTTTGCTCTCTGGGCACCCGGTGTGCGGATCGGCAATCAATCACCTGTCAAGCTAGGCCTTCTACTAATACAACATGCATGCTTCTTGGATTTATTTTAAAGTTCCAAACCTTGCCAATAAGACGCACTAATTTGTTTCTCATTATTCTCATTAGTTTTCTTATTACAAAAGGATTTACCAAAGTTTGATTAACACCGAGAGAAGAGAAACAACCTAGACTGCAACCCTCATTCAGAATTTTTATTAGGACACCCCCCGCCCCCACCCCAAAAAAAAAAAGAAAAAAAACCCCCAAAAACAACAAAACAAAATACAAAGTGTTCCGAAAATGTCAAGTTTAACTCTAGGAAGCATCAAATCCATATTTTATAACAGAACTCTAAGTACAAAAGAAAAAAAAAATGACAGTGGGTTTTCACTAGGACAAAGGAAATTGGCATGCTTAGAACAGTAACGCCCATTGCCTGGAATAGAAGACCTGACCCCTATTGTCACAAAGTGAGCCTACTGTTCAAAATAGCTCTAAAAGCAGCACTCATTTATATTCTGAGATATTGATCGGTTTCTATGTGTTTTTTGTCTTTAAAATATATCGCTCCATGTTAATAGAAATCGACAATGTCAAATTCAGATACTTGTTCTATTGCGCTATATCTCCTTTATTTAAATAAATAGAGGTTCTATTTTTGTTTGCATTCGCTTTTAAGTTATCCCAATATATATCAACTTCTTTTATTGTCTTTCTTTTCGTCGTAAGCCAAGACAAAAAAATTGCCATTTTTATTAAAAAATTAGGTAACATTCTAGCGTGCTGCTCAAAAGGGAAATCCCCCTTCAGCCTGGCGGTTGAACTTTGGACCTGATCTGGTTACATGCATGCACGCAGTATGAGCTAGCAAACTAAATGGACATGCCCTAACTGCCGTAGACTCAGTTACCACTACCAGTGTATTTCAACTTCTGACAAGGTTATTGTAAAAAGGAACACAATCAATGAAACAGTGAGGATAACATAAATAAATGTTCCTCTCCCTTTAACTGATATAATTGAGTAGGAGGTAAAGTGATCAAGATAATTTACTGAAACAAACAAAAACTAAGTACCAGAGAGCAGTGTCCCATGATTGCCTTGACAAAAGACAATGTTTTTGATTTGGTGCTTTTTTCTTAATAGGGGACCTAAAGCTTATAAATCAAAGATTACTGTTCTCATAAAAAATTTGAAAACACAGTTGATACAAAAAATCATGTTAGTGAAAGACCATTATTTTGTTTGCACTGAATATGAGACAAAAGACCACTTCAGCATAAAACTTGTACATGTTTCCCATTTCTAGACTTCCCATATTACTCAGTTAATAGTTCTTTGGACATTTCTTTGTCTCCAAAAAGTTATCAAGGGAGCGCAATGGATCAATTATTTACTTATCTGGGATAGTGCACTTGTCTCCTCAAAATATAGCCGTTACTGTTCTGACATGCCATAAATAGAAATTCTAACGAGTCTCTCTTAAGGATTCTTCACGAAATCTAGGAGACATAAAGATCACTTTTAAAGATTCTCATTTTAAACAACAGGGCTCCCATGGAAGCAGACATATTGTAGCCCTTTGATTATTTAAAAGTCTCTCTATACGCTCCCAGATAGAGAGCATGTTTACTTCAGTGCCTTTTTTCATTCATTTTCATGATGTACAAAAAAGTATGTACTGTAAGTAAGTACTCAACGGGTTAGAAAATATAGAAAATAAAAAAAAAAACCTTTGTATTTACCTTAACACCTTCGCCTGTAATAGCTGAGCAAGGCTGAACCTGCCAGGCACGATCTCGGACGGAGTTCAAGTTGAGCCCATCAGCAATTTCACTCCATTGGGCTGCATTCATAAGGTCCTGTTTGTTGGCAAAAACTAACACCGGCACACCTGCCAACTTCTCCTCGTCGAACAATTCTGTCAATTCCTGAAAGAAGAGAAGAAGGCCAGAGAGATGTACTTGAATTGACAAAAATTTATGAATTAATAGAATATAGAGCACCATAAGACAACCAAGCTAAATCTTCAATTACAGTTGATAAAGTTTAAGTAAAGACCAATATTCCTTAAACTGGATCTTTTTTTTTAACTTTAAATTTTGTTCATAAACTATTATCAATGTGTAGAAAAGGGAACATAACTATTTTTCACATAAGTCAATGTATTTAGATAGACATCTCAGATATCGACTACTTTCCATACTTGCATACACTTAGTTCATTTCAATTAAAACAATGCAGACTTTATCTTTTATAAAAAAAAAAAAACCAGTATAAATATTCATAGATTTACAATGCTTATCACAGGGTTGAAAATTAAAATAAACTTCTGAAAGGTTTGTCAACTCTTTTGATGCTATTATTTTTAAAAACCTTCTTTAGAAAATTATTAATCTTTTTTTTCACTCACTGTGAAATGTACCAAATGGTTTCCTTTGCATAGCCCCTCGAGTTAATATATTATTATTATACAAAGCAAATTTACTAACCTCTCCTGTTTCCTCAAATCGTTTTCTGTCTGCACTGTCAATAACATAAATCTGGAGAAAAAAAATGTTTTAATTAATTCCAAAGACATCCAATAAAAAAAAACTAATGACTTTCACTTGAAGAAACAATTCAGATTTATAAGGCTGTTTTTTCTTCAGAAACAAAATACATCCCCTATCTTTTCTTTATTGCAATTGTTTCAAACTTGAACAGGAGTTGTACAGGTAGCAGCAATGCCCACTAAATTTTAAATAGCTTTATTGATTCGAGGTAAGCTTTTAAAAAAAGTTAACACCCTTGAATTTTATTATTATTAAAAAGAAATATTTACCTAAAAAACTAAGGCTGATCAACTAGAGAGACAGGAGTTTAAAATACTTACTAAAATATCTGTGTTTTCGAAGTAATTTTTCCAATATGGTCGGATTCTCCGTTGCCCTCCTATATCCCACACATTCAGTTTAAAACCTTTAGATTGCACAGATTTTATGTTGAAACCCTGAAAGTAAATAAATATGGAAGATTAACCTGAAGAATGGCAGTTAGATTTAGAAAGTATTCAACATTTCCTATCCACTAGAACTAAAAGGGGGGGAATGTTGTGTCATTTTGTTTTTTGTTTGTTTTTGTCTCTTTTCTATTCGAATGTGGGAACAAATCTGGAATTTCTTTGGCCTTTTCTATGTTTTCTCTAATGCCAAGAATTGCGAAAATGTAGAGTTCGATATTTCGTGTTTGCGACTGATTGTTTTGTTTTGCCACTTTTGTTCTAATCACAGACATGTAAAATATCCGACAATCTCATTCCAAACGGATTTTCCTTACCAATAGCACATCGGGCATATTTTTTTTCGATTAGGTTTTTAAAGAATGACACAGCAAGTTGCTTAAATTAAGATTCCTCTTTATCTCACTGTCATTCTGTCTCTGCCCCCCCCCCCCCCCCTCACACACACAGACACACAAAGCAAGAAAATTCAAATTTCATGGCTTGTGTCCCTTTCGGTTTTTTTCTCGTTTTGTCTTGACTATGTTTAAACCAAAATATGTTTAAACCGAAATTGAAATTAGACCCCCTAAAATTTCGGTTTAAATTGTTCCACTGTAATTATTTCTGAACAAACAAAAAACTGATTTACCTGCTAAGGGGAAATGAAGATACAAAAAAAGCTTCGTTTTTGTGCAAGTCATTTTCTCTTCTAAAGACTACTTCAAGCATGGAAGAAATAATGAACAAACAAGATCCCTTAGTCAAAATCTTACATTGCGGTGTAAGCATAGCCTCTGCTGCTGACACAAACAGTGATCAGCAAATGTTTGTTGGTAATTGTTACAGTGCTAAAATGACAACCTTCATATTTTAACACATTGATTGTAGAGCTTTTTATCTCTAATAATGTCAAGAAATGTTTGTTTTAATAATTTTATGAGTGAAACATAAGGCAAAAAGCCAACATTCATGCAATTAGTTTTTATGGTTGCCAACTAAAGCCGACATTTGCAATAATAGTGTAATTATAATCAAATTATTCTTTGAAAGGGCTATTAAAAAAATTAAGTAATTAAGGGTTTATTCATCAATGTTTACAAAGATCTTTTTTATTTTTCTCATGACTAACCTGAGTAGGTGTAATGTGTGTGATGTCTTCAGATGCCAAAACCTTAAGCAATGTTGTTTTACCAGCATTATCCAAACCAAGCAAAAGTATTCGTAACTCAAGGTCTGGATTGGACCGTAATTTCCGTAGCAGTGATAACAAACCCTGAAATAGAGTGACAAAAATGTAATTTCAGTTTATTACGTCCCAAAATAAATTAAGAATAAAATAATAAGGCCTATTATTTTCTACCAGGTTTATGAATCACTCTTCTGTCTTCAACATTATGATTAGATAGATATATCACAATAGAACAAACTTATCTACTTGTAGAATCAAATTTTGCATCTTAATACCTGTGTTCTTATCATCATTTAATGGTATAGTATGTCTAAGGAATTCCAGTAGGGAAAGATGAAATGTTACTAATATTCTAGGAGTAATGCATTTTAGGAAGTGACTATTTGTCCGACTGTTGTCACATCCAACTGTTGGAATGAAAGTGCACTGTTGCCTTTATCATTATCGCAAAAGAAAGTATTCCATGCACTACCAATCTCAAAGGCGATAAGACAGGATATTGAAAAGGTAAGTATTATTTTTTTCTATAAGGCGATTGATTCCGAAAAAAAAATTAATTAAGAATGACTAAAACAAGTTAAACTTATATCTTGTATGGCATTGGTGCAGCAATAAAGCTCAGGTCGTAAGTAGAACATCGCAGTAACTTACAACTTTCTGTAAGTCTTCTTATTTCCATATATTACGAAGAGGCGCAAGCTTACCACAACTTTGTATATACAACTGTCTAGACCAGCACTAGACCAGTGTGAGGTTAATAAACAGCGATTTTGCATACCCATGTCATTGCCACATCAAGCTCTTCTACCTATACCATACATAGAAAATGTTGTGTTATAGTTTATTTCCTTGGCTTCCTACGACTGTGTTTTTCCACATGCATAGATCACACATATAATGATTTTATTAAAATTCATATTATATTTCATTGGTTTTATAATTAAGAGTTTGCTGAGATGCATTTACACATACAAATTGTGCAGATTTATCTCAGATCTTTATCTATGTGCCCCTGTGTCTTTCTAAATGCATAGACAAATTTCTGATTCATTATAATTATTAATTAATAAATATCTGTACTTATGTTCCTTGGCTGTTCGTTATGCTGATTTTGTTTAAATTGATATCTGTCAACAATGTCCATGGCTATGTTACCCTTTATTTGCCCAGATGCATAAACACAATCGTTATGTAGTCATTTTTGTTGACATTAATTAAGTTTGTTTCCTTGTCTAAGAAGGGACTTTTTGAAGTTTCCTTCGGGATATCGCCCGTGTGTATCCAGGACAGGCACAATAAAGGTTCGTGTGCAGCAAACTTATATAAACAAATTATTTCTATTGAATAGACGCCTTTCCGGGTTTCCCCATTTTATTAAAAAAAAAACGAACCGTAGGCTTCTAGGCCTAGATTAGATCTATAAGCTTTTGTTTCGTCCTATGGAATCGTTGACGAAATTTATTTAGTAATCGGATCGCCCACCCAGATCGCCGGAAATTATGTTTTGTTTACTTCTAGTTATGAACGTCACAATGGAGGCTATTAATTAGATCTAGAATCAATATTGAAAGATGCTTTAAAATCAACATTGGGGAGGTTTTGTGTTTTGGTTTACCTATTTATCAAAAAACAGTAGACTTTCCTAAGATTATCTTAAAGAATCAGTAGATGAATACTAGTTAGCAACATTTTATTTCTTTATATTAGCTACTAAATTTTTGGGCCCGACGTGTAAAATCCTTCCTATCAATGTTTTACAATGCGCTTCCGATCAGGCAGTCGGGCAAATCGACAGGCTTCCTTTCTGGTAGCCGGAGAAATAACAAATTTCTATTTGTTTGGCTGCCGAAGGAATAACCTTTTGGCCTATTAGTCTGGTTACAGGAGTAGCCTTTTGGCTATTCGTACGGTTACCTGACAAATACTGAAATAGCCACTTTCTAAATTTTATAGATTATTAAATAGATTCCTTTTCTAGGCTAGAGGACTTAACGACATCACATGTTCATGATGTTGGTGATGGTTTTTACATCTGAAGGATAGCAACTAAGCATCACTCCAACATCACTTGTAGTTAAGAGTGAGTGTATGCCAAATGACAAAGAAAAAGGGAACAGAAAAAAAGTAGCCTGATGGGTCTAGATCTAGTCCCTGAGGTCTTCCTATGAGTTCGATTATGAACACTGGTCATTTCTGGAACAGATCTAGAAGATTTTTATATTTTTTTTATTTAAACGAAGACGTTTTTCGAGCAGGAATATGTGTTGTACGTGTTCTCGATTATACAGTTAGTTTCCAAAATATAATACACCCGGCTTACCATGACTAAAATATTTTACGCTTGGGTCTTGGGGCGATGGCTTCAGTAACTACGCGTGACGTCATAAATATTTGTGCACGAAAACACTTTTCGTGTTTCTATTACAGGAGACTCCAAATTCTTTCCTTGTATCTTGTATGAATGATTTCCAGTTAAAAACACTTCACTTAAATGGTATGCACAAAAACGATATAAACCTCTAAGCAGATTTCACATACTTATTTTAAAATAGAAGCACAATGAAATGTTAACTTAGAATAACATTTAAAAATCAACTAGAAAGTATTATGTTTTGAAAAAACAATAGGCATTTGTCCCTTTCGTGGCATCTCAGACGTCATTCTCATCATGTTTATCTTTACCTCGCAATTTCTTATTTTCCTATTCAATAATGTGAAGAAATTAAACGTTTACTATTTTTTTGTGATAACATCAACAAACATTAAAATTGTATCCAAATATTTATATATTTTGATAAAGTGAGACATTTCCGGATTTCACATTAATTAATAGTTAATAATTTTGTTGTGGAGAAAATTCGACAAAACACTCACGTCCAAATTCACCTTAGCCAACGATAAAATAATATATATGACTGTATTAAAGCTATATGTCACTACCTTGAACCTAAAGGCAAAGATCTCAACGATGGAAGTTTAGTATAAAAACATTTGGGCTTTATTGATCCTTCTTCCGAACAAAAATGAAAGATAGATGCCAAGGAATAATGTGTACAAACACACACACACACACACACACAAACGTGATCGGTTCTGTGAGAGACAGTCGCAACACGCTGATCTTAGAGTGTGCACCGACCAATGTGATAGTATAGATCTAACACTACGTCATTGGTAGGAGGTTAGTTGAAGCTCAGAGTTGAACCTGTTTATGCGTGTGAGTGGAGATGGAAGCTAAATGGATTTGCTCTGCTTATTCAAAGAGAGAGGTGAATGGTAGTGGAAAAAATGAGATGGATCATTAAATAGGGTATGGGATATACTTTTTTAAGGTCTCTAGAGATAGATAAGCGAATTGTGATCAAGATGCAACGTTTTTTTAACGACAGTCTTCGTTTAGACTAGAGTTTAAAAAATCGCATTTGATTTAGTAAGACATAACGTATTGAGATGATAATACATGTAATGTGATTAAAAACTCCCTCCTTTCTCTAAAAGTATAGTGATTTATTATGTCTCTAGCTGTCTGTCTTTCTCCTAATTTCCTCTCCCTCCCTTCAGCATCTCTCTTACTCTTTATTTTTATTCTGCCACCCTATGTGTGTTAGCTATTTTGGCGGAGTTTCGCTCTCAAGCTTTCACCCTTCTCAGAAATCCTTTTCTACAAATCGGCTCTCGTTTCCTTACTCTTTCTATCTCTCGAGAAGTTGGTGCAAAAAATTGATTTACCAAGCAATGCATTTCTAAGATGAACATTACAGCAATTACATCCATATTATCAAGACTTGCTATTATATGTCATCTGTTCTGGCATCATCTGAACATCCGGAAGTTGTCGTGGAGCTTACCATCGTCTTACTTTTCGTTCTTTCACCCAGCTACGTGGACTCAGTTTGCCGTGTTTTTATTTTTTTCAACACGGCAAGATGCCTAAGCAAAACGAATTAATGGACAAAGCAGAGGACTTTGCAGATCAGGTAAATACAATTTGTATGATGATTCAAAAGGATACTAGATTATATATTCAGAACTAAATTAGATCTAGACTCTAGATTTCAGATGTGATCTGGTAGATCTCTAGATCTAGAAATCTAGATTCTAACTCAACTTCAGTGGCTGTGAATACCCAGCTGGGCTGTCAATACTAAAAACTATTATTCGCAGCCTGGTGTTTTTTTTTTCCTCATTCCCGAGGATAGTCTGGATGAGACTTATTTATTATTCCCACCCTGCTCTTTTTAATAAAAAAAAAAAAAAAACACACTACGCAGTTCACGTTCAGCAAGTCGAACTTCCTCACTACGCAGTTCTCGTGAGGAAAGCTTAAAAAACCCGTCCAACTAGTAAAAACTTGATTCACCTCGAGGGACTACATGCTGCCTGCTCGAAGTCGAAGTGCCTCCTCAGACAGCATTGCTTTGCAGTGAGTGTAAAGTGAGACTAATCAACTGTGGATCTAGGCCTAAGCTTTCTAAAGTGAAAATGAAACAGCAAAGAAGGTCCGTTAAGACATCATAGATTATACTGTCGTTGAGAAAGCCAAACTTTCCCACAACGAACTGCGTGACGAGAATCCACTTTTTTTTTTTTGAGGGACAACCAAGTTATAAACATCATTCCAAGTCTGTTTTATAATGGGCTAAATTCCTTGAACATGTTTGGGTCGGAAAGCACACATTGTTTAGTGTTTTCTTCAAGTCCTTTGTTTCTTTGAAATTTTAAAACCGGATGATATTCTATTTTTTAGATTTTCATTGTGAATTTTAATTTAATGCCATTTTTTTTCCTCTCAGTCTCACCACTGATGTGTAGGTCTATTATTTGTTTTGTTTTGATGTTTTTTTTTTGCTGTCTTTATTTTTTTTGTTTGTCTTTTCACTGTTTTTGTTCTTGTTCAGTTTCTTGGAAACCCGACAGCAATCTGTCAGGCTTTGTACTGTAATTTCCTAATCAATCACATGGACACAGCTTGGAAAAAATCAATTATTCAATTTAGCCACAGTATCCACAAAATATCTGTTGTTGGGCTTATAGGAAATACCCATACAGTATATAAATGATAAGTATACCGAACATTATGAGCGGAATTGCTAATCTTTAACATAACATGTCGATATTCTAAGGTATTGTCGCCTTCTATCTGCTGTGAGTGGTGTCTCATTCCTGTTTGCCCGAGTCAAAAAGAATTGTGTATTGTATTGGCTGGTTTCATAATAAAATAAACAGCAATTTGTATCTATAGGCTCTATAACATCATGCAATATTATCTAACATTTATTTAGGGAACTTTTAGATAGATACCGCCCTGAATGTGCAGTGCGACAATGATGCAAGGAGCGTTGATCTAAAAGGGTCGACAAAATTTTTTTGTGCTGAGAAATAGGCCTGATTTCGTCATTAATCTTGGAAAATATAAATTTTTAAAGACCTCTACGACTACTAGGCTGTATTAGAAATTAGATAGGAAAGCACTTAGGAGCAATGATTTCCTCTTCGAACAAATAAACATGCGGATCAGATATGTCAATGAAAAAAAGAATATAAAAGATATTGAGTTTTCATTATCGCTGAATGATGTGTGTGAATCTCAGCCATTAAATGTCTTGTTTGATAAACTTATTATTTTTATTGTTACAGGTCCTCCGGCATTCAAAACATATTCTCCCACACATAGCCCGATTTTGTCTCATTAGTACGTTTCTTGAAGATGGCATTCGCATGTGGACCCAGTGGAACGAACAGAGAGACTACATGAATGTGTCTTGGGGCTGTGGGGCATTCTTGGCAACATTGTTTGTCATCGTAAATTTGGTGGGTCAGTTGGCAGGATGTGTGATGGTCCTCAGTCGACAGAAGGTGTCTATTGCCTGTGGTATTCTCTTCGGTATCATTGCATTGCAGGTCAGTGTAATTGGTGATATATAGATCGCAACTCAATCTTTTTATTTATTTTTTGTTCTTTCTTTGATGTCTACACTATTTTAAAGCCCTCAAAGATTTTTTTCATCTGTGTCAAAAGTTTTTAACTTCAAATTATGATTTTTAAATTTGAACTAAAAAGCTATGATATTTTTATCATGTTTCTACAACAATCTTAACAAATCCACTCCGTGTTAATGCAGGTTGAAACATACTTTTCTTAGGGCGCAGATAGTTTTTGTCTATAGATATTTTTATGATTTACATGTTCTACCCATACTTGATTACTTTGGTATACATGTCATTGTGTTTTCAAGGCAAAATTATGTTTCTTTTCCTAACAGACTATTGCCTACAGCATTATTTGGGATGTCAAATTTTTATTACGGTGAGTTTTTGATATTAAATATTTATTTTACTGGATTTATCATCACTTGTAAACCAATAGTCTGGCATGTTTTCATCATAGACTGTTTACCATGTTGAAACTACCAATAAAAAGTCGGCATAGTCAGAGTTTTGTAATGGTATGTCAAGGGTTTATGTTTAGTAGTCAAATGTTGCTGTACATAAGAGGTTCGGTAAAATAAATTATAATCAAGTTGGCATTACTGTCTTCTTATATTCTCAATTTTAAAAAGGCAAACTTTTAAAGATCCATTTTGTTACCTTACTTTTGTAAATATGTTTTGCCTCATCATGACTGCTGTTTAAGAAAATACTGTTTATTTTAACCTTATTCCCCATATGGCCTCTTCAGTAATTTGGCGCTGGCTGGAGGAGTGCTTCTGCTGCTGGCGGAGAGCAAGGCCGAGGTGAAGTCACTGTTTGCCGGCCTGCCGTCCACGGGAGAGAACAACCCCAAGCAGTACATGCAGCTGAGCGGGCGCATTCTGCTGGTGCTCATGTTCCTCACACTGTTGCGCTTTGAGTTCAATGTCATAGAGGTAAGATTTTAATGCATGCAATAAAGATAGTGCATTTCACCTAAGATAGACTGGGATTTTGATTGGCTATGGCTGACACTGTTTCTGAATTACCAGTTCTTTAATTTTTTTACTTTGCACTTTACTATATTTTATGATTCAATGACCTTTTGGGTGTTCTTAACGTTGTCCCTTCACACAGCATATTTTTTGTGCACGTTGGCATGTACCTCTTAATTATAGTTATCTGCACACCTTTCGTTAAAAAAAAATCAAGCTTCTTACTTTTTATTAATATTTGAAAATTTCCCAAAATGGTGTGCACATAAGGAAGGGTTATCAGAAGCTAATTCTATTGAATAAGTTGTATTGGAGGTTGTTTGCTCATTCACATAGACCTAGATTTGGTTATAAAACTTAGGCTCATGTACTACAACTTAACCATGGCTTTTTTGGAAAGGTCTTATGATTTTGAAGCCGAACAAAATTTTATACAGATATTAACTCATAAAACAAAATTAGCTGCCATCACTTTAGCTATCTCTGTCTGTCTGTCTCGCTTTCTGATGTTTCTATCTCTCCTGCCACTTTTTTTTGTTAAAATCATCTTTTCCTCTCTAGTAGGTTTTCCTTCTCTCAATCGCATTTTAGCTTCCATTCTTTCTACCGAAAAAAGCTTTCCCCATGACCATCTTCCGTACGCTCTGTTATGCAGAATAGTGCTTGAATAAAGACACTGTCTGTGCTTTGCGGCTTGATCATTCCTCCATCCCCTACCCCTCTCTTACTTTTATTGGTCTCTCTAAACTATCCTTTGACGCCAGAGAGACACTGGCAGTGTTTTCAGTACCCACCATAAACTTTTGTCAGGGCTTATCTAAATTATTTAAAATTTACAAGAGAAGATTTGGACTCCATTATATTTATCTAAATAATTATATAATCACTCATCCCTTTTCAGCCCCCCCCCCCCCCTCTCTCCCCCTCTCTCTCTCTCTCTCTCTCTCTCTCTCTCTCTCTCTCTCTCTCTCTCTCTCTCTTTTGCTCTCTATCATCTCTTACACTCTATCTTTCACTCTTCAATTTGTTGTCATGATAATGTGCCCCAAGTATAAATGGCTTGTTGAGCGAAATGTAGGTCATTTATTATTATGCTGACACTGGCAGACCATTTTTCAAAGGTTTCTATGAAATCATAGGGAAAATAGATTATAGTTATTTATACAAATAAATAGCATTTTAGTACAGAGACAAAAGTATACATGTAACTAATAGTTAGTAATAGTATTTATATTTTTATAAATAAAGTGTTTCAAAATTTAATCTGCCCTGATAATAATGTTCTCGGCTTCCAAGCCTCTATGAAGAAGAAGGGAAAAAAAAGGGAGGGGGGTTATGCAAGTGAATCTGAAGCAAATTTCTTCTCCGTTAGATATCAATCTAGACATACACTATATAGCCTACAGAAAGTTCGGTAAAGGCTAGTTTCCGTCTCTGAATGAAGACAGATGTCTCCTTGAAAACAGCTCTTCTTTTTATAACTATTTCTGTACTCTTTGTGCTCTTGATATTCCTTTCGTTTCTGTTTATATCTGTATCTAATCCACAATACATTGACAGACATATTTTAGAGAGGTTAAAAATTATTTGACACAAGACTGTCAACAAAAGATCCAGGACTATTAGAAAGTAGACTGTTAAAATGAGAGTTTGAAAGCTGTGTCTTATCTAAGATAGTGCCAATGTCACACCAGTGGCCAATCTCTTTTACCTCATTGGCTTCTCTAATGGTGACTTACTTTTCGCCAACTGTCAGCTGAAAACATAGCCGTTGGATATTTCAATGCCTTATCTAAGATAGTTTGTCCTTTTCAAAAGCTACATGATTGTTGTAGTGGTGCAAACTTAAGTTAAATGTGTTTGCAAGAGATTTTAGTTTTGTATGAAAGTTGTCCTTACAGTTTAAAGTTGAGGTGACCTGGATTAGCAGATATGGTGAGGCAGAACAAAAAACACAATAAAGACAACAGTGTTTGTGTCTATTTCTAGGCTAAATAATTAAAACACATGTCTTAATTTTTTATATAGTTTTAACTAATGTAAGAAATTGAGACGGGTCCTTTTATTAGACTGTAATAGTATTTTACAAAGTTCCGACGCCCAGGAAGTATTGTCCAGTTACATATTTTAACACTTACATAAAGAAGTTTATGTGTAATTATAATTATTATTCAAACACAATTGAACATGAATTAAAGATAGTCTTGTTTTTTTGTCATCTTCTAGTATCCCTTCTCCTTGTAGGATACCTTTATATGAATTTTGCCCTTATTTCACAGATTATACAGAATTTAATAGGCACAGCCCTGATCATCTGCATCGCAATCGGCTTCAAGACAAAGCTCTCGGCTCTGGTCCTGGTCGTTTGGTTGACGGCTGTCAACGTCTACTTCAACGCTTGGTGGAACATTCCAGACTACAGGCCAATGAGGGACTTCCTCAAGTACGACTTCTTCCAGACGATGTCAGTGATCGGAGGACTGCTCCTGGTGGTGGCGTTCGGTCCAGGGGGCGTCAGCATGGATGAGCATAAAAAGAAGTGGTAGAACTTGAAGACAATTGTAGCCTTTCAAATGGTGTTGCTAGCACACTAAGGCAAAGTTTTGTGAATCTTACTAACACAAGCACCCATACGCATTGCACGGTTTGAAAAAGAAACAGTGGGGGCATCTGTGAGAGTTTCATTTATTGCTGCGCTTATTTCTTATAGATTTGCCCTTTGTAGAACCAAACAAAGAGAAAGGGATTTCTCTTTTCCTTTTAAAGTGAAATTAAAAATACTTCATCAATTAATGCTAATTTTTAATGTAAAAGTAATTTTCTTTTTGTCATGTCAAGTTGTCAGTTGCAACACAAAAATGTTTTGGTGTTGTTGTTTTTTTTGCTCCTGTTGATAATTGTTTTCCAAAAGTATGCCGTAAAAGGTTTTCTGCATCCCAAGTTATCTTCATAGCATAAACACTACACTTTACCTATTCACTAAACATTCGTAAAATGGCAATTTGATTGGTGCTAAAATGCAGCAGAAATAAGGAACCTCTTTGGCCAAGCCTTTAGATTCAAAAGAACTGTTACATGCTGAAAATCAAGATCCATTAAATGCATTATAAAATAATACAATTCCACTTTTCTAAGATGCCAAAGCTGAAGGATGTAGTCCTGCATGTGTGCCGACAATTGTCAGAAATTCACAGGCAATCACAGCCGAGGTCTAAATTTGACTGCCAAAATTCGAGTGACATCGTGTTATCAGCTCGTTGTCAATCCGCCACTCTATTAGCGGCTAGCAGTCAAGCATCGACAGTGGATCCACGAACTGCTGACAGTCTATCATGGGATTGTCAACATCGTCAGCAAGTTCGACAATATTTTTTTCTCTTTTTTGCGACTTCCTTTTCTCTCTTTCTCCCTTCTGCTGTCTCTCCTTGGGTCTCTCTATTTCTCCTCTCTCTCTCATATGGGAGTTGGCCAAAGGGTAGAGGGACGGCCTAGAAAGCTACTGGTTTGATCCCCACTTCAGCCACTGCTTTTTCGTTAAGCCAGTGTCAGTATACCTCTCCTGAATTCTGTTTTTTTTTTTTTTTTTTTTTTTTTTACAGAATCTAGGACTTTACACTAACAGACAGATTTGTTTACCACTTTTCTTGTGTCCCGAGGGGCGGGTTCTTTGGCGAAGACCATTATGTTAAATTTGAACTGCAATGAGATAGGAAAAATCTTAATACAAATTCCCATTTTTAGGATATCAACATAAGTTTCAAACAGATCCTTGTTCACTTTTCAAGAGCTTTTACATGACAAAAGAAATTCCTATTTGAAATTTTCACTAAACTGCCGAAGGTTTTAAAAGTGTCCTCTTTTAAAATTTATGTTGAGATTTAAAAGTCAAGATTGGGCATGGTGATGGGTTTAAGAAAGTTCCTAACACAATTTGCTTTAAGCTTACATGCAGGTCTTATAGTGGGAAGTTGGTTTGTATCTTCTTTACGTATACAAATCTTCAAATTTTACCCACTTCCAAGTCTTTTGGGCTGAAACTGGAAAAAAATACCATAAGCCACAGGAGTTATTGTTTGTTTTGTTGGTTTGTTTTTTAACTATAACAATGATATACTGGCTTACAAAAGTAGTTTGAGTGCAAAGACCAGCTGTTAACATTTTATTTTTATTTTTAATGCATGTAAACATTTTTTCTGTTGCAAAACAAAAAAAGAGTAGAAAAGGGCGGTTCATACATTCACCTTAAATTCGGATCTTACACGGTAATCTGTTTCCATTCTCCCTTTTTGTTGTAAAACTGAGATTTTCAGAAATGCATTACAGGGCTAAAATTCCTGATTTTCATATTTTTATAGCTTGAGTGCCAATGTTGTGTCAATACCGGTTATTTAAAATTAGTTATGATTTCGTTTTCTTTTCAATAGGAAAGAGATAACGAGGTGCATGTTTGTTCTATGGTGTGTAATTTTCATTTCTAGTTAAAAGGATGGTTTAGGGTCAATCCTTTCTCTTTTGTTTTTATTTATTGTTCCTAAAGGTGTGATTTATGACGAAACTAAAATTGAAAATTGAGGATGAATGATAATAAACAAGTTGAAACATTGACGTTAAAAAAAAATAATACTGGAATGGATGCATTGGTGGATTCTGGTTCCATTTCCAAATCTTTTTTTAGAAAATGGTGTAACAATTTGAAAGCTTTTTGAGTGAAAGATTTCGGGCAGTATGCATATGTTTATGTATGTTATCCATCCATTATAACCTATGAACTAAAAAAGAGAAAAACAAAACGAGAATAAATAATAATGAATCTGTAACATTGAGCCATAATTGCGTTTTTTAATATGTGTTGTAAGAGCTAACTGCATCAACAAATAAATGTATGTATAGGGCTGGGTGTCTGATGCACGTCAACCTTAATACTGTAGAATGAAAATCTTGGCTACATTTTGAGAACTTTCTGGTCTAGCTTTATAAACAGTGATGTCAATTTTCCAAAAATGTACGAATTTTCATTTTTTTAAAAAGGTTGGCAGTTCAAAGGCCAGAAAAAATCAAGGGGTCACGTTTTGTTATTCAATGTTGTGCAACTTTTTGCGAAAAGGTTCAGTAAAAAAAAAATAAGGATCCAGTTGGCATCACTGTATAAAGATACACTGTTAATTTCCAAAGGTCATACTCTTGGTTATACCTGGCAGAAATGCTGTGAAAAACTCAATTTCCATACATCAGTTTTAACTAAAAAACCCTGTTTTTCTTATGTGGTTGGTTCAATATTAATTGAATAAGCTAAAGTATTAATTGGGCGTTGTAATTAACAAGTACCACTGAATGACAAATCTGGGAAGTATCTTAAGTAATTTGAATTTGATTCAAATATGTCCAGCACATGAAATTTTGAAAGGAGCCAAAGTGAAAATAAACTCAAGAAACGTTGACTTCTGCAGTGTCAGGTGTAGCTCTAGATCTTTGTCTGCCAGTCTTGGGATAGAAGTGCTTTGGAAGTGTGGCAGTTTTTTTGTTTTTTTTTTCTTGAAAGC
The DNA here is from genome assembly GCA_003991915.1 of Elysia chlorotica. Lineage (NCBI taxonomy): Eukaryota > Metazoa > Mollusca > Gastropoda > Plakobranchidae > Elysia > Elysia chlorotica. Next base: position 28,992 of record RQTK01000111.1, on the reverse strand, counting down.
CAGCGCATGTGTTATGAGGGTGTATGTTGTAATTTAGACTTTTCTTCAGGCAGAGGACAAAGGTCATAAGTCGAGAAGATTTGTTGGTGCCTGAAATATGGCAAACTTTTGTTACACAGTGTGATTGTCTGGTCAATATTTTCCCCCTTCTATTCTTCATATTGAAATTATTATTATTATTATTACTTTCCTTTTTTGGGTTGAGCTGTCATTTGCCTTTTTTTGTTGAATGTCAATTGTAAAACAAAGAAGGTTAGGCCTATAAAAAAGTGAATTTAAGCCCCCAAGCGCCCCCCCCCCCTCTCATTTTTTTTTAACAATAAGCTTCTCACATAATTAAATGATACTAATCTTGAGCTGGATTTTAACATAAGAAAGCTCAATTTTATTCTTCTGCACAGTTTCATTGAATGGCTCAGTACTCTGTTTTATAGAGAAATTATCAATGAGAGTTGTGTGAATTAGATTGTGAATATTGGAAAGCTTGTGGTCCAAAAGTGCCAGAGTACTGTGCAAGGTATGTGTGCAACCAAATCCACATTATTGGAAGTGGGAGAGACTAGATTATAATTGATAGGTTTGCGAACGAAGAACGAGGTGTTTAATCAGCGTTCATTGGTAATCTTCTTAGTTTTGTTCTCAATGAGAAGGAGATTGAGTACATTTATTGGGATTGTTTATTCAAGTACAGAGCTTTATCCTCGAATGCACTTATGTCCTGTCTAGTTGGTTTTGTTTAAGACTATAGACTCAATGTAGAGAGTATCTTCACCTAAATACTCCTTTCTTTATTTATTAAGGATAGTTCTTTGCTGAAATAGTTAAGCACTTGTGGAAGAATGCTTGTGTGCTGAACTTAGTAAGAATAATACTAAATGTAGGGGAAGGCTGTGGATCACAGTTTTCACTTGTTTGTGCCTCATTTTATGAACCTCATGTAGTAATAACTTGTATTATTTTGTTATGATTATTATTGACATTTTCTTTGTAAAGATGGTTTTGATACTTGTGTCTACCAGGGCTCGTATGCAACTACATTAGCTTAGTAAGTTTTATCGTAAGGGGTTCTAAGCTAAGTTTTATGCAACTGGCACCTTCACTCGCTAAGTTCCTCTAAATCGTTAAGTTAGAAAAACCCTGTCTTAGCAGACAAAAACTTAGCCATTCAACATTTTGCTTTTCTTATAGCCCAGCGCGCTATGAAAGCAACACACACGCCAATTCAGCTGGCATCTTGAAAACCTCTCGCCTCAATAAAAAAAAAATGTCTTAGTCTAATAAAGCTATATGTACATTCACATGCATTTTTTGTCATTTCTAGTCTCTCTTTAACTTATTCAGTGCAATAAACATTACAGGCTGGTGTACCTTTTAATAATTGTAATAATTAATCGAGTTAATTTGCGTCTTCTACTGTCACAAAATTGAGGCTAGATCTACATCTATAATTGCGTGCAGAACTAGACCTAGAGTTATTAATGAGAAATCTATACCTTAGTTTAGCTATTTTAAAATAAATCTAACCAAAGTTATTGAGATTTCATGATCTAATGTACTTGCATCAGTAGCAAAGTGTGTATGTTTAGTGTCTGTGGGTGTGTCTGAATATTACACTGGGTTAGCAAAAATGCACACTAGCTTAGCCTGGCTTAGCTTAACTATTATCGAGTGTAGTAAAAAACAGTTGCATACCATCAAGTTAAGCGTAGCAGCTACTATTACTATTTAGCGTAGTTTAAGTTTAAAAATAAACCTGTGAGTTGCATGCGGGCTCAGTAGTTTTCAATAGGCTGTAAAGGGATTTGTGCATTAGTAATGCCAGAAGGATGCCCTCATATTTCTTAAGTAAGGGGGGAGGGGTAGAGCTGTCAGTGCAACTTTGGGTGAAGGGAATTACGCAAAGGAGTTCTGAATCCTGCATTTACAATTAAGTCAGCTCTACGAGCTGTAGGTAAATACGGCCTGTGTGTAATATGTAGGAGGCCCTTTCTACACGTCGACTCTTTAATTTCTCAATAAAGACAATAAAAATAAAAAGCGTAGTTATGTTTGCATTTTTTTTTATCAAATTCTAGTCCATTGAAAGAAGATTGCGTCTTTAAAATATAGTCCATTTTGATTGAAAAAGTGGTTTCAAAGTATATGCTGCTCGACTGTAGTATATTTGTTAGGCTATGGATCTTGAGTATAGATTATTGATTTTATTATCTACTTAGCTTTTGTTTCTTATTGTTTATCGTAACTGAGACACATGTATTCACATTAATATATGAAACTCGATCTAGATCTAGACTAGATTAGATCTACATCAAAATGATGTAAACTTAGAATTAAAAAAATAACAGCAGTTTATATGTGGGTTACGCTGCTATAAGACTTTTCAACCAAGCGACTCCTTATAGCGTGAGACCCGTTCTACACGGTAGAAATGCACGTGTCGTCAGAGCTATAAGTAAGGGTGCTATAATTGTGTATTCTTTAGGCCTTCTGGTTTGAGTTGGTGTCAGTATAGGAACTGCTGAGACCAAATCCCTGGTATCCATACTCTGTCTCTCAATGGTTACTTGTTACTTGTATCCGTCGATAGGATCTCCAGCAGACATCACAACAGCATGCCATTTGTTTCTGTCCCTACTCCGCAGACTTATTTTGTATCAACTTAGACCACTGCTCTTCTCAATGTTGTCAATGTGGTGGGAGGTCTGCCTTTTCTTCTTTTGCCGGCAAACTTTCCTTAAAGGACTGTCTTCATTAGATCAGTCTTTGTGTTGCGTATTGCATGGCCCGTATATCTGAGTCTGCGTTTTTGGACCTCACTCAATAGCTTTCGTGTGACACCTAGCTCTTTTAGGATACTGTCATTTGTTCTTTTCTCTTTCCAACTAACTCTAAGAAGGCGTCTGTATAGCCACATTTCAATGGTAGCACATAAAAATGTCATATGTAATTCTTGGGACATGTCAACAAGTCAAGTGTTTAAATCCTAAGAAATCAGCCTACATTAACATAAAATGTGCTTACTGAAAGAAGGCTATATTTTTTATATAGTAAAGATGAAAAGTGCGTGTTTATGTTTTGTTGTGATTCTTTTTACTACTGTATCTGATTCTCTTTGTGTTTGTGTGGAAAATGACAAAGACAAATTTGTTCCATACGTATATATTATTTTTATGTTATTTTCCAAGTGTTAATATCGTTGAGTACCTCTATTTTGTGGTAATTTGCTCTTCCATTGTGTTTACCTCTCTTCACCCGACCCATTATGTTTGATGATACCCTGAGTAGGACTAAGAGGTAAATTATTATATTGTGAATCTACTATTTTTCCCCCCTTGTGTCTGCTCTGTTCAACTCGCTACTCTTTGTTTCTTAGATCTTATTCTATTATAATTGCTGCAGATACTGTCTGTAGGCTAGGACCAAAAGCTTTGGGATGGCTTTTAAGATATTTTAATTCTTGTATTGTCTCTTCTATTTTTTAAATTCTTTCTTTCTTGTTTTATTTCCTAGAATTGTACATGTATAAACTGTATAGGACTAGGCCCAAATGTACCTCAGAAGGATTTAAGACTAATGCTATAGTAAATGTGATGTATTTCAATTAACAGATTGCTTGACGAGCGGATCATTACAACTAAAAAAAAAATAAAGTCATTGTTTTTCCCTCATTACCTCAAAGGCTGTTAGGTTTTAACTATTTCTTCTTTCTTTCGATTTTTCATTTGAAAATGGGCAAAAAATATTTAGAGATTTACAGTGCAAATCAATTGCATAAAGCAATTTTTATATTGATTGCATTTTGTTTAGTCTTTCCGTCTTCTTTTAATATTGATAAATGTATTATAAAAAAAAAGAAGTTACATGCGTTTGCTCTGTCAAGCATGTCTTTGTTCGTGACACAATCTTGTCAGGTGATGCCCAGAATAATGTCTTAGATTTCGCAGGTGGAAAATATTTAATGAACCCTATTGTCGCATGTATAGAGTCTATGACTCAACACTGTAGCTCAGGACGCAAGCCTGGTACACTCTCATATTGTTGTTCCATACCCTTGTTGCCAGGCTGGCCGTTGCTGTTGCTGCTTTGCCAATGACTTATTGAATGAGGGTGTTAAGCTCAATGTCTAAAAAAGCTTCTGAAGTTGATAGTCTCCTACCACAAACATATGAGAGGCACTCTCAAGTATGCAAGGTTCATCTTTGACCCCTTCTCCAATCTCAGGGGCGTGAAAAAAGGATGTGTTCTTGCCCCGACACTCCTCAGCATCTCCTCTCTCCTGCTGCAGTTTGTCTTTGACTTGAGTGAAGACGGTGTATATATCCACACTCGCAGTGGTGGGAGCCTCTTTAACTTGATCCAGCGTGGCACAAGCCTGCAAGGTTCTCCTCAGAGAGATGCTGTACGCAGACAATGCTGCTCTGGCCACACATTCAGAGGAAGCCCTTCAGCAACTCGGTGATCGCTTCTCATACATGCGATGAGTTTGGACTGATAATCAACCTCAAGAAAACCAACATCATGGGCTACGATGTCAGCAGCATCCCTCGCATATCGATGGGTGACCATATCCGGGAGGTGGTAGGGACTTCACCTGCCTGGGTTCCAGTATATCCAGTAACCTCTCATTGGACATAATCTGCATTATTTGTCTTCGTCTCAAACTTAGACATGTGATCAAATCCAAAACGCTCCACCCTAAAATCCTAAATTTTTCAGTTAAATTATATATTTGTGCTATATAATTTTTTATAGTTTTTTTACTAATAACATCTAATTTTTAATCATTTTTTAATTTATTTTTCATTTTTATACATTTATATTTTTGTCATTTTTTTACTTCTGGTTTTTTTTTACTGTTGTAGTTTACTTGTTATTTAATTGGCGTATTGTTTGATTCGCGTTTTTGTTAGTGTTTTGTGTAGAATCTAGATATATAGTTTAATCATGCCCACTCCTGCTAAAAGCAATGTGGGTCGAAAAACAAACAACGCGAAGGAGTGTCTAAAGCAAAATTAAAACGGCAAGAATCTATTGACGATAAATCTAAATCGAGATCTAATGATCATGGCCCAGTCGCACCACCTCAACCGATACCAGATCAACGGTTAGCCTTATTCTACAACATTAATTATTTCCAAAATGTAATAAACATAGGACCCCTTGACCAAAGATATGTTCACTGTCAATATGACATCAGTCATGAAGCTTCTATAGTTTCACTGCAAACTGCCCCAAACATTGACAATACAGCACTTGATCAACCATTTTTTTTTACATAACATCAATGCCAACATTTGGTTTAAACTTTTAATCCCTCGAATTTGCGGGCTTTCAACTACATGTAGTTATTAATTATTGTTATTATTAATTGTTATACATGTATGAGATGTTTCATTTTATTTAATGGAATTCGAAAGAATAATTCATTAACTAAAACTTCTCATACATTCTAGTAGTTGAACACAACTCAATTTACAATGACAAAAGTAAAAAGGCATCGCATAAATCACTCCAATAATCATTTTATACATATTCATCAGAGTCAGGTGATGAGCTCTATAGGTATACATGTAATGTGAAGCTTCTAATCCAGGATTGTAGTATCAATGTTGCTCACATTTTTTACTCAGGGTTCATTGTTTGGGTTATTTATAATAATACACTGTACTCAGCTCTCTCAAAGGGCCATGCGTTCAATCTATTTTTTATAGCAGCACAATAAACCTGTAACGCCTGAGGGTGAATTTCAATTTGTGTGTAGTAGTGACCTCCGCACAGGACGTCTCAGAATTAGTCCTTACCCTACCCGATTGTTGTTCCCTAATGGTTAAAACAGTCTCAGTACATCTGTGTTAATGCGATAACTAAGTTCTGGTATAGCTGGGTGAATGCAAGTAATGGATCAGCTGTTTATTTTGACTTAAGCTCAGCATTCTAATTTCATGTGAATCAAAAATCACTTCATGTGGAATACTGGGGTGTACTGCCATTTAAATCTTTCAGCACAAACAATGAGTAATTAAATCATTTGTAGTACTTAATAGTAATTAAAAGCTTCTAGATGTTTATGCAATCTCCGGTCACAATCTACATTGAAATGACTTAAAGTGTTTGTCACTGAATACAGAGAAAATAATTTCATTTTTTAAACTGTGATTTAAAAAACAAAAGACATTGTTTTTGAAAGTACATGTATCTGGAGGGGATGGGGTGACTTTTGCCTGTATCAAACAAAAAAAATCACCAAGTTTTGTCCCCGCCTTTTCAAAAAGTACTATACATGTACATGTAATTCCAACTTGGGTCTCTTGTCTAGATATAAATTTACTTCCATTTTTTTCTCCCCAACTGGTATTCCTGCTCTGTCTTTCGTGTGGCAGCACATAACATTGTCTTGGGACCCGTCTGCAATATAAACTAGCTGATTCTGGACATTAAGAAATCAATCCTTGCGTATTATTATGAAAACCAACCTAATAAATGTACAGTTATGTACAAGTAAATTGACAAGTCACCTCTGATGTGTATTAACTGTGGAGGACTAAGACTAAGAGTCATTCCACGGTTCACTCAACCTCACTAGAACTTGAAGTTTGGGAGGCATCAGCTTTACTTCAATAATCACCAGGATTGCATAAAGTATATTGGATCACAATGATTAGTTGATCCTAATAAATGTAAAAGAGCATGAACCTCAGAAGAGAAAACACAAGTTTTTATGTATTGTATTGAATCGATCTATTATGTCAATCAAGTTTAGCTTAATCAATGCATTATATTATTATATACAGGGACAATAAGAACTTGTACAACTAAAAAAAAAGTGTTGATCAAGAATAGATCAACTTAAGGTTAGTGTGAATCTTTTTTCATCTAAAGCTCATATTCAACTCGGCTAAATCATGTTTGCTTCAAATAGAATAGATTAAAACACCTATGAGTATGATAAAAGTAACAATCCAATTACATACACATGTTTAAGATAAAAAAAAAAAACATGTATACCTGATTCACACAAATATATGTATAGATATAGAAATAAAGACAGAAAACGGAACACATGTAATTATTTCTCATTTAACACATTGTACTTGTCTTGTGAGGACAGAATAAATGATAATTTAACATGTATTTTTGTTTGTCCCTAATTATAAACTTCATACATTTCCTGTGTTTTTGCGCATCAACTTGAAAGGCACAGCTGTATCTTATGTTTGTCATTTACTATAATGAAATTACATTGAGATGATTGCTTCAAATAAAATAAAACAAAACACTAATGATAAAAGTAATACATGAACTCCAATTGTAAATAAAGTAAACTAACCTCCATTTAATGAAACTGTTAGGTTATGAGTAATTTAAATTCAAATAAAAATATTTTTAGGAAGAAATGGAGAAAAGAGATATTGTGGTAGCACAAACGATATGACCCAGTCAAGAGAATTAAATTTATGAAACATAGAAACTACAAAATCACCAATCAGTCATTTATAAATTATTTTAAAGCACCCTATTGATATAAATATTCTGGTCTCGACATAGTGCTTTCCAAAAAAGAAACAATAGACAAACTAGAGTTGGTCAGGAAAGTTTCAAAATCAATGTACAGAAAATCAACAAGCATAATAATAAGTTATGGAACATAAAGAAGATGATATTAAGTTTCAGCTCTTTTTAACTTTCTTGGACCAGCTGACATAAGCAATGAAGGAACCTAGGAAGAGAATAAAAAATGTGATGTTTTTTATGAAACAAAAATTATAAAACAATTTGTATAGAGTGTAATCTGCATAAGATATTGATAATGTCTATTTAACTTTTAAGATAAAATATGGCTTTTCTATTGGCTATTTCCAAAGCACCAATTCCCTTTTACAGTCAATGTTTAATAGTAGCCTATAAGCTTGGGAATGGGATACAAAAGTCTGTTAGGATAGCTTTTCATGTGTTATATTTTGAATAGTGTTTTGTAAATTCTCCGCTGAGCTATGTCCTAACAAAGTCCTTTAGGCTGTTCCCAAAAAGGTTTATCTTAAGCAAATTCCTATGTAAACGTTTCTAGATATTTATTTCAGAAGATGCTAACTGAAGTTTCAGACCATCAGTTCATAAGATGCAGACGACTGATTCAAGTTGAATTATATCATTGGAATATTCTCCAAGACATAAAAAAAACCCAATTAAATAGGATAAATAAAGCCTCTCCCTTCTTCCCTCAAACATATGAATGTTTAGCAATATCACAAATAGAGACTAGATGCTATTCAGGTTAGCTCATGAAAAAACTTAATGCTGCGATTAAGCCAGAAAGAAGTCCACATTTTTTATGCCATCTCGAATTACAAGAGATTTGAAATTAATTTTGAACGAGAACCCAAATAAGATAACGCTCCTAATAATAAAAGGTTCGATAATAGATCTGCTCGAAGCACAATCCCAACATACTCTGTGCATTAAAAAAAACAAAAAATTGAGAAAGATGCAGAGTAGTCAACATCTCAAACTTGTAATTCACCAGTGTTCGAACCCAGTCACTTCCCACAACTTTCCCATCTGCCAATGAACCTATCCTGCCCTTCATGCACCTAATTGTTGTTCTGTACATGTATTATTACAGTAAACAATTTTTAACTTTCTTGGACCAGCTGACATAAGCAATGAAGGAACCTAGGAAGAGAATAAAAAATGTGATGTTTTTTATGAAACAAAAATTATAAAACAATTTGTATAGAGTGTAATCTGCATAAGATATTGATAATGTCTATTTAACTTTTAAGATAAAATATGGCTTTTCTATTGGCTATTTCCAAAGCACCAATTCCCTTTTACAGTCAATGTTTAATAGTAGCCTATAAGCTTGGGAATGGGATACAAAAGTCTGTTAGGATAGCTTTTCATGTGTTATATTTTGAATAGTGTTTTGTAAATGTCATTGTGCGTGTCTTTGAACCGGTTCTGTGTTTGTTGGTTTTTTGTGTATTCATGATCTGTGTTCATTGTGAGCTTTTGTCAGTAATGCGGTTTCTAGAAAGTTCGAATGTTACCTTTAAATAGAGAAGAGATTTGGGATCTCGGCACTTTTGGTCGGGTCCTGTTCTTGTGCGGTATGTAATGTTAGGTACGTTAACGTTTATGTTGTATTTGTAATAGATGTTATAGTAGAAGTATTTTTCATATTTAAAATGCACTTTAATATCATTCTATTCTAATTAATAAACCTTTTTTTAATGCAGTCAATGTGTTTGTTTGCTCATTTGTTTATTCTCCGCTGAGCTATGTCCTAACAAAGTCCTTTAGGCTGTTCCCAAAAAGGTTTATCTTAAGCAAATTCCTATGTAAACGTTTCTAGATATTTATTTCAGAAGATGCTAACTGAAGTTTCAGACCATCAGTTCATAAGATGCAGACGACTGATTCAAGTTGAATTATATCATTGGAATATTCTCCAAGACATAAAAAAAACCCAATTAAATAGGATAAATAAAGCCTCTCCCTTCTTCCCTCAAACATATGAATGTTTAGCAATATCACAAATAGAGACTAGATGCTATTCAGGTTAGCTCATGAAAAAACTTAAATGCTGCGATTAAGCCAGAAAGAAGTCCACATTTTTTATGCCATCTCGAATTACAAGAGATTTGAAATTAATTTTGAACGAGAACCCAAATAAGATAACGCTCCTAATAATAAAAGGTTCGATAATAGATCTGCTCGAAGCACAATCCCAACATACTCTGTGCATTAAAAAAAACAAAAAATTGAGAAAGATGCAGAGTAGTCAACATCTCAAACTTGTAATTCACCAGTGTTCGAACCCAGTCACTTCCCACAACTTTCCCATCTGCCAATGAACCTATCCTGCCCTTCATGCACCTAATTGTTGTTCTGTACATGTATTATTACAGTAAACAAAGCTAGATGGTGGAACAGCCAAGCCCATCCCTAGTACTCTTCTATGATTGCTACATAAATACTGCTAAGTTTTATCCCCTTTTATATATCTCTCACAAAAGTAAAAAAACTAAATAATGGTCGTACATGTAACTTCCTATCCATCTAACCTGTACAACGAACAGATACAAGAAAAAGGCGCTTAGCCTGTGTAAAAGATAGATTTAGACTAAGAAAGAGTCGCCTCACCTAGCACATTGGAATTTAATAAGGGGATATACACATACATGACAAACCAAGGTAAAATGTTGAAGGCACAATTTTCCTCTTCAAGTCTTTTTTGGGGGAAATAACGAGAAACCTTGATATAACGAGAGTTATTAAGAAAAATAAGATATCTTGTTATTATAGAGTACTGTACCATCATCATCAACTCGAATTTCAATAACTTTTCTTCATACATGTCTTTTTAATGGCTAATGCTGTGTAATCACAAAAATATCATTAAGAAAACAGCATCTTATTGCTAATTATTGATAAGTCCATTTTTATCATAAACCTGCTTTCACAAGTGGCATTTATCCTATAAGCCATACCTATCATAGTAAGGGCCACAACTCCAGCTACCAAAGGTCCAGCTATTGCATAAAATCTTGGCAGGAAGAAATTGTGAATCGGTTGATCTGGCTCAACAAATGGCTGGGGATGAGAGTTGTAAACTGATTAGCATTTTAGGTAAAATTTTACATTTTCATAAAAACACTGTAAAGAATTTAACATTTATTAAAACGAAAATATTGACCATGGATATTATATATATAATATGATGGTCCCAGTTACTTCATTTGATTCAAACAACATATCATTTTGTATTAAATATGTTATTCCATTTCATAAAATTTCTGTAAAAAGGATCACAGTAAAAAAAAGATACATGTATACTTCATAATAATAAATTCATTTATTCATTTAACCAATAGCGCTTTCCCTAAAAGTAGCTTACAAGTCGAACCACTTTACAATACACAAATACATCTGCACTTTTATTGTAACTTAGTTTTACCAGTACGATCACCCAGATGGTGTAGTATGTGAAGATAAATCCTGCCAAAGAGACAAAACTCCAGCCCACAGCTTGATCCATTCCAAAGCCCTGAGGATCACACATAAACCAGTATAGTACATTATAAACTTGGAATATGTTAAAATGAAAAAAAGACAATGATAAAGTTTTCTTTTTTATATATTTCTTCTTCTTCTTTTTTGTCAGATATAGACAGTTTTAGTTCAAGAGCGCCACAGGTCTTCTACGCTTCTGTAAAGTTTTTGTTGTTATGGGACAGGAGTTGGCCAGAGATATGTTCTCTGTAGACTGCCAACAAGGAACATTCGTGCAGGATGTGTTTGTATGTTTGATTAGCTCTTTCACATGAGCATTGCTGTGTGGGTGCCATGCGGAGCTTGTGCATGTGCTGGTTCAGGCGATTGTGGCCAGTTCTGAGTCTAAATATGGTCACCCCAATCGAGTTGATCTGGGGTTAATATGGGTATAATATTAATAGAGATTTATATCTGGTTTGTTGTTGTTTTTTAACGTAAAACAGAATTTATAAGCTTCATGGCAGAGCGATCGGCCACAGTATACTTGTAACACCGAATCTACTGGTCGAGGAAGAAATCCAACAAACACTTTTGCTGAATAGGGCTTCACATTTACAAAACTGTAACAAAGCAACTAGATCTAGTAAAACAACACCCTGCATTCTTGAAATGTTCAGAAAAAAATTATGATTGTTCTCCTTCTTTACAAGTAGATTTTTTTTAAGATTTTTAATCCAGCAAACCCCATTCCCACCATCGGATCCCAAAAAGCAGAGGTGTTAAAAAGCTGACAAAATTGGTTGAAACCAATACTATTACAAAAAATTGAAATTTAACCTAGGCACTAGATCTAGATCTAGAGTTGAAATTCAACCTAGAGCAGAAAATAAATACATTAAATTCAGAGAGTTAAAGACAACATAGATCTAGATAGCTTGTATGGAGGAAGACTTGAAAGCATGAATGTGTCTGAGTAGGTGAGGGAAGGAAGGCAGCTCTTTTAGAGGAAATTCGTCAATAGAAGTGATGTGGGAGTAATAATGTACTGTACATTGCTTTCTAAAGGGACACAATCTGGTAGGCCTATAGATATGGAGGGTTTGGATTGCCAAACTTGACTGAGCCACCCATGGCTTCAACAAACCTTGATTCCAACAAACTATTGAAAATAAACATACAAGTTAGTTTGGCCAGAGATTATTATGTGTCTTGTTTAATTAATTTTTATACATCTAGATCTGGACTAGAACTAGATCTAAATGTTTAATTTACCGGCATCTTGTTGACTGTCTGTAATCTCCACAGGGTCCTCTTGGTAGATTTGCTTCTAGATCTAGTTTAGATTAGATGAAATGTTTTAGGAATATAATTTACATGAAATTTAGAAAAGAGATGTCACTTTAAAAGTATCAAATCAAATGAAACAAAACTATAAGCTAATCTAGATCAAAATCTAGATTAGATTATTTGAGCGGTTAGCTGATTGATAGTTGACTAGAAATATTGAGATAAAATTTTCAAGGCTTGTAAGTTTTGTTTCTATTTTCGTTTTCATATACCTTATTTTTTTCTCTGGCATAAAAGAGCGGAGGGGTCAACGTGTCAGTGTCATCTAAGCTTATCGCAAACAGCATTTATTTATAACTACCGGTAGTGGGTTGGTTGGTTTCTTGCTTTCATAACGCCAGTCGCCAACAACAGGCTACATTCCCTACCATGAACGGATCTCAAGAATAAAGTCTGACAGTTTTAGTTCACACACAGACAGAGAGCGGATACCAAAACTTACTTCTTTATCTGTAGGGGGAGATGGAGAGAGAGTTACCATTTCTTGCACATTAATACATCATTTTGTCTTGTCTTTCTGTAAAGGGTGAGGAGCAAAACGAACAAAATAGATCAAAAACTTACTTCTTTATCTGTAGGGGGAGATGGAGAGAGAGTTACCATTTCTTGCACATTAATACATCATTTTGTCTTGTCTTTTTGTAAAGGGTGAGGAGCAAAACGAACAAAATTTAATATTCATCTATCTCCCCCCAACCTTTCTCTTTATCTCTCTCTTTCTCTCTCCCTCATTCTTTCTGTCTTTCTATTCTATCGCTCTCTCTCTCGCGCGCGCTCTCTCTCTCTCTCTGACAGAGAGACAAAGAAAGAAAGAAAGAAAGTGAAAGAGAGAGAGAGAAAGAGAGGGAACGAGAGAGAGAGAGAGAGAGAGCTAAAGCGAGAGAGAAAGAAGTTGAGATTGATAAACCGATTGATATATATCATGTGTGTGTAAATAAGTGAAAACAATGTATATATATGTATATATAAATGATCTTCATTATTATTATGTATGCAACATATATTTTATGTATATATATCTATACAGAGGGCAAGAGAGAGAGAGAGAGAGAGAGAGAGAGAGAGAGAGAGAGAAACAGACAGACAGGCAGAGACAGAGGTATTTTGTTAATTATGCAATCGCTTTTCACGTCTTTCTCCATCGTCACCCACAGAGATCTGGACGTGAAAATTGTATTCCCCCGGGAGGAGCAGAACTAATGGAAACTCCACATAATCCAGGCAACGTGAAATGTAAGAGAAAACCCAAATTATACACTTCATTGTAGCAACAATGAAAACAAGCTATATACATATTTATCATGACTATCTCTATTTTGAAAATCTAGAAAAAACCAGGGGGGGGGGGCGTAAAAATAATTAACGATGATTTTTTAAACATATTATGGATTAGCTTATTACTAATATTGAGTACACTCTATTGCAATGTCAAGTCTTCCAAAAGTGCAAGGCCAAGTCGTCGATTTGCACTGAAAAGAATTTTGCACAGCGTGATTTTTATCTGTTAGGAATGTGACTTTATCAATAGTGACGGGACGTAGTTAGAAGAAATAAACTCTAATAAAAGTAATATATTATGTGTTCAAGTAAGCTCATCGAGCAATCGGTGCAACTTGTTCTTGTCTTCAAAGAGAGCACAGAGCCTATTGCATTTTCTTAAATTTTCGGCGACTTTGCTAGTTATTTTTTGAAACAGAAAAATTATTGAAAAACACAAAGTATAAATCGGTAAGTGTAGGCCTAGGCCTACTACAGCGACATTGCAGAGTCCACAGCTTCACGTATACATGTACGTTCCTGTCGTCCTTTCGGAGGCGTGGTCACCTTTCTTGTTGTCTATAACCGCGGGGAAGTAAGTAGATCTCGGTTTGACAGTTCGCTAACTGTTATTGACTCCCTTTGCTGTTACAGTTGCTGTGGGTGCGCTCGCTTGTGCATGCGCTAGCCCCTGAGTGGAGATAGTGAGGAAAAAAATAGAGGTCGGAGAATGTGGGGGGATTGGTGTGGTGGAATGAGAAATGGAAAAGACAAAAAGAAAAAGGGAACAGAGAGAAAATAGGAGAAAAAAGGGGGCTGAAAAAGATTCACAGTAAATTAGTGCTAAGGTGATCTGCGTGATTGAACTAACATAAATACATACACTTAAAACAATAACTGGGAAGATATTGAAGAAAAAAAAAGATTTAGCAAGGGGGCGGAGTGTTGGCTTAATCATGGAAGAGTGCATGATTTCTGTCTTTACAGTTAGGCCCAGAAACTGTTTTCTGTAACACATGATGTTATCGAAAGTGTACTCATACTTCATTAATGTGTCGCAGCACGTAAACCATTGCCATAATTTTAATATTTATGGACCCATCACCGTATATGATTCTTCCTGGCAATCTAGGAGACTTTAAGTATTTCTGAGAAATTCACTCGTACAAAGAAATATTCGACAAGAAGCTTACTCCTTTCTATCCGCGAGAGGAATGGCATTCAGTGAGAAAGAGAAAGAAATAGAGAGACAGAGAGAGTGAGCGAGAGAGAGAGAGAGAGAGAGAGAGAGAGAGAGAGAGAGAGAGACAAACAGACAGACAGACACACAGACAAAGAGATCGAGAGCAACTGTGCATACAAAGAGACAGAAACAATATTTAAAAAAAAACACTTTAAAACACAAAAAAGTAATCTTCCGCTCACACGAACAAACAAAAAGTCAAAGAGATACAAGAAAGATAGCAGGACCTCCGGTAATGGACAGAGTAATTCACATAGTCAAAGCACCGGTACAAAATAATAATTTTCTAAAAAAAAAAAAATAAAGAAACAACGACTCCCTGGGGGTATTATTAAATAAAACACTCGAAAGGGAAGAAGTTCATACTTGTGTTAAAACAAAAAAACAAAACAAGCAACCCACTGTCATTAGAACCCACACGGCGCCTTACGTCACGAGCAGAGTTGGGTTAGATTGTCGGTGCGCTGCGTTGCGGAGAGGTCCTGTGACTATTTATAACATCCGACGGGAAGCGACTTGCCAGAGAAAGATGAAAGCCACGTCTCCGAAACAATTTCCTGCTCAAGCCCAGACTTCCCTCATAGCGTTCTTGGAGGATCACATCCTACTATGACTCACTGTGAGCGACTTGGGGGTGCCATTAAAAACACAGTTTTCTTTTCGTTTTTGTTTTGTTTTTGTTTGTTTTTTAAAGGAAGGGGCTTGTCCTGCCAACGTTTTTTCGGTAACCATTAAGTTTGCATCAATTTGTTTTCCTTTTTATCCCTAAATAAGAAAGCCAAACATCGATTTCTTCAGTACACAAAGTTCTCGTTCCCCTCCCCTATCTCTTTTTTTTTATCTTTCTCTCTCTCTCACTCTCCCCCCTCTTTGGTATCTCTCTGTCTATCTCTCTTTCTATTTATGTCTCTTTCTATCTCGCTTCTTCTCTGCATTTTTTTCCTGCCTGTCCATTTGCCCCCCCCCCTTTTTTTTCCATATATAGACACACCCACCCACATATCTTAGCGAAATTTTCTCTTCATTATAAAGTTATTTCGTTTTTCAGTCAATGCATGCATGTGTCGGTGTGTATCTCTCTGTTTGATTGTTCAGTTTGAATCGGTTAAAGTCGCCCCAGTACAGTTTGAGGTTGATATGAAGTGAAGAAACGAATGATCACATCCAATTATTTTTTATTAATATTTTTTTATCTTACTTCCAAACAGAAGTTCATTTTTTTAAACTGTAACTGTATACCTTATTAATTTAAAATTGCGCTAAAATATGTTTAAATGTCTAGGTAATTTTTTTTAACAATACATAACTGCTAAATAATCTCTTATGTAAATGTCGTGATTGGAGGTTACATAGAATGAATTAACAAAAAAGTAAAGGGCAATTTGTTGATCATCGTTTTGACTCGATGATTGGGTGGTTTGCCACACTCAGCAACCAGACCATAATTATCGCGGAAGGGCCCCGAGACTAATGTCCCGCAAATTCACGTGCTCACACACACAGACTAGGCTCTGTTTGTCTAGGGGTATTAAAAATATTCACAGCCAATCACACGACTCGTCCACAGAAAATAAATCCGAAGTCCGCAAGTAACAATTTCAAACTGTTTAATCCAACAAAAGGGCTATACTCTACAATGTTTGTAGGACGGCTCAATAGTACAATTACTGGAGTTTCAATGTAGACTCTGGAAAACAATGTTGACTCTTGAAATGTTGACTCTTGAAATGTTGACTCTTCAAATGTTGACCCTCCCTAAATCTAATTAAGATTCTTATTTATACAAAATTTCGTCGAATCATCCAGAACAAGAATTACGTAAATCATAAGAGAATATTCTCGGTACACCTCTTTAGCAATTAACAACCAATCAGAACAAAGGTAAACAAGAGGTGACGAGGTGATTACTATTCTAGAACTAGC
This sequence comes from Elysia chlorotica, assembly GCA_003991915.1. Lineage (NCBI taxonomy): Eukaryota > Metazoa > Mollusca > Gastropoda > Plakobranchidae > Elysia > Elysia chlorotica. Next base: position 12,227 of record RQTK01000111.1, on the reverse strand, counting down.
CGGAGGTTTCGAGAAGGGCTGTGTTCAGTAAGCAAAACTCACAATCAAATTCTTAGGCTTGAAATACAATCGTCATGCAAACAAACAAGACAACGCACACACACCCAGTCAATCCGCCACCCAAAAGTTACGCACCCAAAAAGGGTGAGGAAATGAACAGATCAACTTATAGTACAATGCGTTACAATTAGGTAAGATTAAGTTTTACCAGAGCTGCAGATAGAGCCTTTTTAATGTCACCTCACGTTCTATTACTGATGCCAATTTGACGTAAATTTAAAGATTGTTGGTAAAAAAAAAAGAAGTTGGCAGGCCAGAGTTCAGTAAAATTATGTCGAGATCGAGAGGCTGTATCTTAAGATTTAGTATTATATGTTTACTAAAGAGTATAATCTCAGTAAATAAATGTAGGTCCCGTGGGTATCACTGTTTTTTTCTGGGGGGGGTTTCTGCAAAAAATAAACAAACAACGAAACAACGAAAAGTCATATAATTGTACCCCCCCCCCTCCCCCTTTGTCCCCAGAGGTCACCCCTACGTGACTGGCCTGGCCATCGCCGGAGGCATCATGTTCATGGGCCTGCAGGGCGCCATCATCGGGCCCATCATCCTCTGCTTCTTCATCGTCGTGTTCAAGATGTACGGCAGCCTGCTCGACCCGGAGCAGGTCCCAGCAACCCCGCACCGTGAGTGTCACTGAGTGATCAGCATCAGTCGCGGTTGTGTCAGCTTGAATGTCCTGTCCTTGGTGTGTTTACAGTGTGTCCTGTCCTTGGTGTGTTTACAGTGTGTCCTGTCCTTGGTGTGTTTACAGTGTGTCCTGTCCTTGGTGTGTTTACAGTGTGTCCTGTCCTTGGTGTGTTTGTGAGGGCAGGAGGGGGGCGGGGGGTGAAAGGGTGCTAAAAAAAAGTCTATATAATTATATTTGTTGGCAAGATGATGGATGTACTACTACTAGCTTATCCACCCCACATCGTGAGTTTCACTGAGTGATCAGCATCAGTCGCGGTTGTGTCAGCTTGAGTGTCCTGTCCTTGGTGTGTTTACAGTGTGTCCTGTCCTTGGTGTGTTTACAGTGTGTCCTGTCCTTGGTGTGTTTACAGTGTGTCCTGTCCTTGGTGTGTTTACAGTGTGTCCTGTCCTTGGTGTGTTTACAGTGTGTCCTGTCCTTGGTGTGTTTACAGTGTGTCCTGTCCTTGGTGTGTTTACAGTGTGTCCTGTCCTTGGTGTGTTTACAGTGTGTCCTGTCCTTGGTGTGTTTACAGTGTGTCCTGTCCTTGGTGTGTTTACAGTGTGTCCTGTCCTTGGTGTGTTTACAGTGTGTCCTTTACTTCCTTTGTTTATCTTCAACTCAAAAGGTTTCCGCCATTAATGTGCTATATTCATAATCTACGTGGCAAAATAGACTTTACAATTGTTCACATAATTATTACCTAAGCAAAAAAGAAGGACAGAGGGGTGTATAACAAATGCTTATTCTGGCTATATGGTAAAGTGTTTCATGAAATACTCGTGCTTATCTATGGGGACAGGGATAAAAAGCTCGCATATTTATGCATACGCACTAATGTGAACAATCGCTTCATTACAGAAGGGTGTGGTTTGTTTCAATAACCAGGTTCTATTAGCATCAAAATAAAGGTATATGGAATGTCCTGATCGTCTTACAAGTGAAAAGGCATAAAAAAATATACTAAAATGACACTAAAAAATCAACTTAAATAATAATGAAAAAAAACGACAAACAACACTAATAAAAAAATTAATAATTAAAAATGCTAAAAATTAGGATGAAGAAAACGACACATGTTCATAAAGGAATCTGCGATTATAAACTAGTGTAAATTCCGACATGTGCATATGTCTGAATTTTACACCAACCAGAATCTGAGCAAATTCCCCTATATGACCAAATTTTATAATTTCTTGAAAAGTAAATAAATCTAAAATATAAAACATACTTTATCATTTGCAAAGTCATTTACTCAACATAATAAGTAAAGTAGAGCTCAAAATACACACAAACATGAAAATAAATCAGTTTTTTCTCTCTCCTGCACAATTTGCAAAATGGCGCATGTCGGAGTCTTACGCCGAGGTATCGATAAGTGGTAGTGTGTAGTGCTTTCTCTCTCTATATAGTTCAGTTTGAATCGGTTAAAGTCGCCCCAGTACAGTTTGAGGTTGATATGAAGTGAAGCAACGAATGATCACAATCATTCAATTATTTTTTTATTATATTTTTTTTATCTTACTTCCAAACAGAAGTTCATTTTTTTAAACTGTAACTGTATACCTTATTAATTTAAAATTGCGCTAAAATATGTTTAAATGTCTAGGTAATTTTTTTTAACAATACATAACTGCTAAATAATCTCTTATGTAAATGTCGTGATTGGAGGTTACATAGAATGAATTAACAAAAAAGTAAAGGGCAATTTGTTGATCATCGTTTTGACTCGATGATTGGGTGGTTTGCCACACTCAGCAACCAGACCATAATTATCGCGGAAGGGCCCCGAGACTAATGTCCCGCAAATTCACGTGCTCACACACACAGACAAAGCGGAGTGTTTCAGTCGATCGTTTTATAATAACGGTGACTCAAACAGTAGTGGACTAAATCCGACAAAGAAATTTACCCGTTTCTGGGATCGAGCCGGGCCCCTCATGAAAATAGAAGCACAACGCCTCACTCTCTCTTTTATGCCAGTTAACTAAGCAACAGAACAATTCAATCTCAGAACAAGTATTCACCCATTTTACTAAAAGTAAAAATATAAATTAGTCTACCCCAAATATAAAGTAATACAACTAAAGCAACGACAACAACAACAACAACAACAACAACAACAACAACAACAACAACAACAACAACAACAACAACAACAACAACAACAACAACAACAACAACAACAACAACAACATCAAGAACAGCATCAACAACAACAAGCTGAAGCTTTTATATAAGAGCACGATTTATATTGTGTACGTAACATAGTTGTATTACGTGCTGGGAGAGGGTATTCCACTAGCGGTATTCCCCCAAAATGCTAAAATTAGACCTTGATATCCAGATAAAAGGTCCCGAAAAGCACGCTCTCCTTTCACTAACTTATACTTTAAAGCTCGATTGTTAACTCAGGTTCCATATAAACTGGACAGTAAAATCTCCGGCGTCGTAAAGGAACCTATAGAGCGTAAAAGAATTGTTGTAGCTCTCATGGGATAGTTGGTAGCTCCCATTGGTTAATGCTCGGGTTCAGCCAGTAAGAGGTTCGCGGTTTGAATCTCAGCGGGCGCTCCGTCCTCATCAAGACCAGTGCTGATAAAATCTATGGAACGTAATAATAACCAGTTTAATCAAGCTATTCGCACTGATTATATTATTTACAGAAACGCATATTCTACATTTGGGCCCAATTCATTCCCCATTTTTTCAAAACAAAAGAAACGAACAAAAAGAACAAAAATGAACAGAAACATCAACAACAACAATGACAACAGGAAGAAGATCAAAATGAACAAAACAAATCAACAACAACAATAACAACAACAACAACAACAACAACAACAACAACAACAACAACAACAACAACAACAACAACACCAACCAAAATCGTTAATCTGTAAAAGTCCACCAACCAAATATAAAGTAATACAACTAAAGCAACGACAGCAATAACAAAGGCCCAACCTGGTACCAGATATCCTGTTTTTCGCAGGATCGAGTCCAACACTATGGGAAGATAACTTTTGGATTTCAAAATTTTTAACAATAACTCTGCTGTAATTGATACAATTTTATGCTTACAATGTCGTGCGAATAGCAAATGAAATGTAAAGAAAAAGAAGAAAGATTCAAGCCTTTTAATCCACATTCTTCCACAATCATTCATTTCCCAAGCATCTCTTCGTTTTCAATACTAAAACCTTGACAAAAATAAGATAATTTTTATTCTATCATTTCATAATTTCAAGGTCGGAATGTCCCTTTACAACTGGATGAATGGGCAAATCTGGTAATGAATTAAAATTGAAGAGCGTGTACTAAAAAGCACAAACGAAAATAATCAGAGAAAGTTTTTTCGATATCAAAAGTTCTGTTGGAAGCTAGGATTTATTTCTTATACTGTACCCATGATGATTTATTCACCCCTGGGTTCCAATTTTATTTCTTTTTACTGATTTTTTTTGTGTATAAACTCAAACAAAAAACTATAGCCTGCCTGTCTCTCTTTCTCTATTTGCCCCCCCCCCTCTCTCTCTCTCTCTCTCTCTCTCTCTCTCTCTCTCTCTCTCTCTCTCTCTTTCTTGTTCTCTTTGCCTTTGTTTCTGCCTGGTAATGGTATGTCTCTGCCTATGTTCTTGTCTGTCTGTTTCTGTGTGTCTCTGATTTTCTCTCTGCCCCTGTCTCTGTCTGTCTGCCTGCCTGCCTGCCGGCCTGCCTGCCTGTCTGCCTGTCTGTCTGTCTGCCTGCCTACATGTCTGTCTGCCTGTCTGTCTGCCTGTCTGTCTGTCTGTCTGTCTGTCTGTCTGTCTGTCTGTCTGTCTGTCTGTCTGTCTGTCTGTCTGTCTGTCTGTCTGTCTGTCTGTCTGTCTGCTCTCTGTCTGTCTGTCTGTCTGTCTGTCTGTCTGTCTGTCTGTCTGTCTGTCTGTCTCTCTCTCTCTCTCTCTCTCTCTCTCTCTCTCTCTCTCTCTCTCTCTCTCTCTCTCTCTCTCTCTCTCTCTCTTTCTCTATCTCTCACTCTTCTTACCCTTTCATTGCACCTGTCTCTTTTTCTATTTCTTCTTCTCTCAATGTATCTTGCAGCTATTTTCACATGTCCCACTCATGCTGACTGTACCCCTAAACATTTTTTTTTTAATCTTTTAAATTTTTTTTAATCAGTCGAGCCCTCGCAACCTTGAGGGTATCCTGGCGCGTCTTTGAAGCCCCCATCTGTGGCCAGTCAATCACAAGTACTTGTCTGGGTGGGGAAACCTGTAGGGGATGCCAAGTTCAAATCACTCATCCGCTCAAGTTTGAACTTCGGTTCTCGAGCCTCTCCACTCTGTCGTTATGAATGGGTTTGATTCTATGATCTTTCGGAAGAGTGTAGGCCTACTATATACTCATACCATCCATATTTTTCGCTGCTTTCGGAGCGTTAACGTCAGCGCTGTTTGTTTCAGTGATGTTTTGTTTCCTCGGTATATTTCCAAAGCACTACTATACAAGTCTACGCTTTTTACAATACTTTACTAGTTCATTGGTTAGTTTTAGCACGCTCGTTTTTTTTTTAAATTTGAATGGAGGCAAAATGAATTTTGCGTAAAGCAAAGAAGGAGAGAGAGAGAGAGAGAGAGAGAGAGAGAGAGAGAGAGAGAGAGAGAGAGAGAGAGAGAGAGAGAGAGAGAGAGAGAGAGAGAGAGAGAGAGAGAGAGAGAGAGAGAAAGAAAGAGAAATAGAGAGAGAGAGAGAGAGAGAGAGAGAGAGAGAGAGAGAGAGAGAGAGAGAGAGAGAAAGAATTAGAGGGAGACAGAAATAGGGAGACAAAGAGAGAGAGAGAGAGAGAGAGAGAGAGAGAGAGAGAGAGAGAGAGAGAGAGAGAGAGAGAGAGAGAACAAGAGAAGATGTGATTGTCACTACGGTACCAACAAGTATTTTTAATCTGAGATCAACCCGGAGGACACCTACGATTTCAATCTAAGGCTTTACATTACTAAACACCCTGACGGCCATCTACTTCAATAATTATTTTTAGTTGTAATATTTTTCCTTCTTATCTATATAAAGAAAAGAGTTCCGCCCAAGAAGTAACAAAGTTGTACCCATGGAGCTACTCCGCTTTGTTTTGAGTAGCTCAAAGGACCTCCAAGTCACCCTTGCACTCAGAATCAATTATTAGAAATCTAGCAATATAATTATGTATTCATTGGCTAACAGAGGTTTTAAGTACTACTTTCTGTATAATTTGGGACATGGGAGCCCTAGAACTTGGTGGGGATTATAATTCGACGGTTTACAGATTAATTGAAGTGTTCATCAATTACATATTGAAATTATTTTTCAGAATGGCTAGGAGACTATTAGGAATCAAAATTGTTTTCCGTTGCGAATTTTTGTTTTATTTTCTCGTTTTTGTGCCTGTTTGCCGTTAACCGTTTATAATCCTTTATTTAACAGTGAAGCTAGGACCAAAATATTTGAATCCCAAAAATCTTTAAACTAGGCCTACACAAGATAAAGATACGAAATAACCCAGGTAGATAGAATCTTGTCTGTAGATTTGCATGGGGACGTTTATTTTGACGAAAAATGTTTCATTTCACCAAAAACAAACGAATTAATAAGAGAAAAAAAATGTAATTTATAAAAAATACAAAAAATACAAAGTGATATAACTGCTCACTCCCCTTCCTTCAACAACAAAGTTGGCTGATCATAGTAAAGGTTGGGCGCCTAGTGGTGAACCAAGTTTAGAATATTGACCCTAGATCGAAGCGACATAACTGGGAACTCTCAGCCCTAGATCTATGTTTAGAATCAGTTTAAGTTTGGTGTTTCTCCCAAGAATATAATTATTATGGCATACACTTAATTTTATCACAGTAAACGTTACAAAGCTGAACTATGTTTAGAATGTGGACCTTAGATCTAAATCTATGTTCAGAAACGAGAAAACCAACCAAATGTTTACAATGGTGTGTTACGATATACATTTAATAAGGTATGGGACCTGAAACAACAATTAATATAAGTTCTAGTAGCCTACACTTCAAATTTATCCGTAGACCTTCAGCTTCCCCCATACCACAATGTCCACTGATCCCGTGGGTACTTCACTAGTTTTTATAATACATGATCCATGAATGAACCAAACAATTGACCCACGTACTGTATTTACTGCACAATGACTTTCAATAAGCTCCTTGTTATATTTTGATTGTACAATTTAACTAAGCTGACTCAAGTTACCAATGCCATTCAACCTAGCCTGACTTGACACCCGTTTAATCTAATAAATCGTGCACGAATCAAACCATAACTTTTTTGTGAGGTGTTACATAAAAAAATTGCATTGATATTAAGTGAAAGATTTTTACCTTTGTAACACCTTTAGAACATAACTTAGTGAAAAGAAAGTTTCAAGTAGATTGGAGCAATAGTTTTGGTTCCGGAAAGAAAACAAAAGATAAGCCAATTTTTAATAAATATTTTGCAAAATACAAAAGACTATTTTTATTGAATTGCGTTTAAAAAAATGCGTAGAAATAATGATATTCTAAGCCTAGATCTAGGTTCAGGACTACTTGTAACATTTTCGGATTGCAACTATACATTAGGAAATCCAAACGTTGAAATTTAGAAAAAGATCAAATGTAATGCAAGAACTAGCATGACGGATCACAACAAGTTATACAAACTCCAAATTGGCCCGCAAAAAACAGCAACCAACAACAAAAAAGCCCAGTTAAAGAACCCCCCACCCCAAAAAAACAACAAGCAAACAACAAGCAAAACACACCCAAAAAACCCCCCCCCCCCCCCCCAAAGTGGCATTTTACAAAACATGACGCATTAACTACCATGGTAGATCACAAAACGTAACGTAGAGCAAAAACTACCATAGCAGGTCACAGATTGTAACCCAAGAACTAGCAAGGCAGATGCCTTATTGTAACGCAAGACCTAACATGCCAGGTCACAAAAGTTAATACATACAAGAACCAGCAGTACCAAACGCAATACAAGAAGTACCAGGAAAAGCCATTACCCATAATGAAAGAAATTTTTCTCATGGCAGTGTCATCATAGGTTACGCAAGGACGGCCTTGAGAAATAAAAAAAAAAATGTAGTATTAAAACTGAGACGACAGATCACAAACATTAATGCTTAAAAAAGCCCATGAACAATATAATGCATGAAATATAAATAAATATTTCATCGGAAGGCATGAACCAACAACAACAATAAGTAACACACAACCCCCCCCCCCCCAAAAAAAAAAAAAAAAAAAAAACAAAAAAAAAAAAAAAAACCAAAACCGGCCCCAGACAAAAAAAAAATTAAATCAACAAAACAATATAAAATTATTAGTTTTGTTTATTTCTTGTACATAACGCTACACAAAAATATATTTTTCTTCTCCTAATCTTCCACTCTTACATAAATTATTTTGGAAAACCAATGTTCTATTTCTAAGGCAGAATTCGTGCCGGTTTTTGTTTATCTTGCTTTTCTTCGTGAACGACGTTCCATTCAGGTTGTTCTATGTTGTAGAAGCAAACTTTCCTCAAATTTTCTTATCTTTCCCATTCAAATTGTCCTTGTCTCTAAAAAGGATGTTATTGGCCGCCACAATGACACCATTGTCTGTCAGCACGGACAGCAAACACAGAAAATCGACCCAGTGGCCTTTCACTACTCAGCAGACAAGCTTAGCACCAGACAAGCTTTTCCCCCCCACATGACATTGTCACTACGGTACCAACAAGTATTTTTAATCTGGGATCAACCCGGAGGACACCTACGATTTCAATCTAAGGCTTTACATTACTAAACACCCTGACGGCCATCTACTTCAATAATTATTTTTAGTTGTAATATTTTTCCTTCTTATCTATATAAAGAAAAGAGTTCCGCCCAAGAAGTAACAAAGTTGTACCCATGGAGCTACTCCGCTTTGTTTTGAGTAGCTCAAAGGACCTCCAAGTCACCCTTGCACTCAGAATCAATTATTAGAAATCTAGCAATATAATTATGTATTCATTGGCTAACAGAGGTTTTAAGTACTACTTTCTGTATAATTTGGGACATGGGAGCCCTAGAACTTGGTGGGGATTATAATTCGACGGTTTACAGATTAATTGAAGTGTTCATCAATTACATATTGAAATTATTTTTCAGAATGGCTAGGAGACTATTAGGAATCAAAATTGTTTTCCGTTGCGAATTTTTGTTTTATTTTCTCGTTTTTGTGCCTGTTTGCCGTTAACCGTTTATAATCCTTTATTTAACAGTGAAGCTAGGACCAAAATATTTGAATCCCAAAAATCTTTAAACTAGGCCTACACAAGATAAAGATACGAAATAACCCAGGTAGATAGAATCTTGTCTGTAGATTTGCATGGGGACGTTTATTTTGACGAAAAATGTTTCATTTCACCAAAAACAAACGAATTAATAAGAGAAAAAAAATGTAATTTATAAAAAATACAAAAAATACAAAGTGATATAACTGCTCACTCCCCTTCCTTCAACAACAAAGTTGGCTGATCATAGTAAAGGTTGGGCGCCTAGTGGTGAACCAAGTTTAGAATATTGACCCTAGATCGAAGCGACATAACTGGGAACTCTCAGCCCTAGATCTATGTTTAGAATCAGTTTAAGTTTGGTGTTTCTCCCAAGAATATAATTATTATGGCATACACTTAATTTTATCACAGTAAACGTTACAAAGCTGAACTATGTTTAGAATGTGGACCTTAGATCTAAATCTATGTTCAGAAACGAGAAAACCAACCAAATGTTTACAATGGTGTGTTACGATATACATTTAATAAGGTATGGGACCTGAAACAACAATTAATATAAGTTCTAGTAGCCTACACTTCAAATTTATCCGTAGACCTTCAGCTTCCCCCATACCACAATGTCCACTGATCCCGTGGGTACTTCACTAGTTTTTATAATACATGATCCATGAATGAACCAAACAATTGACCCACGTACTGTATTTACTGCACAATGACTTTCAATAAGCTCCTTGTTATATTTTGATTGTACAATTTAACTAAGCTGACTCAAGTTACCAATGCCATTCAACCTAGCCTGACTTGACACCCGTTTAATCTAATAAATCGTGCACGAATCAAACCATAACTTTTTTGTGAGGTGTTACATAAAAAAATTGCATTGATATTAAGTGAAAGATTTTTACCTTTGTAACACCTTTAGAACATAACTTAGTGAAAAGAAAGTTTCAAGTAGATTGGAGCAATAGTTTTGGTTCCGGAAAGAAAACAAAAGATAAGCCAATTTTTAATAAATATTTTGCAAAATACAAAAGACTATTTTTATTGAATTGCGTTTAAAAAAATGCGTAGAAATAATGATATTCTAAGCCTAGATCTAGGTTCAGGACTACTTGTAACATTTTCGGATTGCAACTATACATTAGGAAATCCAAACGTTGAAATTTAGAAAAAGATCAAATGTAATGCAAGAACTAGCATGACGGATCACAACAAGTTATACAAACTCCAAATTGGCCCGCAAAAAACAGCAACCAACAACAAAAAAGCCCAGTTAAAGAACC